>VZRE01015329.1:285670-408114 GCA_013396775.1 Cephalopterus ornatus
CTGCCCCGGCGCCCCCGGAATGACCGCCGGCACCTGCGGGAAGGGGCAACCCGCCGCGTTGGTGCCGTTGTGGACGGAAAGTGTCTCTCGGGTGCACAGGAAGCGCAGTTCAGTGTTGTGCTTGCCCTGGTGAATGCACACACTAGGAAACACTTTTTTAAAGCTGGGGTGTAAAGTCTGCTCCCGTTTGACTGCAAACACAACCTAACGCAATTTCTGCCCGTGGTTTAGCATT
Organism: Cephalopterus ornatus; assembly: GCA_013396775.1. NCBI lineage: Eukaryota > Metazoa > Chordata > Aves > Passeriformes > Cotingidae > Cephalopterus > Cephalopterus ornatus. The sequence continues at coordinate 285,906 of VZRE01015329.1, forward strand.
ATACATTACTTTTTCGTTAGCTGTTGCCGATCTTGCATGTTGAATGTTCCCCTGTACCGTGTTGCAGATAATAATAAATTCCTTTAGTTTATTTTTATCTTTGCGTGAAGAAAGCGGTGCAAGTCAAGTTCCTTTTTTGTAGTGAAATGTCTTTATGTGCATAATTAGAATTTTAGTTTCCTCTCTTACAAATACATCTGCTGCATGGATTTGTACAGGACATCTGATACGCCTGTTTGTATGGGACCGACACATTTTTGAACTTACACGAATCAGAAGTTATCTATTTGTGTTGTCACTTCTTTAATGTGTATGTATAACAGTATGTCATGACGTTGGGAGGTTAATAAGGTAGCGAGGGAAAAGTACAAGAAATAGAACTGTAGCTTGGAGCTTTTCCCAGTGTCTTCGAATTTTGTCTGTAATTCTTTTTTTCTCACGTGGATGGTGTTGAAGTTGCTTAAAATATTGCCTCGCACTTCTTGACCGTTCAAATGAGCAGGTTTTATGCCATTCAGGTATAATGTAATAAGCTGTAAGTTCTGTAGTAAGCATGCTCTTTGACAAGCGATGCTACGTGCTAGAGATTGGATTAGATGGCAAGAAGAAAATGGTCTTCTTAGAGCTTTCTTGGACATCTTTCCCTTTTCGTGGTCTGGGGTGGAGGGAGTAAAAACCAAACAGAACTGAAAACATCCATTCAGTTGGTGTTTTGTGTGAGTGGCAATGTGTGAAGGTAGCTGTTGGTGCTGTTGTGTAAAGCAAAGGGTATAAATGCATTGTCAGAGGTCTCCATTAATACTGTTAACTGCTCTTCTGGGAAAGAATTGCTCTAATTGAAAAATTAAATATTTAGATTTGTTTTTCTCCTAGTTTAAACGTGGAAGCAGAGCTCTGACATGCCAGCTTTTGATACATTGTTGTATAGCTTTTCCTTTAAATAATAAACTGGGCCCTCTCTGTTACTGTTCTTTTGGGCGATTGTAAAATTCAGAGTCAGTGCCCCACTGGGTCATCTCTCTATTTAAAAGTGATTAAAAGGTGGAACACAGATAAGTGAAATGCTGTCTCATTCCTTGCAAAACAATATAAAACCTTACCACGAAGGCAAACCAGCAAGGTGTCTAGTTTACCTAAATTTCATTACTCAGAAAAGCAATTAAAATGACTTTTTTTAATTTCAAACAGAAGTGATGCAAACTCACAGTTGAGTTTTTATATATGCGTGTCTTTTATTTGTTTAACTTGAGTTCAGTGAAGACTGAGGGCTTTAGGTTCATATGAGGTATCCTATCTGCTTTTTCAAAAGCCATAATCTCTCACATATCCAAGTTATATTTAAGACACTGCCATTAAAAAAAGACTGTATGGGAATTATGTTTTGCTTTAAAATGTGGTGTATAGTGTAGTCTGGAAAATGGTTGTTAGTACAACTGTACCTTTACCAAAGCAAGCTAAAGTGTGAACAGCTAAAGGAGAGCGTGTAATTCTCCTCCAAGCAAAATACCTCTTCAAGTTTTTTATACCACCACAATTGTCTGTACTGAAGATTATGTGCTTGTAAAGAAGTCTGGCAGAGATATGCCTGGCTGACATTGCTGTGCTAATGTAAGTTTTCCATACAGACCTTGACTGAGTCTTCTCTTTGAATTTGTATATTTGTGTCAGGGTTTATTCTGGAGATCTTACTACAGGAAAATCTTAGAGTATTCTGCTATTCCAGAGAGAGATTAGTGTCTCAACCGCAAATTTCTTCAAGAGCGACAGTCTTTTAGGTGTTTGTATCAGTTTGGAAAATCTCTCTTAATAAGTTGGTGTCAAAACCCAAAGCTGCTAAAATTGCAAGGTAACTAAGGTAGCTTGGAAGGTTGTGTTCTTGCTCCCAGTTTTTAGTCCTGCAGTATGGGTAAAACTTTCAATGCTGCAGGTAGAGAGATCAGGATACTTTCTGGGATTTCAGGTTTTTGTCCACTTGGATGTTTTGACAGTGTGCTTACACTGATTGGATAGAGGAGAGAAAAGATACTGCTTCTGTGGGCTGAATACTGGAACAAGTAAGTAGTGGAGCTCACCTGCCAGCTGGTCACACTTCTTATACATACACTTAGTGTGTTGCAGGCGAGACTGAATTAGTTTTACCTGCCTGTTTTGCCTTGCATTTGTCATAGGCTAAGAAGAGGTACTGTGCATTAGCTGCCATCTTGTACCTTTTCCTTCCATGGCAGCTTGAGTTCACCTGTGTGCCCTCGCCCAGGAGTGTAGTCGTTATCATTATTTACTATGATGGTTAACATTAGACGTAAAGAGCAGAAAAAGTAATCTTTTGAGCCTTATCTGAGGTGTAGAGGTGACAGCAACTGAAGGGAAAACCCCTCAGAAACTCCTGGAAGAAAAAGTGCTGCTTCAAAGAGCTCTGTGAAGCAAATCCCATCTAGCTTGCAGCCAGGCACATGAGCCAGATTTTGCATTTACCACTGACAAGTCTCCTGTTTAATTTGGTATCAGTAGGAAAAACTTGCTGGACTTCCATTCGGAAATAGGCGGTGGATATTTGCTTAAACTGGGAGAATCTACTTCTAAAGCTAAGCTGCTTCATGAGACCACTAGTGTTTCTGCTGTTTGGTTGGTACTGGTCGATGGGTATAAAACTTAGAAACCTTGTTATGAAACCTGTCTCTGCTCTCAGAATATGTCCTTGGAGGATTCTTCTCCAACTCTGGGTATTAACTTACTGAGTAGATGTTAGAATGGGCAGACTTGAAAAACAAGAGTGAGTGAAGAAACCCCACACCTACATTAAAAGTGAGCTAAGCAATGTGATTTAAAACAGGGTAAAAAAGGCTTCTTCAGAACTGAACTTAGTTATTAAAAAAACCCATATTGTTATGGAAGTTATTTGCATGAAGTTTTTATATTCCTGATGATGATATTTTATGTATGCTTTTCATAATTCAGCAGTCTATATGATACAATTAAATGGTTTCAGTGTGACCTTCTGATTAAGAATTTAGAGGATTCAAACTGCCAGCTAGGCAGTGCGGAAGTTATTTGTTTCCAAATTCCAGGTTTCTAAATTCTTAGAACTCCGTGGGAGAGGAAGGGAGAAAGCAAATAGCTACTGAATTTGATACTGAAACTTAACATAAAATCGGCATATATCAATAAGAAAGTCATGATGGCAGAAGGGTTACTCTGCAGCATCCATTTTATCACCTGTAACATATGAGTATTTACCTAAATGTTTCATCAGTAGTGAAACCATTTCAAAAATCTGTGTCTTTGCAATCTTCCTTAAACTAAGTAAGCAGAAAGATAGAGTTGTTTCAGAAATGGCAAAGAAAAGTGGAATGAATGGCATCACCATGTAAATCCACTGAAGCAATGAACACTGTTACTTACCATGGCGGATCAGGCTTTGTGCCTCTCTCGTTTCCGTCTTCTCTTGTTTCAGTATTCAAGCAGGTTTTGCCATTGGAAATCTTTGTTTCTTAAAACCTAGAGTGGAAACAAAAGAATGGAGAATGAAGAGATGTCTGTCACTTACTTTCTGTATTATTACTTTGATTGTTGGAGAAGCAATGTGTGACTGTTAGCATGAATAAACGAAAGGGCTGAATTCAATGTCTAAACTATTCTCTATTCAAATATGCATGTATAACATTTAGTAAATTCGGTTTGGGCATTGTAAATATGTTTAAGAATATTGTTAAGTTCTCCTGTGTTTATTTATTTATTTGGTAGGTGGGATATAGACTAGTAACCGTTTTGAGGCCAGTAGTAATTAATGTTGTATGTACAGGAGCCTCCTTGGACAATTAAAATAGGAAGACAAGCAAAGGCATGTCTCTTTATATGAGTGAAATGCACAGTACTTATACTATATCAGCTTAAGAAGGACTTTATTAAATGCAGAAATTTAAGGTTTCCTGATCTGGAAAGTAATATTTAAGAGCATAGGTACCTGAAAAAAAGTGCGTATGAGACAGGTACTTAGCATGTAAGTCTATGTGCTTAGCATACTGTACACAACAAGGGGATTTAATGTGTTAAAATATGGAGTAAAACCTCCTCTTTAAAGTCACTGCAGTCAGTGCAGGCAGAGGATATTATCACTTGCTCTGATGCTTGCCTGGGAACTCTGTGCAGTACCAATGAGCCACTCCTGAGAAAATATCTTCGTTTTCTACTTACTGAACACATCTGTCAGCATCTTCTTATGATGGGGTCATTTGCATCTTACCAGTAAAGAAGTATTCTTCTGCTGGGTTGTCTGCTAAACTGTATGATCGTGGAGGCAGATGAGCGCCATGGGAGCAGGGGCACTGATCCAGTTAGGTAGAACCATGTAGACCAGCACTTGGACAAGTGTGTCTGGGCAGCTAGAATAGCATCCAGTTATTCATTTTGGATCAGGAAGATGGTTGTATTTGTTTGCCTCTGGCCTGTTTGCTGTCCTGCAACTTGACCTCAAATCTATCTTAATTATTTTCCTTTATTTTGTTCGTAAGCTTGTATAGTTTTGTGAGGGCAAGGCTCATTGTGGGGCAATAGAGTACACTTGTTTTTTTATCTTCCTAGGAGGCCATGAATCCTAATCAAGGTCTGTGTGCTTTATGCCCTTTGGGGCACGTTTTTTCCCCACAGTACTGAGGAGACCAGTAATGCCACAAAATGTTGAGTTTTGGGAACATGGTTTTCTTGCAAAGAGCAGACAGATGAAAGATGCCATGTGGTTCTGAGTTAACCATGTTAATATAACACATGCTCTTGTTGATAGATTTTCAAATGGAGTGATAAGAGGAATCACCGTACTTTTTCTATATTGTACTAGGGGTAGATTCTTGCTCCTATAAAATATAGAATTTTTATTGATGATCTGAAGGAAAACCACTTTCACCTTCATAGTGTCATTTTCTATCACCTCTTGAATGATTTCTTCTGTTAACAGACAGAAGCTTCATGTTTCCTCTCATTTTTGAACCTTTTTACTTCATTTCTTTGTGGAAAGCATTGCCAAGCACTGGAACAGGCTGCCTAGGGAAGAGGTTGAGTCACTGTCCCTGGAGGTATTTGAAAGGTGTGTGGATGTAGCACGTGGGGACATCATTTAGTGGTGGATTTGGCACTATTGGGTTAGCAGTTAGACTTGATGATCTTAGAGACCTTTTCCAACCTAAAGGAGTCTGTGGTTCATAGCCCTGTCTCCTGGAAGACAGTTTTTGATTTTAGGGTGGGTTTGTTCGTTTTTTCTTTTTTTTTCTGTTTGATTGATTGGTTGGTCTAGTTTTTAAATGCCTGTTAAGCACTATGACATATGTGGATGAAAGCTGCTTGGAAAATGTGTATCTCACTACCCTTACAAGGAAAGTTTTCAGGTGTTCTGATAAGCTTTCCTGGAAATGGGTATTTGGTAACTGAGGTTGCTGTCAGATTTGCAAAGACCTGATATGTGGAAAGCTGAACCTAGATAGCTTCAGTCTGAAAATGATTTTTAGATTGGAGTTGGTATCCTGTCTTAACAGCTTCTGGTATGTTATTGGTTATTCTCTGAGGATAAGAATGTTAACACTGAGTATTTATTAAGAAATAATAAAATGTGCTCTTGTTCAACCATAGCTATTAATCTCAAGGTGGGAAGCACTTATCGTAGTTTCTTGTTACTTCAGAAGAGCTAAAACTCTTCTGTCATTTTTGAGGATAAAAGACTTGGAATAGGTTAGATGCTAGGTTCTGGACTGTATATGTGAAGAGAAAACAGTTTGAAGATTGGATACCTAATCTGTATGTTCGTTTATGTAAGCATAAAACAGTTTAGTTACTGAATTAATAATTGAACAAATATAAAATATCTTTAAATAAATTAATGTGAAGTTTGCTACAGTTTTTGTAGTATTTTTAAGAAGTGATAGAAACCAGAAGAATCCTTCAGAAGAACAACTAATCTAGGTCTTACTAAAGCTGACTGGTTTTAATTTGAGCAACCTGTTCTAGTGGGAAGTGTCTCTCCCATGACAGGGGTGTTGGAACTAGATGTCCTCTAAGATTCTTTCCAACCTAAACCATTCTATGATTTTTGTTCTCCACTGGAAGTAAAAGCTAAAGGCATTTATTTATTATTAAATATTATAATATTTAGGATACTGACAGCACTTTCATTTTACAGTAACAACTGTGGCTTTGGAAATAATTTATCTTTCTCACTATTATTATAATGATAGCATCTTTTGTAATTGAAGAAAAGTAAGATTGAAGTTGACAGAGCTGTTACTGTAACAGTTGTTATGACATCCTTTGTAGTTGGAAAAGTAAACTGCAGTTGACAGAGGAATAAAATGTTTTGATAGCTTTGTTTTTAAAGTATGTATTATGCAAATATTTGCAGGGGAATGTGTTTGGTTTTATTAAGAATTTTAAATACTGAGAACAAATAAATGAAAATCAGATGGACAATTTTTACTATTGAAAAAACTTGAAGCTATAATATGTCCTGAATTTGTAAATATTAAAAAGTATGTAGTAAATTGCTAATTATGTTTTACTTTTTCTTTAATAAAATAAGAGTTGAATCTTAGAATGTGAAAGGGGTTTTTTTGTCAAGTATTTGTAGCTAGTTTGCCAACAGGTAACAACTTTGAGTGCTGTAAGAGTGGCATTGCTTTAAGGTAAAGAAGAAGTCTTACAAGTATTCAGTAGACTAGCTGTGAACTGAATGGTAAAAGCAACAGAAGAACAGTTTTTTCAGTAGTTCTTCCTTTTTGGAGCAAGTTTATATACATTTCTTTATATATTTATCTGCCCTCTGTTCAGAGTTTAACATGTTATCTATAATAGTGATGAAAGTTTACTCTAGATGCTTAAGGACTGGCTCCATAGTACTTTGCATTTCTATGTCAGCACTTGGATTATCATACTAGGTCAATACAGTGCTCATTCCTATTAAACAGCATCCACAGAGTCATAAAAAAGAAACCTAAGAATCTAGTTTTTGGCTGTGGTAATGTTGTGGTGGAAAGTTGAGCGGAAATTTGTTTACTATACCTGTTAACAGCAACCTAAGCTTTTGCCCAGAACTACCTCGGTTCTGCATTCTGTGAAATATTAGCATTTGGTGCAGCATGGAGCAGATTTGCCTGCTCACCAAGTTCATTCCTTTCAGAGGAGGCAGTGGTGATAATGACTCTTGTTTCTTCTTAACAGCTGTGTGTTCAGAGGCACCTGTGCATGAGGAAAAGTTTGTTCTATGGCTTCGGAGCTGGGTGCCAGGGAGGATGGCAGCTGCTCAGAGCTGGCAAAACCCCTCTATCTGCAATATCTGGAGAAAGCTCTGCAACTGGATCAGTTTTTACGACAGACGTCTGCCATCTTTAACAGGAGTATATCCAGGTACCAAAACCTTTTCCATTTTCCGTAGGGAATACCAAGGAAAGACAAGCATTTTAATTACATTGTTGCCAGACAACACCATTTAAGAATTTAGTAGTGACTTGTTAATTATAAACTCTTCTTATTTAAAGAAGGAGAGGTCACTTGGATTGTTCAGCCTAGAAAAGAGGAGATGTAAAAAACACTATTAAATTTAATACTAAATCTATCATTGGCTCCAGGTTCTGAAACAAAGCCTTTCTTCTCTCTGGTGACCAGTGACAGGACCAAAGGGAATGGCATGAAGCTGTGACAGGGGAGGTTTAGGTTGGATATTAGGAAAAGGTTCTTCACCCAGAGGGTGGCTGGAACATGCTCCCCAGGGAAGTGGTCACGGCGCCAAGCCTGACAGAGTTCAAGAAGAATTTGGACAATGCACTCAGATACGTGGTGTGATTCTTGGGGTGGTTCTGTGCAGGGCCAGGAGTTGGACTTTGATGATCTGTGTGGGTCCCTTCCAACTCGGGATATTCTATGATTGAATGAAAGATTTTGGACTGTGGTTCTCCTAGTTCACACTGATAATCCATTGCGTTGCCAGCCCATGTACATTAGCACAAATGTTTTAAAGCTCTTTTTTGTAAGTGAGCGGCCAAAATTTTCTTTATCTGCAAAAAGTAGGATGAGGAAGCACTCAGTTGATTTTCGGGGACACTTACAGCCTGTAGCCATAAATAAAATGCAAAGACTACTGACAGATGCAGAATTTATTTGTACATAAGTTGTATCATTAAGAAGTGAGTCATCAAGGTACGTTTGTTTCTGTCCCAAAACAATTACATGCTTAATTTCATCACTGTTTTGGAATTGTTGAGTTACAGAACTGATAACTGCATGGGTAACAGGTAACAGGTATATTTACAAGCATATAGTAAGACCCACATAAGGATTAGGAAAAGTATAGCTTTACGTCTACACGTGAGGGTGACAATATTGTGCTTCAGTTTGACTTGATATTAGTTTCTTGCTTAGTTCTTGCTTCTTATTAGATACCTTGTTAAAGACTGGAGGTGCAGGTTGATCGTGTAGCCAGGCTAGTCTGATGATTAACTGCTGCTGAGCCGTTAATGGGAAATTATTAACAGCAATATTTCTAATGTGTAAAATAACGTCTCAAGATGTCTCAATTCTCAAACTTCTAGACAAGGGAGATATAAGAAAGTTGCATGGGCATCTTCTCTTTTGAATATTTTCCTTTCATTGTCACTATGTTATGTTTCTTTTTGCAGCGATGAAAGTGAAGATGGATTGGATGACAGTCCTTTGCTGCCTCAGTCTGGGGATCCCCTGATGCAAGTTAAGGAAGAGCCTCCAAACTCATTGCTTGGGGAGTCGTCTGGAGCAGGGAATTCTGGAATGCTCAACACACATTCCCTGAATGGAGTACTGCAGCCAGGTAGGCATGCACTAGGTTGAATGTCTGCTTTCTTTGTGTTTAGCTAGGAAAAGCATTATTTCTTAAGAACTTTATTTTTATTTTTAATTTAAACAGAACCAAAGTCTGAAAAAGGGAGCTTGTATAACTTTTCCAAACTGAAGAAAAGCAGAAAGTGGCTGAAGGTAAGAATATTGGAAAGAAATGCAGCTATTGTGGAATCTATGAACAGAGTTACCCACCGAAGGGTACTGAGGGAGCTGGCAGAAGTTGCTCACTAAGCACTTTCAGCCATCTACCAGTACTCCCAGTTTACTAGGGAGGCCCTAGTTGGCTGAAAGTTAGCAAATGTGATGCCCATCTACAAGAAAAGCTGGCAGGAGGATCCGGGGAACTACAGGCCTGTCAGCCTGACCTCAGTGCCGTGAAAGGTTATAGAGCAGATCATCTTGAGTGCCATCACACAGCATGTGCTGGATGACCAGGGAATCAGGTCCAGCAAACATGGATTTATGAATGTCAGGTCCTGCTAGACCAACCTGCACTTCTTCTATGACAAGGTGACCTGCTTAGTGGATGAGGGAAAGGCTATGAATGTTGTCTACCTAGACTTCAGTAAAGCCTTTGACACCATTTCCCACAGCATTCTCCTGGGCAAACTGGCTGCTCATGGCTTGGGTTGGGTACATTGTTCACTGGATAAAAAACTGTCTGGATCACCAGGCCCAGAGAGTGGTGAAGTGAAATCCAGCTGGTGGCCAGTCACTAGTGGTTTTCCCCAGGGCTCAGTATTGGGCCTGATCCTATTTAATATATTTATCAATGATCTGAACGAGGGAGTTGAGTTAGTTTACCCCGTCAGTCAGTTTGCAGACAGCGCCAGGTTGGGTGGGAATGTTGATCTGCTGGAGGGTAAGAAGGCTCTGCAGAGGGATCTGGACAGGCTGGATTGGTGGGTCAAGGCCAATTGCATGAGGTTCGACAAGGCGAAGTGTCCAGTCCTGCCTTTGGGTCACAACAACCACAGCCATTGCTATAGGCTGGGAGATGAGTGGCTGGAAAGCTGCCCAGGCGGAAAAGGACCTGGGGGTGCTGGTTGACAGTGGCTGAACATGAGCCAGCAGTGTGCCCAGGTGGGCAAGAAGGCCAGTGGCATCCTGGCCTGTATCAGAAATAGTGTGGCCAGCAGGACCTGGGCAGTGATGAGGCCACACTCAAATACAGTGTTCAGTTTTGGTCCCCTCCCTACAAGAAGGACATTGAGGTACTGGAGCGTTTACAGAGAAGAGCAGTGGAGCTGGTGAAGGGTCTGGAGCAAAAGTCTCATGAGGAACGGCTGAGGGAGCTGGGGCTGTTTAGCCTGGAGAAGAGGAGGCTCAGGGGAGACCTTGTCACTCTGTATAACTTCCTGAAAGGAGATTGTAGTGAGGTGAGGATCAGTCTCTTCTCCCAAATAACAAGTAACAGGACAAGAGGAAATGGCCTCAAGTTGTGTCAGGGGAGTTTTAGATTGGATATTAGGAAAAATTTCTTCAGTGGAAGGGTGGTCAGGCATTGGAACAGGCTGCCCAGGGAAGTGTTGGAATCACCATCCCTGGAAGTATTCAAGAGGCATGTGGATGTGGTACTTGGGAGGATGGTTTAGTGATGGCCTTGGCAGTGAGTATACATTCAGAACTTGAATTCGTTTTAGTACACCATCCAAGTTAAAATGATCTATTATGAAATGTGTTAAATGGAGATTTGGGACTCAACTGAAAGATTTTTCTTAAGTTGAACTCAGTACAAGGTCTCAATGAGGATGAAAGAAGAGTGGAATGGAGGCTTTTGTCTTTGCATTATTGTTGTACTATAACCTTCTGTAGTTAGCAAAAACGTGTTGCCAAGAGGTCAAACAAGAGTCAGACGTGCTGCAGCTGATATAGGTAGAAGTGGCAGAATAGCAGGACAAACTACAAATGGAGTAGGAAAAGACCTGCAACTATACATAAAAAAATGCCCCTACTAGTATCCTGGCTTTTCTCACTGCTGCTTTTCTGAGACCATGAACAGACAAAGTGGACTAGAATAACTTAACTATCACAAAACTTATAGAAAACTACCTCCCCCCAAATCAGTTGGAGCGAGTCCAGAGGAGGGCCACCAAGTTCATCAGAGGGATGAACTTCTCCTATAAAGGAAGACTGAGAGAATTGGGATTGTTCAGCCTGGAAAAGAGATGGCTTTGGGATGACCTAATTGTAGCCTTCCAATATTTGAAGGGAAAGAAAAAGAAAAGATGGATCAAGATTATTTACAAGAGCATGTAGTGACAGGACAACAGGGAATAGGTTCAAATTGAAAGACAGTAGGGTTAGATTAGTTATTAGGGGAAAATTCTTTACTGTGAGGATGGTGAGGCAGTGGAACAGGTTGCCCAGGGAAGTTGTGGATGCCCCATCCCTGGAGGTGTTCAAGGCCAGGCTGGATGGAGCTCTGAACAACCTGATCTAGTTGAAGGTGTCCCTGCCCATAGCAGCAGGGTTGGAACTTGATGATCTTCAAGGTCCCCTTCCAACCTGGGTTGACCTTGCCTGATTGCCAGGTGCCCACCAAGCCTGTCTATCACTCTCCTTTCCAGTCGGACAGGGGAGAGAGAATAAGATGGAAAACAACTTGTAGGCTGAGATAAAGCAGTTTGCTAAAGCAGAAGCAATAGTTTGTGCGTGCACAAGGAAAGAGGAAAATAACAAGGTTTATTCTCTATTTCCCATTGGCAAGCAATTCCCAGCCACTTCCTGGGAAGCTTCAGCACACCTAGTGGTTGCTCAGAAGGCAAACATTGAAAATAACAAATGCCCCTCATTCCTCCTCCTTTCCTTAGCTTTTATATCTGAGCTGACTTCAATGGTATGGAATATCCCTTTGGTTAGTTTGGGTCAGCTGGCCGGCTTTAGTCCCCTCCCAGGATCTTGCCCTCAGTGTAGGGGAGGAACGTTTAGAGACAGTGCTCATGCTGTGCCAGCACTGCTCAGCAGTAGCCGAAACACTGGTGTGTTATCAACACCTTTTCACCTACCAATGCAGAGCACAGCACTGTGAAGGTTGCTATGGGGAAGTGAACTCCATCTCAGCCAGGCCCATTACGCAACCCAAACCACTCTATGGTTCTGCAGTCACAGAATGTGTATTGGATTCACTGCTACACAATACTGCACCTCAGAAAACTGTTTTCTATTTGAGTCATTTTAGATTAAAGACAAGTGCTAAGTATTGTTGTTGGGCCAGACCAACACCCTTTTATTAGGTAAAGGCTCAAGAGTGCTTTGCATAAATAAGCAATTCAGTACAGGGACTTGTGATTGTTAAATTAATTCCCGTTTATTCTTATTAGAGTATCCTCCTGAGTGATGACTCCAGTGACACAGATTCACCAAGTGATGAGGATGGAGAGGATGAAGAAGAATTTTCCCTTTCAAGGGAGGAACTTCACAATATGCTGCGATTACACAAGTATAAGAAATTGCATCAGATTAAATATAGCAAAGACAAAGAGGTAAAAATCCAGAATTTGTCCTTCAACTGCCTTATTTTTTAATTGCTTTTATATTTTTATCAAAACTCATAATATTTTGTGGACTGGAAAATACCCTGTTGTTTGGTAGACTGTAACTGTCTAAAGTTACTTTCAGACAAGGTTTAGTAAATTAATTACACACAGAATGAAAGCCTGTTGATGCCTTATGCTGCCAGTCTGTCAGTAATGTATGTAGCTAGTACTGGCACATGTGTAGTATATAGCTTCCACAGTGCTCTGTCCCAGTCACTAGAGCAATTATAAGGGTTTAGGATGCAAGATTTGGATAATATATATGAAAACTGAGATGCGGCAAGTTAAATTCTAGTACAGGTAGTAGCTGCTGTTCAAGTGTATTTACATCATCATTGAGGTGATGAACAGTAAGGTGATGTGCTTAGTTTTCTACCTTGTTGTTTGCTGTCATGATTTGGGGTTTTACTTGACTCTCTTTCTTTTTTTCCTTATTTTAAGTTTTGGATTTTCTTCTTACCTTTTTACCTTCTTAGAAGAAAATAGTCTGCCACATTTCTGCATTTTTCTTAATATTAGGCCAAATTCTATGACTGTCTTGATTCTACTAATATATTTCTTCAAATTACAAGGGCTTTTGCAGAAGTTTTCACTGCTGTTTTGAATTGCAGCAGAAAGTAGCCTCAGATGAAGGAAGTAATCCTATTCCATTATCAGAGGATGGGTCTGAAGTTAAAATTTGTCTTCTTGATTTATATTATTTTGAAATTTCTCCAGAAGAGTGAATAAATATTTTCCCACGCAGGTCTTTCCTCTGTCCACTTCTTTCCTTTGTTTACTTGTGAAGTTCTCAACCAAGATTGTGTTAGCTTCTTGAAATATTGCATAACTACTCAAATATTCATAGACCTGATTTTTACCCAGGTCACAACATTTGTTAGATTTTACACAAATATTTATTTCCAGACTAGTAAGAAATAATATCCATTGAAAATAACCAGTGTATTGTCAGATTAGCTGTACACAGTTAAGAGGGGGAAAAACACATCTGTCAAAAAAAGTTTCTTTGTGTTGATGATCTTACCTTTCAAAAATATTTTATTAACTTAAAAGTATGCTGAGGTTTTAAATAGTTAATTTATGAGTGGTACTGTCTTTAATTTGCCTGTTTATGTGTAACCTGCGTGTAGTTCTTCAATGCTTCAGTTGAATAATAATGGGAATATACTGACTTTTGATCATTTAGAGGAAGAAATGCTGAGGCAGCTATATTTTCATTTGACAATCTGAGTGTTCAAGTTGTTTGTCCTTGTGGATATCTTTTAAATGCTTTTCCCCTAAACTTACTCTTTTACGTCCTTTGGAATGATAAAGTAGAACATGTATGTACTTTGGGAATGCAGGCAAAACAAATAGTAGGTCCATATTTGGATCTCTTCATGTAGTGTATTGTCTTGCTGAGCAGCCCCTGTGTGGAAAAGACAGCAGTATGTTTTGGAAGTGTAAACTTCACTATCCGCTCTTCCCTCTTACTTTACTGGGTGGGCTTGGTTCCCTGTGCAGAACTTGGAGGCCACCTCTGGGAGCAGTGGTTCCACTTTGGGCACTGTGTGATATCTGATAACAAATGCAAAATATGGAGAAGTGCATGTTTCCTGATCTCTTCTTTATGTTCAAGATCTGAACTTGTTCACTGGCTGTCTCTGTTGGCTGCTCACTTTCATACCCTTTGCAGTTGCAGCAGTATCAGTACTACAGTGCAGGGCTGCTCTCCACCCACGACCCTTACTACGAGCAGCAGCGCCACCTGCTAGGGCCCAAGAAAAAGAAGTTTAAAGAAGAGAAAAAAATAAAAGGTAAAGTCACTAACCTGGTGGTTTTAAGTGGTTTTTAAAGGGCTGCTCTGATTTAACTTCTTTCCTACATCATTTCCTTTGAATAAACATAAGTATTCAAAACTTGTGGGTTTTGTGTGGAAATACCAAGTTCTGCCAAAGGCAAAAATCTTCAGAAAATTCTGTATTTTATCATGTGGCTTCTAGAAAGGTAGGATGGAAAAAAGGGGTGTGGCTGGAGAGTTCACAGCTTAAGATTTTCTTTGTGGACCTCTGAATATAGAATGAAGGAGTTGTGTAGTATATACCTTATGGCTTTATTCCTTGCTTCAGAATCCATAAGCACTGTTTTGTAGCATGGTCCATTTACTCAAGAGCTTTTTAAAAAACGATAGTTCCTTGTAAAATGTAAGGACTTATCCAGTACCTGCTGCAGTTATTCCTGAGTATGTAATTCCAGTCAACAAGAAGTTATAGGGAGTGAAAGTGTTTGCTGGAAATTAGAGGGAACTTGAAATTGATGTCCAATGTGAGTTAAAATAGAATTATATCTGTGACATACCAGCTGGAGTTTCTCAGATGAACATTTGCCAGGAAGTACAGTTTCCTTTCTTGTTTGAGCTGACAGCAGTTGTAAATCTGTAAGAAAGCAGAAAGAGAAGGCTACAAACTGTTAGTGTAAGGTGAACTCTCTCTAGTGCAAGTACTTAAGTTTGAGCTGTGTTTTAAGGAGGTTATTTTGGGCTTCCTTCCTTTTTAATTGCAAGTTCCTTTAACTGTGGTGGTTTTTTCCTCCACTAATCTTGCAGCATCCATAATTTTGTGTACTCACAGAGAATATTTTTAATATTTGATACCAGTATCAATTGTCTCTGAAAGCTGGTATCTGTAATACAAGACAATGTGCCAGTCTCTTTCAACTCCTGAGAAGTTTGCTTTGAGACTTATTCTACCAAATGCTAGTGTCGTTACCTTTAAATGTCTTACCTTTACATGTCTTTAAGTAGAATTTTACCACAAAGCAAGAGAGATTGCAGCAGGTCCTAGACATTTTAATGCTTAAGGCGTGTTTTCCTGGGTGGAAGTAATTGCATTTCACCCCTCTATTAAGTAGGAAAATATTTCCATTATAGAGTAGTGAGGAAATACAGAATAAATGAATGCTCCGAGAATTGGCGAACACAGATAAGCTTGGCTTTTTTGTTGGTTCCACATATATATTGACTAGGATAGCTTACTCAGGAAAGAGACCTGACTAAATGTGTCCCAAAAATAGAAAAAGAAATGTATTTTTATGGTCATTGTTGCCATGCAGGCAAGCTGAAAAAAGTAAAGAAAAAGAGGAGACGGGATGAAGAACTCTCTTCAGAGGAGTCACCACGACGGCACCATCACCAGACCAAAGTTTTTGCCAAGTTTTCTCATGATACACCACCACCTGGGTCCAAGAAGAAGCATTTGTCTATTGAGCAGCTTAATGCACGTCGACGGAAAGTGTGGCTTACCATTGTTAAAAAGGAGTTGCCAAAGGTGAGGTTGGCTGATGGCACTACATCAGTGATCATATCAAGAAAGTGAAACGGAAAATTATTTTAGTGGGGAGTTGACACTTGGAAAAACAGTAAAGTAAGACCCATGGTCTTTCCAGTGGTCATTAGTGACCTAACTGGTATTCTCTAATCCATAAGCAAAGTGTAGTTCAGATTTCTTATTACCAGTGATACCTGAATGGATCATGCAGTGCTTTGCCATGGCTGTTGAATCCTTTTCAATGTGAAATATGGTAACCTTTAGCAGGTACTCATACTAATCTACAGGATGGCAGCATAGAGCAAACCTCTACCATAAAGTTCAGGAAAGGGAACGTTTCAATCACTATAGCATGTGTGTTTTTCAAAACTTATTTCAGAAACAGTCTAGGGAAAAGTGTTTGTATCATTTGCAGGACAAGCTTCAGGCACGTTTGAAATAGAAAGCTGGGTTCACTGTTACTGAGATGATCAGAGTGGACCTTAGAACCTGCTTTTTGGAGTTCACAGTTAGCAGACTTGGAATTCTAGGAAGTTTTAAACAACTGGTGGCTGAATCATCCTTTGTGATCTTAAAAACCAAACAAAGGATATGTGCAGTGTGATAGCCCATGTTTTTTCGGAAGACTGATTTTGATTGTGCAAAGAACATTGGATCTGCATTAATTCTCAACATCTCTGGGAAACAGCGGAAAATGTTGTTTACTTCAGTGATAACAGTGGAATAGGAGAACCCTGCTTCGCAATAATAGTAATTAAAGAAACAGTCAAGGAAAAGGAGGTGTTTTGCATGCTTTTGGCAGGATATGGAATACATTCATGTATGCCTTCAGTAATTTAAGGATGAAAAGCTGTTTCAGTCAAAATGAAGAATACTTGCAGTACCTATACCCAATTATACAGTAGTGTGCATAGCTGCTGTTAGCACATGCTGAAGTCTGGTTGGTGATCTTTTATAATACTGTGCAGCCATTACCCTTTAACAAATTTAAAGATGGTATTCTTTTACAGGCATACAAACAGAAAGCTTCAGCCCGCAACCTTTTCCTAACCAACAGCAAAAAGGTAGGTGGTGTTTTGTTTTGTACTGTTACTTGTGCTGGATGTAATAAGCAAACTGTAACCTCTTTATGTTTCTTCCATTTCTCACAATACTGACTATAGTAGTAGGGGAGTGTAGGAGAAAGCACTTTATACAAGTACTTTTCATTTAGTATAAGACTTTTCACTTTTTAGGTGTCTGATTTTGGCCTGTTTCATAAGCAACAGATGAAACAAGCCATGTGAGTTTTTTTCATGAGATCTCCTTGGCTTTTGTAAGATTTAGTTTGTACATTTTAAATCTACTAATATTAGAATCATAGGATCAGCTGGGTTGGAAAGGACCTCTGAGATCATAAAGTCCAACCCTTGATCCACTATCACTGTGGTTACTAGACCATGCCACTAAGTGCCACATCCAGTCTCATCTTAAAAACCTCCAGGGATGGACAATCCACCACTTCCCTGGGCAGCCCATTCCAGTGTCTGATTACCGTCTCTGTAAAGACTTTCTTCCTAATATCCAATCTAAACCTCCCCTGTCTTACTTGTAGTTGCCTGGGAGAAGAGACCAACCCCCACCCCTGGCTACAACTTCCTTTCAGGTAGTTGTAGAGAGTGATGAGGTCTTCCTTCAGCCTCCTCTTCTTCAGGCTCAGTAATCCCAGCTCCCTCAGCCTCTCCTCATGGGACTTGTGTTCAAGTCCCTTCACCAGCGTTGTTGCTCTTCTCTGGACCCACTCCAGCCCCTCACTATCCTTCCTGAACTGAGGGGCCCAGAGCTGGACACAGTACTCCAGGTGTGGCCTCACCAGCGCTGAGTACAGGGGAAGAATCACTTCCCTGCTCCTGCTGGCCACGCTGTTCCTGATACAGGCCAGGATGCCACTGGCCTTCTTGGTCACCTGGGCACACTGCTGGCTCATGCTCGGCTTCTGTCAATCCAAACTCCCAGGTCCCTTTCTGCCTGGCTGCTCTCCAGCCACTCTGTGCCCAGCCTGTAGCGCTGCAGGGGGTTGTTGTGGCCAAAGTGCAGGACCCGGCATTTGGCCTTGTTGAACCTCATCCCGTTGGAATCAGCCCAACTCTGCAGTCTGTCCAGGTCCCTCTGCAGAGCCCTCCTGCCTTCCAGCAGGTCAACACTCCTCCCCAGCTTGGTGTCATCTGCAAATTTACTAATGGTGGACTCAATGCCCTCGTCTAAATCATCAGTAAAGATATTAAACAGAACTGGGCCCAACACTGATCCCTGGGGGGCACCACTAGTGATACTATAAATTAATGACTTTGGTACACTCTAAATTAGTGACTTTTTAGCTGCCCATATATCCACTATCTAGAACTTGCCGGTGTAAGCGTTCTTATTTGAGTCCAAGGGGCTCTTGGAATATTGTGTTAATTTACATAAATATATACAGGACCTGAGATTAAAAATAGAGCAGTTTTCTGCTTAAGTGATTACAAAAGCAATTCATCTCCGTATCAGAGTCTTCCCTGAGAAGTGGCATTGTTTCTACCTAGAAAGCTTTACTTATGAACACCTGGTAATAGCTGTCAGAGCATTTTACCTACGTTACACACAAGTGTCTGCTTCATTTATATGGCTAATGAAAAGGTAATTAAATATATGACTCAGAACTGTCGAAGACAAGGTAATGTAGGAAGTTTTCTGTCCTGTGTATACATTATCAAGAAAGGGCACATCTTCTGTGTAAGGGATGCAGAAAACAGGACGTGCTTGGGTATGTTTAAGAAACTTTGCTGTAGGTAGGTTCTGTCCTATGGTCCCCCTTAGCTAGCAGATACTGGATTTCTTTGTGATCTCTGCCCATATAAGCTGTGAGTATTGTATTTGTAGGTATCATAAATGACATTTTAGCAAGTGAGTGATCAAAGAATCATTAAGGTTGGAAAAGACCTTTAAGATCCATCAAGTCCAACCATGAAATGCAGCAGACTTAGAGGTTTTGAAATTCCACGTTTTAAAATTTGTTTTCATTTTGTTTTATCATTTGAAATCTGTACATCAGAATTTTTGATGTGCAAATTTTAGTGGAGTTAAAAAAAACCCTGTCACAAACACCAAACCCAGCAATTTTGACCGTTGTGACAATGACATTGATTTACTTACACTGGAACAAAAAATTTCATTGTATTATGCTTCTTCATGAAATGGTGGAGAAATTGTAGAATACTCCCTCACTTTTTTGTGTATTAATGTGAACAGGATTGTGTTCCATCAATACTGCTACTGCAGCAGCCTTATTAAAAAGTGAGAAAATAACCACAGAACAGTGTCAAGAAACAGGTGAGTCGGAGTTGCAGGCAGACCTTGAATTCTGTTCTCCTGAGTTCCTTTCAAGGGCCTGCCCACCAGATCAGCCATTTAAGTCCTATGCTATGCTGAAGCTGTCTTCAGGTTTTGTTTTCGCCATTATCTCGGTATTTTTTTGGAAGTTCACGTTCTCTCATGCCATTTCCAGAAGCATTACTGCTGAGTGAAGTATCACAGTTTTTTCTCTTCTGAAGGATCAGACTTGGTTATAATTAAATTTGATGATGTTTATTGCTGGCTTTCTCTAAAATCTGCCCATTTTATCACTATTCCCAAAACCTTCTCTCTAGCTTGCCCATCAGTGCATGAGAGAGGTACGTCGAGCCGCTATCCAAGCCCAGAAAAACTGTAAGGAAACTCTACCAAGAGCGCGTCGTCTTACCAAGGAGATGCTTCTCTATTGGAAAAAGTATGAAAAGGTGGAAAAAGAACATCGCAAACGAGCTGAGAAGGAGGCTCTGGAGCAACGCAAGCTGGACGAGGAGATGAGAGAGGTACAGCAAAACCACAGATTGCTGATAATTAATCTACTGAGGAGACACAGAAGTGAATGGATAATTTGAGTTTCTAAATCCAGGCTGTGAAATTCAGTTATTTGTTCAGTTTCAGCACTATTCCATGTATTTCTTCTGCTATCTTATTTTTCTTTACATAAGTCTTCTAATTAGTGAGAGGTGATTAAAAAAACCCCTTCTGCTTAAATTCTTTACAAGTGAGTGAAATGGAGAAAGGAATTAGAAAAGCGGTGTGTGTCTCTCAGACATACATGGCTCAGTGTTAGTAAGGGCCAACTTTTGTGATGGTTTGTACATCATTCTGGGTCCAGAAGGCAAGAGGCTTTTTCATTTACACTGGATTTTTTTTTCCTCCTTCTTTCCTCTTGCTGTTAACCAAAACTGTCATTTATGTGGGGGAAAGAGAATTTTTCTGTGATTGCTTTTTTGTCAGCCAAGTGACAGCTTTGTGAACTTCCTTAGAGTACCGGAGATTAAATATAAGAAAAAGTTTCCTTGTAAAAGCTCTCTACTATTTGTTACCTTATATATGTGGTGATGAGGTAAGGTTGAATCTTAAGAAGACCTTATGGTTAGTTTTATGCTTAAATTATGCTTTTATTTATTGTGTTCCTCTCATTACTGCAAATTCATAAGCATTTTTTGAAGGTTTCTGCTGACTTAGAATAATAGACAACTTTTTAACTGTAGCATTTTTTAACCAGAGCCTAAGGGTGAACAGTTTCTGCAATGTCTTGCTGAATAATGATAGTATCTCAACTGTATTACATAATGATGTATTTCACATATTCTACTGTAATTCTCTTTACTAATAAGTAACTGAATATTGAGTCAGGTTGTCATGAGAGTGGTTTTTTACCAATTTAAAATTTCTTTTATTAGATTCTTTGCCATGATAACTAAATTTAAAGGAACTTCTAATTTACAACGATTTTATATTTTAATATAGATGTTTATGAAGGTGGTCAATGTTCTTATGTACAACTAGTAGCATTTTGATAGCACAGTGACATGCATAACATAATCTAGATAGATTAGTTGTTGATATTTTAGTAGATGAAATTTTTTTCTTTACTCATATTTTAAATATTAAACTCTTGTCCTGTTTTTTTTTTCCTTCATCGGTTTTTTGTAAATGCCGTTCTCTTAGGCGAAGAGGCAGCAGAGAAAACTTAACTTCCTGATCACACAAACTGAATTATATGCCCATTTTATGAGTCGTAAACGAGATATTGGGCACGATGGAATACAGGAGGAAATCCTGCGCAAACTGGAAGACAGCTCTACCCAAAGGCAGATTGATATTGGTGGAGGAGTAGTGGTCAACATCACCCAAGAAGATTATGGTAAGTGATTTGTCTACAGTCCTTTCTTTGTACTCTTTTGAAATTTACTGTACTCTGTGTGTTACTGTGCAAACGTAACAATTTCAATCACAAATCCTTCTGTGCAAGAAGCACTACTGTAATTACCGAAATTTGTCTGTGTGTTTATTTGGGTGGTTACTGCTGCAGAGCTCTGACATGGGTATGTTGTTTTCAGATAGTAACTATTACAAAGCTCAAGCGTTGAAGAATGCTGAGGATGCTTACCAGATTCATCAGGCCCGGGTATGTATTTTTGGGATCCATGAAGTAGAAGAGAAAGGAAACTAATTGGTAGAGACCAGAGAACGAGCATCTTTCATAGCAGCCAAGTCAAGTAGGTTTGTTTAGTCCTGGGTGCCAGATTTGAATTTCCAATTTAAAATTTCCATGGCCACTCTCTGTGCTAAGAAAACAAGTAGAAAACCAGAACATAAAGATTTGGGCACAGGAACAGTCTCATTTTCTCTTAATTTCTGGCAGGCATCCTATGTCTTGATGGGAATTGTAAAGCATTTTACTGTGCAGTTTCTTGAAAAGTTAATATGTTCATCATCTTATGCATACTTTCCTGTACCTGTTTAGACCAGATCATTTGATGAAGATGCAAAGGAGAGCCGGGCAGCTGCTTTGCGGGCTGCTAACAAGTCTGGTACTGGCTTTGGAGAGAGCTACAGTTTAGCAAACCCTTCTATCCGAGCAGGAGAAGATATTCCACAGCCTACCATTTTCAATGGAAAACTGAAAGGTTACCAACTGAAAGGCATGAATTGGCTGGCCAACCTCTATGAGCAGGTATCTCAGTACATCTTGCAAATTTTTATAACTTATAGGATTATTTAGGTCATTAGAGTAAACTTGGCCAAAAGAATGTACTGGTTTTAAAAATGGACTGCATAAAGTCAATCTTTAATGTCTTTAGAAGAAAGGAAAGTATTATGTAGGCCACATACCAGTATTCTTGATTATTTAGGAAATAATTTTGAATGGGACATTGAGTTCAGTATTCTTTTTGTGGTTTTTACAACTGTTTATCACTTAGAGCATACACTGAGGAGTCTTTTGCTGCTCAGAGTTGCATACTGTTTCAGGCTTGGGTCAGCTGGTAAACTGCAGGCAGTCTTGTCCTTGTGAGTGTGTCTAGTTCACAATGGAATCACAAAGTGCAGAGGGGCTGAGGGGAAAAATCAGACTGAGAGAAGAATGAAAATTCTTTTGAGATCAATTACCTCTCAGCAGCAGATGTAAGAGATGTTAAAGTGTGTCAGAATTGTTACAGTAGGACTCTTCTCACTAAATTCAGTGGCATCCGTTCTGCTAGTCCTTTATGGATTAAAAAGTAGTAAAGTAAAGGTGTTCATTTATGGATCTTTTGCAGGGCATCAATGGCATCCTGGCAGATGAAATGGGTCTGGGTAAAACAGTACAAAGTATTGCTCTCCTTGCACATCTAGCTGAGGTAGGTGAATTATAGCTTATTCCTGGGCAGTATGCTCGATAGAAGATGCATACTTTTCACATGTTGGAAGTGAATTCTAGATTATAAAACTTCAGTGTTTTAAAAGTAGTTTTACACTTTGTTTTCAAGTGGAGCCCTTGAAATAGTTGTCTGTGTCTCTATGTCTATATAAATAAAAACAGAATTTTCATTTATTTACAGAGTGATATCTTTTCACTTGCACTGAATGTGAAAGCCTTGTGACAGAACAAGTCGTGCACTTGATGGAGAGCCCAAATTCTGAGCTTCATGGCAATCAGCATGGATTTCCATATTTCAGTGGGGTTTTTTTAGGAAGCATTAGGAAGCATAGTGGTTCTTCTGTTCCAGGGCAGACAATCAAAACAGAAAATGCAGCAGGAGCTTACTTCTTCATGCAGAAATAGATACATTTATTTAAAAAAAAAAAAAAAAAGTCTTGTTTGCAATCCAGTCACTTGCCTTAAATAGGAAGTGTCAATGAAGTGATACTAAAAGCAGAATTAGCTGCACTAGTGACCAAATGACAATTGCAAGCATTTCTTTATGTTCCTTTTGGTACCAGTTCAGTGGTACTATTGGCCAAAATACTGCAAGGGTGTGTAGAGCTGAAGGTTCTTGAGCTCATCTCAAGGAATAACAGATAAGCTTGTCTCCCTGTTGCACTGCAGCTTGAGATTTTTTGGAACGTTACAGAGGGCTTTATTTTCTCTCTTCCTTACATGGGCCAACTTGTAATGCTAATATACTAATGGATCAACTCAGTTATTCACCAGAGGGTATTGTACTGAGAGATGTGGTGGAGCAAAGCTTTCCAATGCCCCCTGAAGTTCTTTTCCTCATCAAAATGACAGGGGCTGTTAGTAACATGAAGGTGGCAACTCTCAGAAACAAAGGAGTTTGTTCTGGGAACAACTCTGCTGTTATGAAATAAGTCTTGGTTAAACATTAGATCTGCTCTATTTGATTTTGTATCACCCTGCTGTGCTGGGACAGTGTTGCTTTGTTGCATGTAGTTCTCTCTCATGTAGTCACTGTCATTTAGTAATTGTAAAGCTGTATCAAATCATCTCTATATCCCTTCCCTTCAATTAATTTTTTATGTGTGTATTCCAGAGAGAGAACATCTGGGGACCATTTTTAATAATTTCACCTGCCTCTACCCTGAACAACTGGCACCAGGAGTTTGCCAGATTTGTACCTAAATTTAAGGTAATAAGCATGTGCAAGGAAGTTCTTTCCGTTTTCTCA
Source organism: Cephalopterus ornatus (assembly GCA_013396775.1). NCBI lineage: Eukaryota > Metazoa > Chordata > Aves > Passeriformes > Cotingidae > Cephalopterus > Cephalopterus ornatus. The sequence continues at coordinate 309,579 of VZRE01015329.1, forward strand.
AGAGCAAAACCATTTTGTTCTTCTGAGTTCTTTGTCACATCTGGGTGCTTAATCACCTTGGAATTTGAAACTGTGTAACAAGCCCATCACTGATTTTTTTTTTTCAATGATCCTGGTTTTTTCTGTAGTGTTCAATTATCTAAGGCTTAAAAATGTTCTTACTTTAGTCACATGATTTTCATTTTGCATCACCTTAAAGACAGCTTCTCGGTGAGGAATTGAAGCAGATCAGCAAGGGGATGTACGGTTTTAATGTGTGGGCCTGTCAGCAGAAGCAGGAATAATATTTCAGTGTTATATACTATCTTTAGGGTTAGAGCTGTGCTTTCAGTCATTCATGAATTTGAGTCAGATAAAGGTTGTATGTGAACAAACTCTAAACAGGTTGGAGGGAGGCAAAATGCAGTTGTTATTACAGAAGAATAGGAGAACCATGGATGTAACAGTCAGTAGTCAAGAAAAAGGAAAGAGGTGAGGCACAAAGAGATAGGAACAAAAAGACTGGAGGAAAACAAATGGAGTTTTTCAGGTGTGTTGTGAATGTGAAAATGTAGTAAGTTAGAAAGCAAGGAAGCATCAGTTACTAAAAACCAAGCTGCTTACCTGTTCTCTAGTGTAAGACATTGGAGTGTTGCAAAGGAAGATTTGAAAAGAAATGTTTACTGCTAAAACAGTGCTGAAATTTTAGAATTAAAGATAGACAAAAGTGTCAGAAGCTTGCAGTTAAATCTACAAAGATTTAAGTATTGGAGTTGTTAACATAGTAACATTTGATATGAAGAGGTCTTGATCAGGTTTTTTTTAAACATCTGATTTTCTTTTTTACAGAAAACAGTAAAAGACACTAGTTACAAATAACTAGTATACCAGTAACATCAGGCTAATTGTTTGATTGTCTTGACTACTTAATAAAGTGCAGGAAAAAAACTTGGAAGTATTGCTATAAATGATATTAGATTTCTTGATCTGGGATAGGGGAATATTAAAGGACATACCTTTTACCAAGTAGCTTGCTTTGGAGATCCCTGATGGGGCTGTGTGTTGGTTATGGTGGTGTATAGTTTGAGGTATCTGTATGAGGAGAGTTGTGCTAGAACACAGTTCAATACTGGATTATTTGAATGAGTTGTGTTTTGGGATAAATTGGCATTACTGAGCCTTCAAATCTACTGATAAAGAAATACAAATACTTATTGAGGAGGTACTCAAAAGAAAAAAAAATCATCTAAAAATAATCTATTCATGTATTTCCATAGCCCAAAGTAATAGGGGCCCTTGATTAGAAGACTGTAGAGCAGTTGGCCATTCTGTCTACCTTCCCTCATTTCCTTTGATCAGTTCATTGTACTCCACAGATGAGCAACTGTTTATGCTTTTTCCTTCCCATGAATGAAATACAGGAAATGTTTAAAAAATGCTATCAGGATGCTTGGGAAAAGATAATTTTCTCTTTTTTTGTTTTAAAACTCAACCTGTTTCTATCATTATATAGCTCTTTGGGTTTCTTGCATAACGATGTTTGCCTCATCCATAGAACAGAACGTGTTTTACAAAGAAGTTTTCTGAACTTATTGTCACATGTTTACAACTTTTATCACTCTTTTTCAACTACTTTTTTTTCTGCTTCTGTTCATACAGAAATGTGTAGTCAATTCTGCTTGTAGTAAATTACAGTGAATTTATTACTTCAGGTCCATGGCAGAATATGTAAACTAAAAGACAAATCACTTTTTGATCAGTCTAATTTTTGTACAAGCATCCATATTTCAGAACTGTATGAAGAATTTTCAATTAAAAGCACTTTGGAACTTGTCAGTTGAAGTTACAAGACTTTTCACCACATCAGAAGCCAGCATTCCTCCCTTTCAGCTGACTGTAGTCCTTCCATCAAACAGGAGATGGCAGTACAATATTATTAACCAGTGACAGGAGTCAGTGCTCTGCAAAGATCTGTCCTGAGTAATAGGACCCATGAAATTTTGAGCTATAAATGGTTTAACAGATATCTCTGGCAGTAGTGCTTTCTTTTAAAATTCTTCCATTAAATATATCCAGGCCAGATATTTTAACTTTGTCTCAGGTTTTGGGGGTCAGTTCTGAAATAGAAAACCAACAGGACAATGGGAGATGTTAAACAGGACAACAAGCCCTCTAGTCCTCTAGGTTTAACTTCAGCAGTTGAGAGTAAACCTCTTTCTGCCATAAGCAAAGTATCATTTTTAATTTTTAGAAAAACCTGGCTAGAAGGTGTAATATGTTACTGGGCATTTTCAGATTCTCAGCATAGCTTCATCAGGCCACAAGTTGCTTGATACCTTTGCCTGGAATGCTCTGTTTTGAAGTATTTTTAAATGCTTTCTGATTTTTCTCTGCATTAAGAAAAATAATTTCCCATTTTGTTGTTTTGCAGAAAGAGGTCTGTCTTTTTCATTTTGTAGAATATAGAGTATAAAATTCTAGAGCAGGTGTCTTTATTTGAAAATAATGTCTTTCTGTTCTTTTACTGTTCCAGGTGCTACCGTATTGGGGAAATCCCCATGACAGAAAGGTGATCAGGAAATTCTGGAGTCAGGTAATAGCAGCATGACTGTGTGCTTTGACTCTCTTTCCTTTGTGCAGAGTACATCAGAAACTGTGGCCACACGTCACCAAGCTAAACGATGTGTGGATACAGAGTTCCATTTCTTCATCCCTGTAGTAGCACTTACATGAAGATAATGAGGTAGAAGGCTTCTCTTGTGCTGAAGAGCAATTCAATGCAGTGTGGAGTTCAGCTGAAGAAACTAGAGCTCTGTAAATAAAGCAGGAAGTTTCATTGTCAAGGACTGTTTATTCTGTTTGAGTAACCTAACTCAGGATGCCCTAATCCAGAATCCCTGCAGGCCTGTCAGATTGTTCCTGATTTAACAACAGCATTTTCTAGGGTTCAGTGCCCGGGTCTTTTCTCACACATTAAAAAGCATGTGAAATTGTTCAGGGACTAATGGGCTGAAGTCCAGGTTCACCAGTTGAATAACTGTGCTGTGATTAATTAAAGAAAGTCAGCTGGGGAAAATGCAGTAATAATGAGAAAACACTGTAAAACAGAAGTCTGAAAATACAGTGAGCTCCTGACAATGTATTTACATTATGTGGATATTTCTTTCTCCTTTTGTGGTTATAGAAGACACTGTATACTCAGGATGCTCCTTTCCATGTGGTCATTACCAGTTATCAGCTGGTGGTACAGGATGTGAAGTATTTCCAGCGAGTGAAGTGGCAGTATATGGTGCTGGATGAAGCGCAAGCACTCAAAAGTAGCTCCAGGTAATAAACTAACTGGAAACAAAATCTTCTCTCTGTATCAACCTGTTGTAGGAATATCAAGAGAAGACAAATTGATAGAAGTTAAAACTGACATACGTTAGACCCTGTAAGTGTCTACCCTAGTTGAGTATCTGTTTAACTCTGTGACACTGGATTGATCCACTAGGGGTTTTGTATTTAGATTTTCCTTTTCCAAATATGTAAAGTGTAATTAAAAGGTAACTGTGAAGCAGAAACTTATATGGAGTACGGGACAGTTAAACAAAACAGTGTGAAATACTGTGTATTTTCTTTCCTGACTACTCACAGAATTCTTCCTGCTGAATGGTCTGTAGTCTTGAGCACATATTGCTTATATTGGCTCCATTAAATGCATTTTGATTCTTTATTCAGTGGCACTTCCAGACGTGAATGAAGGTCAGAACCCTGTGAATACTGTTGGCTGCAATAAAGCCCAATCTGTGTCATAAGACTCTATGCCAGAAAGTTTTCTGTTTGTTTTCAAGTAATGGATTTGTTCCTCTTTACTTCTTTAATTGCTTTCCCATAACCTTTGTCCAAGTTGCCACTGTACAGAGTAAGTTCAAGACTGCTTTAGGTGCAGGCTCTTTCTGACCAAAGTCTGTCTCTTCAGCATTCTTTGGAAACCATCCCTTTAAAAGGATTGTAATGTATAGCTCAGCACTCCTGCCATAGTAGCCCATACACAGGAATTCCTGTTGTAACGTCTGAAAAATGCATGACATTCTGATTCAAAATAACGGTTTCTTTTGGGAAGTTAATTATTCTGATTATGACAGTTCATTAGTATGCAAACATTTGTTTTAAAAATTAGTAAAAAGATATTTAGAAAAATAAAATAAACCATGTATTTTTTTCGCATTTGCAAAAGGCTGATTCTTCCTGTAGTTGTCTTTTGAAAGACTGAGGAACAGCTGTAATAGTTTTATCCAGTGACATCCAAAAATCATTAGGGAAACTCACTGGAAGCGATTGGTCTTAAAAGACCTTATTTTCATATCCTTCTACAGCAGTTTTAATGTTTCTTCTTATATTAATTTATCAGTGTTCGTTGGAAGATCCTACTGCAGTTCCAGTGTCGAAACAGATTGTTGCTGACTGGGACCCCAATCCAGAACACGATGGCTGAGGTATGTGGGAGCTCACAAGAGTGCACTCCTCTTTATAACAAGAATACATACTAAATATATGTGAACTTTTGAGAAACCTGTTTTTTTGTGTGGTTGTAGGATTATGCTTGTAGCAAACGACTGGCAAACAAACATGGGATTGTCTCTGGGAGGAAAAATTTGGAAACTTACATTCAAATAAAAATAAAATTAAAGATATTTGAAGTAATACCTGGATTACAGGATGAAATCTAATTCTAGTGACTTTTCCTTCTGTTGACTGAAATAATTGTGCTGTGTTTCTCACTGCTTTCTGATGGGGTTTTGTTAAATTAATAAATACGACATTTCTCAGGGGAGGGGGAAAGAGAATGCAGCTGGGTTTTTGTTTCATTTTGTCACGTTGCATGATCTAGTAAAGTGATTTTGCTCATGAAGAGCTGCAAGGGTTTGGGATCCCAATTACCTTGTCCACAGTAAGATGACTTTTGCTGACCCAGTGCTTTCACCTCTTCTTCAGCTGTGGGCCCTGCTGCATTTTATCATGCCAACACTGTTTGATTCCCATGAAGAGTTCAATGAGTGGTTTTCTAAGGACATAGAGAGCCATGCAGAGAACAAATCCGCCATTGATGAGAGTGAGTGCACTGTGTAACTTGTAATTTTTATATTAAAAATCTGTTGCCTTTTCCAACTAATAATAGATAAACTTTCTCATTTTTTATATGAGAAATGACATCTAAAGTAGAGGGTGCATAATGGGATTAGAATATTATTGGACTGTTGTCCATAGTTGATGTCAAAGTTTGTGTTTCTGATTGTAATGTAGCATGTGTAATGAATAGAAAAACATGTAGAGAAAATGTTGATTTGCTACTTGTCTTCAGCCCTCCTCTTTACCAAGCAACATTAAATATTTTTAAGTTTCTACAAATTATCTTGGAGATCTCCCGATTGTGTTACAAGCGCTAGACATAATGTGACACAAAGCACTAAATATCTTTTGAGCTCCAGAAGAAAAGCAAAAAAATTCTTTAAAAAAAAAAAATCTTCACAGTAAATTTTAGGGGATAGTTATGTAGGACAATCTAGTTAGGTAAAACATCTAGTTTGTAATTGTAATAGAAGACAATGCAGCTGGGAACTTGTCACAAGAATAAGGTTTTAAGAATTTTCAAACTCCCAGAACTTTGTTTTTACAAAGATTATTGTAAAGACTGCACTTGTCTGTCAATGCAGTATAACCTGTTGTTGTGGTGCTATAATTTGGGGAGAGCAAGTCTTAAAATTATAATGATCTCTTTGCATGAATTAGCAATGGCTCATCAGAAACTTTCTTCTTCAGTAATAGTGGGTGATAAATGTAAGCCCATATTGTTCAGCCCAGAGGACTATAGAGAGTATAAAATGCCTTAGAAGTTCATTCTTTGAAGCAAATGTTTAGATTCCTAGGCTAAACACTGTAGCACAGCACTCACTTAAGAAAAATCAACAGAGAAATACTCAACTCTGTGCTTCAAGAATTCATCTGGGGGGAAGCAGCTGAGCAATAAGGGACTCAATTTGTGGTAAAACACCATAAAATTTTCTTCTGTAATGAAGTAAATGTTCCTTCTTTCCCGTTTCTTGTATTTCAGACCAGCTATCCCGCTTGCACATGATCCTGAAGCCTTTCATGTTGAGAAGAATCAAGAAGGATGTGGAAAATGAATTATCAGATAAGGTGAGAAAAAGTATTTATCTGGAATGGGTATCACAAGTGTATTGCCATAGCTCTGTTCTCTGATCTGGTTTTTGCAAACTCGTTTGTCAGTCTGCATACCTGAAATTTGACTGTAGACTTTTCACAGGCCTTCAGTTTCTGGCACCACATCTCAGCATTGTCAGTAGATGTGAATGTATCTGAAGAACCCCTAATGAATAAACTTTTCTTCTAGGGAAGACATTTTGTTAACAATTACAAGCCAAAGACTTTTAAGCCTGATTAAGCTGACGGAAGTATCACTAAGGGCAGTGAAGGAGATTGATACAGCAATGATTGGATGATAAATGTTTTCAGTTGCCTTTGTGAAGGATTTGGAATGGGGTTAGGATTTTTTTTTGCTTGCCTGTACAGAGTGAGAAGTACTTTGTGGCAACATCATACTCCTCTCTCTTGTTAGTCTTTTAATTTCACATGCATGTTAGCAATACTTGGATGATCTTGTGGCTAACAGTCCCTGGTTTTGGGACCATTGGCTAAGAGACATCTGCTTTCTTCTGATGTTCCTGTTAATTTCAGTGGACTTCCACAGTCACTGTTGTTATGCTTCTGACACTCCTTATCACAGGCTCTCAGTGGGTAGCATTTTAACCCTAGGATAGTAGAATTGAAATCAGATTTTGAACTAATCAGCTGCAGGTGCAGTGTTTTCACAGCTTCTTAAAAATCTATCTGTTCACTTAGTTGTGTTCACATACTTTTAAAGGTCTCCTACATTATTACCCAAGCCTTCCAAAACACACTTATTGTTTAAGTCCTTCCTGGGTTGTATCCTGAAATACAGATCTGAATGCAACTGCCCATAAAAGTATTTTTTGAGAAAGTTATGTTTTCTTCAAGATGTGTTTCCCTCAGCTTCATATGTACTGATGTACTGGTATCTATCTTCATTACAGACAGAAAAGGCTAAATGTTCATTGTCATTTTGCAGATTGAAATTCTTATGTACTGCCAGCAGACAAGTCGACAGAAGCTCTTGTACCAAGCTCTGAAAAACAAAATCTCTATTGATGACCTCCTGCAATCATCAATGGGCACTACTCAGCAAGCACAGACCACCACTAGTAGTCTCATGAATCTAGTCATGCAGTTCAGGAAGGTAAGGCTATTTTAATTAATAACTTTTCAAAAGTATAATCATTCATTAGCACAGAACTAAAATACAGCTTCTAGAAAACACCATATAAAAAAAATTCTGGGATTGGCAAGCAAATTTGCATGCAGTTCAGTTGTCTGTCGGGTGTAGTGTAGCATGATGTTGGGAGTAGAAGAGCTTTAGCTAAATGGTGCATGCAGCTGCTACCTGGTTGGGTTACAAATTGGTAACCATTTACTTGGGAAGAAGAGGCAATACTGTTAAATGACTAGGAAAAGATATGATGCCCTATTCAAATTTGAGCAGATATACTAAAATAGTCATGCAATATTAATCAATACTGAAGTTTTAATGATCGGTAGTCATAGTTGATTTGGGATGTAAATGCTGCATGAGACTAAATAATTGCTCCCAGCATTTGACGTGCTGTCTTTCTTACAGGTGTGCAATCACCCAGAGCTGTTTGAACGACAAGAAACTTGGTCTCCATTTCACATCTTCCTAAAGCCATACCAGATTTCCAAGTTCATCTACCGTCATGGACAGATCAGGGTCTTTAATCACTCACGGGACAGGCAAGCCTATTCCACTTACTCTCTAGTTTAGCGTATTTAGTATTATTACTTGGACTTATTTTAGCTTTGTAAGTGCTAATTAACTCCCTTACCTGATGTATTTAAATAACATTGGCTGAGCAGTGCATTCCTAGTTTTCTTTTGGCCATTCAGCTGTTAAACATCTGATATTGATGCTCTATTTTTTGGTGGAAGACTAACCATAGAATATCCCTTTGATTGAATAAGAAAGCCAGGAAAAAGAATTTAGATTTGTTGCTGATGATGTGTAATGGAATTAAGCTTTAGAAGAATTCTTAAAACCTAAAAAATCCACTTGGTTTCTCTTCAGTGAGTTTTCACGTGCAAGGAAGCTATCAGTATCTGTCTGTTCTGACATGCTGTATATATCATGAGCATCTGCTAGTGCCATGACAGCTTTTAATGATTACCTTGGATGAATAGAATCTGCCCAAGTGCAGTTTGCTATTCCTTCCAGTTGTGGCAATTCTTGATTAATTTTGTTTGCATTCAGTTATGCTCAGGGAAGAGATCAGAAATACACCTATGAAGATGAGGCTAGCTGTTCTAGAATGTATAATGCAGTTCCAGAACAATGGTGTGTCTCAGTGTCAAATAAGCAGCAATGCATGTAGACTGATGATGCTTTTCTCCCACAGCCATGCAATTCCAGATGTTCAGAGTGCTAAAATACCTACAATGAAGAAGTGATTGGTTACTCTGTATCTTCTGCTGATTGTGTGATTGAACATTTTATGTGTTAACACCTTCTCAGTGATTTTGTTTGGTTTTGTTTCTTTCATTTTCAGGTGGTTACGGGTTTTACTTTCGCCATTTGCACCAGACCACATACAGCAGTCTCTCTTCCATAGGAAGGGTAGGTTCACAGTCCTGGGAAGCAAGTTGGGTTGCACACTGGCATGTGATGTTGTAATATGTCTTAATCAGGGAGAGGGACTGAGAGGCCAGATTAGTTAGTCCTCTGAGATAGTCTAATCAGAACTTGTTATAATTTTGTTAGCCTTTGTGCTTGTACATGTAGTTCCTCACTGAGGAAGGGATGGAAAGCAGCTGAAAAAATAATCTGTGGACAACCTGTCATTTACTTACTGGTTAATCCTACTGCAGTATTTTGTTCAATTCAGTCTGTCTTGTTTTAACTTGCTTCAAGAGGTTAGTGCTGCCTTTTTAATCTAATGTGAATTTTTCACAGATTCAATTTTGAAAAATCTTGGATTCATTTCAGTACATTCTCTGTTGTACCTTAAACTGCCAACTTCTCTTTCAACTAAAAAGTAGATGAGGAGATGCCAGTGACCCAGGATCTATCAAAGAGCAAAAATCCCATATTAGCTGCTTATATTGACAGATACAATTTATTATTATGGATAATTGAGTATTTTTGCTAAAAGAGCCAATTAGATCACTCAGCTGCTGGGATGTGAAAAACTTCAGGAGTAAAACAAGTAAAAACCAAGAGAGATATCAGCTGCGTTGCTGTGCTGAGATCTGTTAGCATGGACTTATTCAGCTGTGCAAACCCCTTTACGAGTAAGATGAACCAGATGCAGCTACAGGAGTCTGTACTTGTCTGTAACTTTCTAACTTCTGTATTTCTTGCGGATTATTCTGGTTTCTCTTTGTTTTGGTATTCATAATAGGCTTTTTCTTGGAGACCCTTTTTGGCATACCATGAAAGGAAAATAATCTTGGGAATATAATTTTTGTATAGACATTAAAAAAATAAAAATATTTGAATGATATTGGGGCTATGCAGTACACATGGGTGGGGCTGAAAAGCTTTCCTCTACCAATTTCTGCGTCTCCTTCCAATGCATTTGATGGGGTGGACGAGAGGAAATGTGTGAGGCAGACATCCTGAGGTACACGTGTTCTGGTCAGCTGTCAGGCAGACACGTGTTCAAATTTGCAAACATGCATGCTGCCTGTTGATTCTTAGTAAGTGAAACATATGTCCTGACTGGCTGCAGTTGGGCCTAGAACGCATTTTTCCTTTCTGGTAAATGCCCTTCTCTTGCCCAAACTGGAAAATGAACTGGAAGGTGAAGTCAGGTGAATTGAATTTTCAGTATTTCTAAAAGATGGAGATTAAATTAGGATCACCTGTTTATGCACCTAGATTTGTCATGTGTCAGAGAATGTGCATCTCGAATTGATGAATTAAGTTTATTGTTTTCAGCTGTGAGGGTCTGTGAACTGTGTGTGCCTAACTTCAGTATTTCTGTGATGTAGGCATCAATGAAGAAAGCTGTTTTTCTTTCCTCCGGTTTATTGATGTCTCTCCAGCAGAAATGGCAAATCTTATGAATCAGGGACATTTAGCCAGGTGAGGACAACTTACCCCTCTGCTCATCTTTCTTTTCCCCTCTTTTTGTAATTACAAATAATACAAGTGATGTCAGAGGCATCTCTCTGTAAACCTGCATTTTCTATGTCTCATAATATTATCATTTGTCTATCATTATCTAATACTAGAGCAATTTCTAGACTGTTCCTCTGGGTATAGGGCACCATTATGCAATGCAATTTTTATGTCTCTGTCAAAAGAAAACCTGTGTTAACATAGATTTGACACTGTAAATACACAAGATGGTCAAAGGGCAATGGGAGAGTTTGCTTAGGATCACACTGTAGGTTGCTGGCGTTACCAAGTGCAAAATCCAGACTTCTGAAGGCTGGTTTGTTGCAGTGCTTGAGTGCAACTCCAGTTGCACTTGAGTGTACACTTTAAACACAAGTGGAATAAGCTTGTGTTGTTACAGTTGTTCTTCAGTCCTGAGCCATATTGTGTACTTTCCACATCTTCTTTTTACTATGGAATGGGATTCCGAGATGTAGGCCTAAACTGGATTTATAGTGTCATTAACTGTTTTATCTTGAAATGGGAGGTGATCTGTTAAAGTTACAGTGTACTCTGTAATGGACTATGAGTGTAGTTAGGTAATTACTGTAAGAAATTTGAGATTAAAAGCTAGTCTTTGTTAATAAATAGATATGTTTTGTTTAGGGCTTTGTAAGTTCCAGTTGTTTTGGATTACTGTTTCTTGACTGCATTTCAATAACATAATACAGATTTCTCTTGATGTATCTCAATGGTCTTCATGATATATTCTGCATTCATTACACAAGGTTGTGAATAATTTTTATATGGAGCAATTTACAGAGAAATCGTAATGCAATTTTAAATAGTAGTGGTTAACTCAGGCTTGAAGTGCTTCAAAGTGTATCCTGATGTAATCCCTTAGATTCAGTTAGAAAAAATTAAGAATAATATAATTGGAATATGTCTAGCAAAAATTACTCTTTTTAAGTAAAGACTGTAAGCCTGAAATTCTGAATAAAACCCATTTCTGTCAAATAGAGTTACATTGTAAATATACTTAAGCCTTTCTTTCACAAAGCGATGAGTAAATGCGTCTACTGTGTTTTGTTTCAGGTGGTTAGCTCTTTTCCTGTCTCTGAAAGCATCCTACAGGCTCCATCACATGCGCTCCTGGATGGAGACAGGAGAGGAGAAAGAGCAGGGGTCATGTTTTCTGAGCAACAGGGATTTCTTACTTGATGTAAATTTCCCACTGTCTTTCCCCAACTTGCACAGCTGCACTTTGCTGCAGGTAAGCAAAATTTCTGTGATGTAGAGGCAGTAGCAAATCCTCATGAGTGAGAAAGGATGAAAACCTTTCTGTCCTTATGAAAAAGGGAAAACAAACTTGGAAATAGGATGACTTTTTTGTCTGCTTTATTAGATATAGTTAATAGACTTCAGAGTGCTGAATGGAAAAACAGTTTAACTGCTGTCTCCCTCCCATGTGGTGATACATTTCTAAACTTGCTATAATAAGTAAATCAGTTGAATTATAAGACTTAAAAATATTACTGGAGCAACAGAACTAGACTCGTGATTTGTCAGGGATGGATTGTACATGTAAGCCTAAGGTTTTGTAATGTTTTTCTACATGTAGGGTGCTCATTTTCTGACTGAAACTACTCTTTTCTTGTCAAACTCAGTTCATGATTGCAGCAACTGGGAAAAACAGAGGAGATTGGCAATGTTTTAGAGTTGGTGGACAGGCACTGTAGTGGTGTATTTCTACTTTGAAATTTGCTTCTGCTACTGTCTGGTAGACTCCAGATGTATTCAACTTACTGTGTAATGCAAGATCATTTTTGCTAATCTCTTGCCTGGGATATGTGTGAAGATTTTGTCTTTTTATGACTAAATTGCAGTTGATTTCCTGAGTTAGCTTGTAGCTCTGTTGATTCAGTTCACTGGGAAGTAAGTTCACTGAAGTGTTAGCATAGAGTCAGGAAAGCATCTAGGGCAGTTAAGCAGATATACAGTAAAAAAATCTTTTCTGAAACAGTGAGATCGTGCCAAATTTCTCTAGGGAATATTGCTTCTGCTCATGAGTCTGGAAGGGGAAAGGAGATAGCCAGAATTCAATTGAATATTGTGCAGAGGAAGTTGAAATTGAAGACGCATAAGCAGTAGGAAACCAACCTTGGACTTGGTGTCATGTTTTGCAGCGTTAACAGCAAAGCCAACAAAATGAGTCCTCCTAGTTATCAAACAAAGAGCAAGCCAACTGAGTATGTACGCCAGTTAACTCTGGCTGTGCTGGTGTTTCAATTCTGCATTTCCATATCTAGCTTCATAAAATGTCTGTGCTATATGGATTTGCTTTCATTTAGTTGTTTTGAGATTACATTTAGCTGTTTCTGTAGTGAATGTGTGATGCTTGCCTCTGAGACTATACTGTAGCTCTGTCCTCTTGTTGATGTGGTTAAGGAAAATTTGTGTGGTGTCATAAGTGTGGCAGCCTAACAGTAAATAAGCAGAAGATGATTGAAGTTCTGTGCACTTATAGAAGATAGCATTCATTTTTATATATGTAGAAAGGCAATCTAGATCCTTACATAGCCTTTGGGTTAGTGTGTAAATATCAAAATAAAAGTAATTAAATTTTCTTAAGGACAGAAGATGGATTAAGATTACAAACACTAAATACAAGATGAGGAATATGCATGTGTAGGTTTTAATATTAACAAGTAAATGTAAAGTAGTTGGATAGGCTACACATCCTCCTATACCGCAGCCTGGCAAGATTTAAACATGAATTTGGTTTCTCCAAATAATTTCTGTTCTTTGAAGATGTCATTACTTGTGTCTCAGGGAGTCCCAGTGCTGTGACTGTGTAACTAATCACTGTTGTAATACATCCTACACAGAAAACAGCCAGCTGAGGAGCAGAGTTCATCAGTGTGTGGAATACTGTGCATTTGTGATAACCTCACTAAATCTAAAGGAAGTGTAGCCCTACAGTTCTGACATTTCTTTAGAGCTGTTTTCTAACCTGCATGTTAGACAAATTGCCACCTGAAGTCACTTCAAAATAAGCTATGTTTGCGGACTCTTGTTTGCACAGCTTACATTTAGAACACCTTAAAAAAAGAGGAGGGTAGATAGCACAAAACCAAAAGGAGAGTTGAAAAACAAACTGGCCTTAACATGTCTGTCTTCTAGTACCAAACATTATCATGAGTGAAAATGAACTAACTCCTTTAAAGTTAGTATGAACTAACTCTTCTTAGTTTAAGAAACTTTTAATGTAAAATTTCCCAAGGCTTTCCCTAAGGCTTCATAAGACAGTAACATGTAGGGAGTGAGGAGGGGGAGAAAAGAGGAAAAAGGAAATGGTATAAATCTGGAAAGGCTTTTCTTAACTGCTCAGATCAGCATTTCCGATGTAAGAGACAAACTAAGTACAAAAAAAACCCACATTTATTTTTAATGGATATTTCTGAAATTGAGGTAACATCTGTCTAAAGATAGTATGAGTTTCTTCATGTAAACACAGAAATCCCTCTCATTGTGAGGAATCTTCATTCCCATTGCTCAGCACCTCCATACCATATGTATTAACTTGTATACATTAAATTAATATAAAATCTGCTCTGTTCAGATGAACTCATCTCTCCTTTGCTCTCCTGAAAATAATAGAAATTATAAATTTCTTTCTATTAAGAAATTAGGAATGTTATTGAGCTAAAGATGCTGGTAGCATGCCCCACATTTATGTTTGCAATATATGAGAGCCTCTTTCAACAGTTTCTTTGGATTGCGTAGTTGTGGTAGATGTTTACATTCTTGTTTTTTAATAATCCTCTTTGGTTCTTGGCTTTGTTGTACTCAGGTATATGGTCCATTTCAGAGCTGTGGCTGTGTTCAGTTCTGTAACCTTACCCAGTCTTTTCCATGTATGACTGATGGGAAGCTGGTTTCCACTGTCCCTGTTATATCTGGTGACTGCTCAATTCATGAATACTTAGCAGCTGCATATGTCAGAATTCAAAGAGATGTTTCTTATGTGACCTGCTCATAATTTGTATACAGGAATCTGGTGCTCAAAGCCAGATAATTGCCTAGGTACAAGTATTTTTCTCATATTTTGGATACCTTCTTGGAAGTTTTCCTTTATGTTTCTTCCTGGGTACTTCAATTGGGCCAAAGCCATCTTTGATGGGCCTTTGATATTGTTTTCCAAAAGAGAATTAAGTAGCGAACTTGCATAGGTTTGGAATTACAGTTTGTTTTTTTTGACTCCTCTATCCATTTCTTGTATTCTCACTTTCCAGGAAATAGTTACCAAACCCCTCTAGTGACCAAGGTCACAATCAGTATGCCAGTGCTTGCTGTTGTTAGATTTACTGGCAAGCTCTTGTGACTGCCTCCAATGCTGATTCCTCTTCATAAATCACCTGTACCCCCGTGTGTGGTCCAGAGGTGGGGAAAGAGAGGGCCTTGGAGCTAAAGCAGTTATTCTTGAGTAGGTCTAGTAGTCTGCTGTTGCTGGGAGTTGTGTCAGTCTTCCCCTCGGACTCTTGCTGTCATTTCTTTACTCCCAGCTATTGAATCCTGCCTGTGCTGATGTAAGCATGCACTGTTACATCCTTGTATGAGCCAACTGCAGTAAACTTTATATTTTCATGTCTGCTGAATTTATTTGATTAGATGCATAGCTAAATAGACTTCTGGAAATGCATGACAGGAGACAAAACTAGCACAAGAAGTAGCACAAATATACCATGGGCAAGGACTTGTCCTTTTCAGCAGCAGCTGTGGTGATTTGTTGCCACCATTTGTAGTCCTCAGTGTTCACATCTGTTGTCCACAGCCACATACTCCCAGCCTTGTGATTCCCACTCTGTTGTTTCAGCACATGGCCTGTTTTACCAGGTGATGAAACACATCACAAAACTCACTTGGAGTGGAGAGACAGCAGTTTGTTTTCATCTTGATCAGCATCTTAATGAGTACAAAAAGCTGGGCCAACAAGAAGGGACTCTGGAGGGACAGGAATAGACATGCAAAGCAGTTGTTGCTTAAGCCAGTGTTACTGATAAAGAATTGCCAGCCAAGTAAGAGCCTGTTTTTGGGATCACTTCACATTATTCAGTGTGTCCCAAGCTTTGACCTGTGCTTTTTAGCACTGCTGAGTATCAGTGAAAGGCTATTGTCAGCTCTTTCTGCTCTCACCTTTCATGTAGAGGAGCAGATGTTCAGAGAGTATGAACTTTATTTTTGCCAGCTCCAGACCATGAGTCACACTG
This sequence comes from Cephalopterus ornatus, assembly GCA_013396775.1. Taxonomy (NCBI): domain Eukaryota; kingdom Metazoa; phylum Chordata; class Aves; order Passeriformes; family Cotingidae; genus Cephalopterus; species Cephalopterus ornatus. Next base: position 325,080 of record VZRE01015329.1, read on the forward strand.
GCAGCAGCCGAAGGACACGCTTATGTGCTAGGCTTGACTGTACCATGTATGTACAGTAAGACTATTTTTATCACTTGTCAGCAGGTTCCAAGTGATACATGCTAGCCATCTGCATCTTGCCCAGTGAATCTACTTCTGGAAATAAAAAGGGCCCAGAATGCATTATCCATAGTAGACTCCTACTGTGGATGTTTTCTAGCATTTTTTGACATGTGTAGAAATGCGTATATCCAGGGTATGACATGGTATACAAGGTGTCTGCCTCTATTATGTACCCAGATGTTTAGAACTTCAAACTGGGATTTTAGAATATTGGGAGGTCTGTAAAGTAAAAGTAGCATGCAAATAATTTTGGTGCATTAGGAACTGGGGCAGAACAATGCCAAAGCTTTAGATCCTGTTTATCCTTTACTTAAGTGAACTGCTAGAATTTCCAGGAGGGCACATTCTGTGATCCTATGGCAGTGAGATGCTTAATGCTTCTAAAATTATTGCTTGTTACCTGTTGAATGCAGAATAATGGTCTGCATATTATAGGAAACAATTAAATGTAACAATATATAACTATTGGTCTCTATGAATTCAGGAAGAGCTAGAATAAAAACTAATGGCAAAAATGGCTTAATCTATAAGCAATTCATTTCATTGATGCAAATATTTACAATAAAAAAGGAAATATAACTGACAGAAGAAAAGAAAATGTAATTTTTTGTTATTTTGCTGTGTACAGTTAAGCATCTTCAAAGAGCTCTCTTTAAACTGCACTGTCATCTCAGTGTCCCCACTCCTGAGTCAGTATATTTTTCTGTATCAAAAGAACACTGATACAATTGTGGCAAATTCCAGGTTTTACACATGGTTCTGTTCATGTCTGTGAGTAACCATGTTAGCACCTTGAAAGTCTTCAGGATAAAATTTAGAGCCCTTTTGCACAGGAAAGAAAGAAAGAAAAGGTTGGAAAAGATTTAAGTCTAAAGATACCAGTCCAGCCACATTTAGATTTTTATTTTTTTTCACTGAGCAATTTCATTTGTATCCAGAACAAATAAATGAGTAGCTAGAAGACAGCTTGAGGGTCAGACCTACTAAAATACTCCTGTACTTCCTTCATTAGAAAAGCTAGGGTCAAAAGGTTCAATGAAAGAACAACTTGTTTCTGGTTCTAGCTGAGCATAAAGACAAGTATTGATATAAGCTATTCTGATTGCAACCATTTTGGGATTTGAGTGTTCTGACAATTACACAAAAATCCTATACATTGTCACTGCAGAAGACGTGAAGAGTTTTCTTTCTTCAAAGAGACATATGTAGTGAATGTCATTGTCTTCCTCATGGGTGGGTACAAAATTTAAGTGGATTATTTCTTTATAGGCGCTGTAACTTCTTAATTTTAATTTTGTTTTCAGAACCTTGTGTTCAGCAGCTACTGTAAAGCAGTTACTGGCTATTCAGACCATGTCATATATAGAAGGAAATCAGCTACCTCATGTGTACGATGCTGCCAGGTGACTGAGCTGCCGTCCTTCCTGTGCATAGCCAGCCCACGGGTAAGTCCCAGTCAAGTTGTAAATTATGTGTTTTCTATTGTGTTTTCAATCTTGCTAGAGTTGTGTCTTAGGAGAAGAATGATCTATTACTTTCTTTTGGTTTGGTAAAGCTGTTGTGAGGATATCCTTTTGCTACTGTATTCAATAGTGGGTTTTTCTCAGGGGAAGTGACTGTAATGTGTACTGAAGAGAAAAGGAAAGTTGTACGATGCACCCAACAGGAGCTGTTCTGAGATACAGAGATTTCACTTTCTCTCCTAATACCAACAGCAGTAACATTATAGAAGAGATTGTTAAGTAAATTATTCCCCAGTAATCCAAGAGGGAGATTTAGGTATGATATGAACAGAATGAGGTGATTGTTTGGTGAACTCTGATGGCAGAAGTGGGCAGAGGAGCAATGCTTTTTTGGAAAAGATGTTTATTTTCTCTCATTGTGTAACTTATGCTCCAAAAAGGAAACACCAAATTGCAATATATAAGGATTATTCAAGTTGGCATTTTTCTAAGTCTTTTGCATGTGAATTGGTACTGCTTGGGGTTGTCCATCATCTAGTAAGTGAATTTTGAAAATAATTGAGCTGAAGTTTCCTGGGCTGACACAGGAGACCTTCGTAAGTCTATGGCTATTGTATTCCATGTTGTTGAATGTTGACAAAGCTGGACAAAATATACTATTATTATGAGATCATCCAGATGTTGTATTCTTTAGTCACTATTGAAGTTACTGCTGTAGGCATCATCAAATGATGTGCAGTTACACTTCTGCATCTGGAGACGAGTGCATGGCAAGTAGGATGTTGTGCTTATTGCCTACATGCTGCTGCTCAAGCTGAATTCATCCATGCCAGCAGCTCAGGGGCCAGGAATCCAACTGAACTGCTCAAAGTCACATATCACCTCCCAGTTACAACATACTACCTGGTTTGAGAACAAGAGGTTATTCTGAGACTGAGTTGTGAAACCCACTTCGCCTTCAGATTCCTTTGATGTGTTGCTCTTTGTGCCTAAATTTGCATCACGGATGAAGAATATGTTGAGTTTTTCAAGCAGGAAGGGAGGAGAGGGGCTTAGAAGGCTGAATACGAAGGGGAGGGGAAAGGTGAGGAGAGATTGTATCTGACATTATTCTCATGAATAAAAGTTACCTGGTTTAGCTTGGCTGGTATATAAAAATGATTAAGCGTAGACACGGGATTTTGTTCCTAGGAATACAAAGGCTTAATTTTATGCTTGTTAGAAACTTTTGGCAGGAGTGTAGAAGACCTGAAACAGCAGAAAGAGCACATATGTTCTCAGAAACTATAGCCTTCTGTTGTTGTTTGACCTGTGATGAATTTTGGGAAGTTAATGGAGCGAATGATAGAAATAGGAGCGTATGTTTATGTAGCAGCTGGGGGTGGGGGTTAGTGTTTTCTTTCTATGCAGGCAATTTTCTTGAGTACAGACAGGTCTCAATCGTAAAAAAAAGTAATTTGGAGGATGAATCTTGCATGCTCATTAAGAAGCTAATTCATTCCTTTTCAAGTATTATTGTTTGGTTTAGTTTCAGTTGATCTATGACACTCTGGAATATTGTGGTGAGAAGTAATTTTGGGCATCTCACAATGTCTGAAAGGTTAACTTTGCATGGAGATAAATGTAGGAAGCATTTTATAATTGCCCTAACTAAACTAAGTAATACAAGTTGGCAATGCATTCATATATCACTACCATTATATTTTTGATGTATTTTTGAACTATGACTCTTGCAATCAATCAGTTTGACAATAACGTGTTGACAGAGGAAGGTTTAGTATACTAAGGACCACCTTACCTTTTGTTATGAGTAAAACCACACAAAAAAATCCATGGGGGGAAAAAAAACTTAAAAACTGCACCACAACAAAAAGGAGAGGGAGGAGAGTGAACAAGCTTGAGTGAAAGATTTTTTTGGTCTGTTTCAGAAATGTGTTGGTTTTTTCTTGAAAGGCCATGTAAAAGATACAGGACTCTACTCAAGAAATGTGTGTCTGCATTTAAAAGAAGTGATAGTCTTATGTCCTCAGATTGTCAGTAATACGTGTTGCACAGGTTACGTAGGAAGATTAGTTCTTGTTAATGTAGAAATTGCACTGAGGCACACAGAGTTTGTATAGAGATTGTCTCCTACTACCTCTTCCTTTAGGTGCGGCATTACTGAAACGTAGCTTGTAGAACATTATGAAGTGACTTTGTTTTTCTTGTGAAAATCCTGATGTATGAATCTCCATATTGATTTCAGTACATAAGGCATGTTTCTGTGTCAAAAATTAGTCTGCTCTGTTTTGTGTGTAGTGGCTGCCTGTCCTAGGGCTGTCCCGGAAATCAATATGGCAAGTTGTCTGTGCTTGAAAGAGTACTTGTTCCAGTCTGTTCAGTGTAGAAATATGAACTGAAATGTGATGGTGCATAGTGCCTCTTAAAGAAACGAAGTCTGTACCATCGATCTGCAGTATAAAGAAGAACTCAGGTGACAGAATTTGCCTGCATTTTGAATTTTTTGCATTTTGAGAGAGGTTTTGCCCTCTCTCACAGAGGTAAGAGCTATGCTTTGACTGCAAGTGGTACCAACTCTTTTAGATAGTGGAAATGTGTACAAAGTCTTAACACAGTTCCTTTCTCTTTTTGCAGTGTTTCGTGTGGCTGTGTGTATAGACCTATAAGCATGCCTGGTTTAAAAATAGCTCTTGGCATCTTGCAAAACAATGGTTTTACTGTTACTGCAAATATTTTGTATGCTTTTTTGTTGTTTTTTTCCAATATGGACTGTCATTGTGCTCACGAATTTGTTTAAACAATTTTTGGCCCTTGAAAAGAGAAGTCTCCATGAGATTAATTTATTCCTATGAGAAGAGCTCCTGTAAGATGGGTCTGGATCACAGGTTTCTACCTAGAAGACCTTTTTTAATACCTGTTACTTTGAGTTAGCTGAAAGATAAATGTTCAGGGGGGTACAGCCAACATCTAAGATACCAGGCAGTCCTGAGGTATGGGTTGCGCCCTCCACCCTACACTTCTAAAGTGCAACTTAAAACTGGGGATATTCTAAAGTGCAATTTAAAACTGGGGATATTTTAACTATTTATTGCTTATAATTTAGTTAAGCTATTAAAATGTTTTCATTTGCATGATATAATGTTAGATATTATTCTCAATATGTAGCAGTTATGTCACATTAGAGTAAGCTGGAACAAAAATTTAAAACTCTCTTCAAATACATAGAAGCTTTTCCTCTGCAATACAAACTTTGTTCTTTTATTAGGTTTAATGTTTCAGTTGTTCCATTATCACACTAATTCTCATCTCTACTTAATTCTGCACAAACTCCACTGCCTAGTGTTCACCATCAAACTTCACAGTCTCCTGTACTGTGGCAGCCCCACTACCTTTTTTCAGATGCGAAAACTTTCACAAGATTGATTTCCTCTGTTCATTTTCTTTTGTTACATTGCTTTTCCTAGTCCCATAAGGAATGTCATTTTGCACACTGTTAGGATTCGTGACAATGTTTTTAACTTAAATGACTTCACATGGAGGATTTTTTTTTCATTGTACTTCTGAAATAAAAACAAGAATGTCTTCTAGAGTAGTGATAAATTTGCTTCTTATATTGGTGAAGAAATTGCCACCGCATTTCAAATTTCTTTGTTACAAGCCTATGCTGTAAGGTTAATTGTCTAATACTAAAATTTTAGTTTCATTTCTATGTGAGTTTACAACACATTATTAAGTCTCTAGATAGTATGTAAAAGTTTCTACTAGCTTCCTTTTGTAAATTTGTTTATAAATAGATTATGTAAATACAGCAGAATGTTGACCCGAAACAGACTTATGTTCAGAAAAGATAGAAGTTGGTAATCTGCAGGGGGTTTTTTTTGAGAAATTCTTCGGCTAGATAGTGAATTGTTCTGCATTTGTTTGTGTGAAAGTGTTGCAATTGTGTTTACTTTGGATCATATGATTTAACTCTTGGTGAAATACCTGAAGAAAAACCCAGCAGAGCAGTCTGTCCTGCTATGTACCATGGTTCACTTTCACTTGTGGATGTTTCCCTTACCATGGCAAGGGTGACATAAGAGAAAGCTGTAGATCGTACAAAGCACAGTCTTGTCTGCTGGAACAGACTACTCAAGGACCTTACAGCTGTTTGGCTAATGTGGACCTTCCAGTCTGTATAGATTTGGGTGGATGGGGCAGAACAGGGGGAGCTAAACTGATGGAGTCATTCCAGAAGAGCTCACATGGCATGAAATCACAGTTGCTGTGTTTGTAACACTGGTCTGTCCAGCTGGATTGTATATACTAAGACAGGTAGTAGGGCATAGGATTCATAGAATGCCACAAGAAAAAGAGCACTTCTGTTCACAGCAGCTGTAAAGCCCAAGAAATGTGCTGTTCCGAAACAACTGTTTTTCTGTTAGTTTTTTTCCTTTCTAATTTCTGTTGAGGATGTGTAAATCCCATCTCAGCTAGTGAGGTAAATACTTGAATGTGAAGGCCAAAACTAAAAATAAACAAACAAATAAAAGAAATCTTGGCAAAAGGAGAGGTGCAGCAAGGATATTAGTCTTTACTTTCAGCTTTGCACTCAGTTGTGTAACAATTGACACAGTTTATTAATAGGCAACTATTCTGGACCTGGTTTTTCATATGGTGTTTTTTGTCGTGTGGAGAGATGTTGCATCTTCGCTTGTTTTAAGCCCGGCCAAAGATTATGTTTCCATTTGTACATTTCAGTAATGATTTGACTTCTAAAATTTGATCCAGTGGTAAGGTACCTGAACTGGGGATTTGGGGATGAGGGGAAATCTGAACAAGAGTATTGATTATTATTATTATTTTACTTGTAGGTAACAGCTGTGCCACTGGAGTTCTACTGCAATGACCGAAGTGCAGAATACGAGCGCAGGGCACTAAGGGAAGGAGGAAGTCTTGAAGCAAAGCAGTGTGTACTCCATGGATCCCCTGAGCTAGCAGCTGACTGGCTGAAGCAATGCTCTCAATTCTTCCCAGAGCATCCAGGAGGGCTCTTAGGGATCAGGCCTCAGAACGGCTGGTCTTTTATCAGGATACCAGGTAAATTTGGAATAGATGTCATGGAATAGATGAGATAAATAAGGACATCTGCTCTTTCGGGGTAATTTATGCTTGGTTATGCTAAGCTTATGGGCTTTTTGAGGGATTGGGAATGTTGTGTGTTTGTTTTCCCTTCTGAGTGAAAGTTAGCCCTGATATCTTACAATAGACTGTGATTTTGCATCCTCTGTCTGAAGTAAAGCTGTCGATGGATACTAAAAAAGTCTAATGCAGGCTTTTCTAATGCTTACAAGCATCTCTTTGCAGCCCTCCAAATGTCTGTAAAGAGATAGACTTGCTTACTAGAGCACAATCTGCTCTCACAACCGAATACTATTTTGAGGTTGGAAATAGGAAGGTTGCAGGAAAAGTTACAGTCATACCTTGCCTCCTAGTGTGTTGGAAGAGCTTCATATTGTCCTGAGAGATCTTCACTGGTCTACCTAGCGAAAAGATTAAAATTACTTGTAGCAGTTTATCATGAGAAGGATGGATTTGAGGACCAAGGTCAGAAGAAATTGGCTGGAAAACAAGTCATGAGGGATTTACTGAATTTTAGTTGGAATAAAGAAGTCTTACTCATATTTCCTGGTAAAGTAGGAAAAAGTACAAGTGTACCAGTAAAGTAAATGTACTTAATTTTTTCCTAGAATTAGATTTAAGTAATCCAAGATCTCCTAGAGTTTGACTGCCGAGTACTGCAGTGACTTTCATTGGCTGGACATGCTCTAGCTGTCGGAAGATGGTCCTGAGCAGTGAGTAGAGTTCTGCACAAAGTACTGGAGATCTGACAGATAGCCAAGAGGAAAAACAGCTTACACTGCCAGATGCAAAGTTATTCCCAGACCCTTTTGGGTCAAGGATGTTTGGCAGGGGAAGTTAGTACAGTAAAAGAAAAATGGCCTTTTGCTTGCTACAGTCCAGTTTAAGAAGGTACCTCATAAGTGGAGTTATTTGAAGCGCATGCATGTTTGTATCTATGTAATGGAGAAACCATTTTTCATGAGCTTGCATTAGATTAATAGTCAGTGATAGTTGATGACTTTATAGTTTCTTCAGAAATTCTTTTAATTGTTTGTTAATTATTTGAAAACAGAAAATTAATCTCTATAGCAGAAAAAAGGGAAATATTGAAGGGATAAATTAAGGGAGAAGGCATGGATAGAGAAATGAAGAAAAGTAGCCAGTGCAGAATAGACACAGGGCTGCATTTGCTTGAAAAGACTTTGATTTTAAGCTGATGAACCTTGTTACCAGCAAAAATTTTTAGAGGAATAAAGATGGGATACAAGAAGCTTACAGGAGTGAGTGAATAGGTGCAAGGTTAGGCAAATTGTTGGCAGAGTACAACCGAATTTGGTTGAGATGGTGGTTGGGATGAGTGTGTTATGAAAAGCTAGCTTAATTTGGGAAGTGTTGGAGCTAATGGTGGGTTGAAAAAGTAGTTTTGCACAGCTGTGTTTTAATTAGGTGGAAAGTAGCATTCAGATCCAAACTTACTCCAAGAAGAGAGAGCACAAACCACAACAGGACAGCTGTGTTTATACATGCAGAAGTAGGCACAGTGCCTTACAGAAAGTGCCTGATGTGCTGAAGGAGCCGTTTGCAAGGCTGAAGTCTAGCAAGTGTCAGTTGGAATGGTAGCTGTGAAGCTCTGTGAAAAATAGGTGACGAGATGAAAAGGGGATACCTCCCTCTCCTAAACCCTGATCTGTTCTCTCCCAGACTCGGTGTTCCCAGTACCCTGGCAGCAGGCTCAGCTGTGATCACTGTGGGAATCTCTTGAGGCTTTTCCTGTTCTTTGAAAGAAAAATGGTCCTGGATTAAATGGCAGGAAGTGTCTGAGTCCTTTTAGTATCGATAAAAAGCACCGGCCTCGCTGGCTGTTTACTGTGAGAGCCAGCTAGCTCCTCACTGACCCCATTGTACCGTGCAGACTGTCGGGAGGGGAACCAGGGGTGTCAACTGGAACTCAGGCTTTATCTCTCTTTCCTCTGCCTTTTGCATGTCCAGAGGCACTTTTCCTCATTCTCCAGAGAGCGCTTAGCCCAGCTACAGTCATGGGCTAGAACTCCTGACAAGGGTTATTCTGAGTCATAATCATTTGTATCTGTTCTTCCCAAACCCACTGTATCCCCTTGTAGATAATTTATGTCCATATCCCTGCATGGCTGGAGGCAGGGTTGTGGGGTGTTTTTTTCAGACTGAAAGCCGTACTGAAAGTATGATTTGACAGTTACTTTCTTTTTGGTCGGGTTCCTTTTTCTTGTTTGTTTCATACAGTGCTGAAGAACCCCAAAATTGAGTCCTAGGGAGAGCTGTTTGTTGTGTAGCACAGGATCTCTATCTCCTGACTGACTTAAAATTTTAGAAGTTCCTTTGATGCTATTACAAAAAAAAAAAAAGACAAAAAAACCCCACTAAACCAACCAAACAAAAAAACCTCCAACCAACCAAAAAAAACCAAAACAAAAATCAAACCAACCAAACAAAAAGCCCATCAACAACAAAACAAAACACCAAAAAAAACCCAAAAAAAATCATTGTCATTGGAAGTTGTTGGCGATCATTAATAAAAAATGTAGAATTGCAAATTTTGGATATCCCATTTAAAAAAGTATGTTGCCTTTTTCTTCACCCAAGGTAAAAGAAAATTATAAGTAGAAGTGAGAGAAACTAGAGGTGGAAGGCACTTCTTTTTTTCCTCTTTTGAATAATCGTGGTGTTTTCTGAAGATGGCATGAATAAAGTACATTTTGTTACCACTTTTCAGAATGTGTTCTTTGAAGCACTAGGTGGCAGGCTTTCAGCATGCAAAAATATTTGATCTTGGAAAACACAATGGCATCAGGATACCATACTTAAAGGTGCCAGTTTGAAGACAAATGGTTTTCTCTTCCAGAGACGATAAATCTCTTTTTGGTAGTATTGTTTTGCATTCCTAAAAAAAACCCAATAACTTTCTCACCAGTGCAGTTTGCTCTGCTGCTGAGATATTGGATGAGTTATGAACTGTTAAAAAGTTGCTCACTTTTCAGACCATCTGCAAATAAGTTCTTTGCTTGTAATTTGCATTTCATTGCTATTTAAAAATAGTAACTTGCACAATGGAGACCTCAGGAGCCAGCAGCAAAGGACACGCATCATTTCCAGTTAGCAAAGCTTAATTCTACCTATTCATGCCTTTGTGAGAAAAACAGTAGCATTTCTCTTTTTGAAACTTGCTAATAGGTTAATCTGATCCTGTTGAGACTGACTTTTGAACAGATCCTATTTGTTCTCTGAGTTTCTTCCAGTCAGATGGCTTTTGGTTAATAATCATGTTAGTTTGTCATGTATATCTAGACTTTTCATGTAGCTTCACTCTATTTAATTCATTCTGAAATAGCAAGCTGACCAGTTAGAATAAAATCAGAATTTCATGGCTATATGGATTTAAAGGAAATAATAACATTTTGTATAATGGGTGAACATTGCTACTGTGCAGTTTTTTGCTTCCATAGATATATTTTAAAACCAAATAACCCTAAGTCATTTATATTTTGCTTAAATGCCTAGGTCCGAAATCTGGTTTTCCTTAGAAGAATGCATGAAACTGTAAACGATTTATATGTAAATGAGACCAAATCCTGTCCTAGAGATGAGTGCATCATTATATGTTATTCTGCACTTAGAACGAATGCCAGGCTGATGTGTGGGCTTGACTTTTCCTTACATTATCTTCTTGGCTAATCCAGCTAATGGATTCCCTAAGGTAGTTGCTAATGGGAGAAAAAACAGTGACTAGATAGGCAGACAAGCAAGAAAGAGCAGACCTCTCTAGTTTCAGGTTGTTAGCTTGTGAATTGCAGGTGCATTACCAAAGGAGAGAGCATTCACGGCATTGACTTATAGTGCAAATGGAGTAGCTACTAATTTTAAACCACGCTCAAACTCACTTTTTTTTTAATTTCAGAATGGAAACTGTAGGCTGCATCTTCTAATGTCCTAATGTAGATCCCACTAATTCCAGCACCAAGCCTGTTATTTATATTTAAGCTAAAGGATATTTTTGAAAGAGAACATGATTAAAATACTAAAGTGATAAGAATCCACCATCTTTCTGGGTAAAAGTGACTAGTGCTGACTAGTTTTTCTTCAGTAGTGGAAGGATAAGAGAGAAGCATGCCTTGTTTTTACAGATTCAACAAGTTACTGGATACTGTGCCTTTCTCTGCCATTATAAAGTTCTCTTCTGTTTTTGAAAACCTTTGTTCAAAACAAGAACCTTGAGTAGTGCCAGTTGCTCCACGAATAATTGGAATTATGCTGTATCATTGCACAGCACATCACTTGGGTACTTAGGGACTGTGTCCCCTGACATGCTTGTAAAAATCTTGTTAGGAGTGCTGTCGAGTGATCTGTACTCTGTTCCACTAGTGTGAACCTGTACTAAAATGCATGGTGATCAGGTGAAAGAATTTTTGTATATAACTTTTTTTTTTTGATTGGAATGTTGGGCAAGACAGTTAACTGCCTTAGAGAAAACTGAATTTTCTTCAGCCAATGAGTTAATTGGTTCTGTGCAGCAAGGAGTGTGCAGAAGTATTACCTGCTAGACATGTTGAAAATACTTGGGTTCTGTACTAGCCTGCACCATCTGCAGTTACCAGCTTTCCGTTTTGGCTGTAAACCTAAGTTCAGACATCCAAAAGAATAAAGAAGCATCAATGGCGTTTCCAACAGATAATTTTTTGGAAGAAAATTTCTCTTCATCCTCTTTCAACGGTAGTGTATTGTTTACTGAAGTTTACGAACAGAATGTACAAACAGGAAGATCTCCTTCCTGAAAAACACTTCATGAGCAGTGCTGAAGTAGAGAGGACATGAAGTATAAAATCTGAAGTGACTGAAAAGATTGCCATCTGGAAATATTTCTTAAACAAAACAAAAGAAAAGCCAAAAAAAACCCAAAACCCAAAGGGCAGGGAAGAAGAAGAAAAGGCAGTGCTGTGAGGGGATTTTACAGTGACCTAGAGAACTACTTTTCATTTTCTGTGTTGGTGAGGGGTTTGATCTGTGGAAGATAGATCTAAAGATTAGCAGCAGGTAGCAGCAAATGTGCAAAGGACAACATTTTCACATGTGAAGTGGAAAACATCTCTTGAAGTGTCAAGGCATATTGATCTCGTCAGAATAAATCTGAGGGAAATGACTGTCCCAAAAAAATGGTGCAGTCTGTACTTGTGAGATCAATTTGTGATGAGATTTTGCCACGTGGGTATAACTTATATGTTCCTGTTCCAGCAAACAGAAGTCATTGTTTGTGTGTGTGTGTGTATGTATGTATATATATCATATAAACAGTTTATATATATATAATAAGCAGTGTGATTTTAAGTGTCTGCCAGAAAGGATGTTGCATTTTTTTCCATCACACCTCATTACTTTAGGGATTATAATGCAGTGAAGTACTAGGAAATCTTAGAAGTTTACTTGTTGCCTGTATCTGGTTTTGCTTTATTGGTTACCTGCTTTTCTTCTATTTCTTTTTAGACAAAGAGAGTCTGATCACTGACAGTGGAAAGCTTCATGCTCTTGATCTTCTGTTGACACGGCTGAAATCTCAAGGACACAGAGTTCTTATTTATTCCCAGATGACGAGGATGATTGACTTACTAGAGGTAGGAGAGCTATAGCTTACAGAAGGCAAATTTAGAAGATGGAGATTTAGCAATGATGTTTTGGAGAAAGTACTGTAATTTGGATGCGGCAAACCTGACTTAAAATTGCTATAACTGTAGGATACCCAGTAAATGCATTAATACAAGAATATAAGAACTGCCATACAAATTTAGACCTAAGGTACAACTAGTCTTATAGTGTAAAACACTTATACACTGTTATACACTCTATACCAGTGTATAACAGCAGATGGTGTGGGGAAAATGTACAAGAATAGTAGTGCTGCACAATTAGTTGCTTAGTCTCCAGCAGTTTGCAGCTCAAGGGCTTTCTGAGCTAAATGTGCCCTCTGTATATTCAGTTAGTGCAACACGGATTCTCCATGAAATTGTTCCGTTGCATCTTTACACCTTGTTAGGTGTTGACATTTGCACTGCCCTGTGGCAAGGGGTTGCATGGCTTAATTATTCTCTTTTGCTGGTTTTGAACTGCTTCATTCTGTTTTCATTTGATGTGCACATGTCCTTTTTAGTGGAAGGAAGAGGGAGAACAGTGATTAATTCTACACTGTTTATGTTGCTTGTAATTTCACAGACTTTTACTGTTTCCCTCTATCATCCTGTTCCTCTGCAGAAGTTTCATAAACATTAAGGTTCTCTGGCACATACCATAGGAAATAAATTAGGAATTAAGTAATTACTCATTATTTAAGTACAGTCAATCTGTCTCTGAAGAAAAAAAAAATTGGTATTTGATGAGCAGCCGTACCACCCACCAAAGCTAGGGATACTGTCTTCTCCACAATAAACTGCAGAGAAAATGTGAGAAGCGTGAATCAATAGCTGCCTAAGTCATGAGTTCTGTATGAACAGGAGTGCATTTTATGGTCAGCAGTTAATAGTTCAATAACAAATCACAAGCGGAATTTTGTTTTTGCTGCTGTGAGGAAAAACAGAACTTGCATGGTTGCAATTCTGTGTTTTGGCACGTTGCCCAGCAGTGCTTTGTATGCCTCTTTTTTTGGCAAACATGGGACATGTTGTACGTTTGTTGACACCTGGCATTACACCGTGAAGCTCATAAAGCTGAGTGTTCAGTGCTCCTCTGTCTTTTCTCTTAGCATTCCATTTTACAAACTTGGGAGCACGTAATTTTGCTATCCACCTTCTGAATGTTTAACCTCTTTTGTTGGGTTTTATTACCCAAATAAACCATGTACTAAGTCCTCTGTTTTTCTTTCTCCCCACCCAAGTAACAGAAGCTGAAGTTAAGCAAGCTAAAAATCAAGTGAGGACTCAATTTGTAAGAAAATCCTTGCAAAAGTCGTGTATCTGTAGATTTTTTTTTTCTTACATGAGATACCAAAATACATCCCATCTGCCTACTTGAATATGCAAAAACACAAGCTGTCTTTTTTTTTTCAGCAGTATTTGTACTGTGCTGATGTACCTGCTGCAATATTACACTGACCTAATCTTCGCAGGGCAGAGAGCACAAAGCACGTTGTTTACAAAGTTTGTTTGATGTAGCTTCAGCTGAGGAGCTGTTGCTTAGTTCAGCCATTATAAAATGGCAGCTATAAATACAAAGAGAATTATTTTCTTTCAACAGAAGAGGATAAAGTATAATTTCAGTACTGTTAGCTCATGCAGATGTGTATTTCATACTTTTTAAGATTGTTTTGTCTGTTTTTCTCAATGTGATTGCTTTCTCCTATAAGAGTAATTGTCTGTGATTTCAGTGGCAGTTAGATTGCATTCATGAGATGAGAAGTCAAATTATATTCTGCATGAAGTAAAATGTATTAGCTATATTCTACCAGAAGTTTATTAGTTGTGCTAAATTTGGACTATGAAATAACATGAAGGTTTCTTTATGGTTTTTGGTTATGAGAAACTTTGTTTTCTGAGAAAGTATCAGTGTAGAAGCCCAGAACAGCACTGGCTTTAGGAGCACAGCATTCTTAGAGCACTTGGGTTGTGATGTGTTATTTGTTTCCTGCATAGGTGCTGTGTCGCAAGGGCCACTTTCATTATTTTTCCTACATCGATGCTTCTGGTTGCTCGGTGACCCCTTACTAAACAAGATCGGCAGGTAGATTTTTCAAGCAGGTCTAATATGAGGATCTCTGTATGGGACTGAAGTCTTCCTGGTAGGCTTCCCCCACTCCACTCCGTCACTCCTTGGTGGAACTAGAAAAATGAACAGTCATCAAGTGCCTTCCACAATTACAGCAGAGACGAGGTGTATTACTCCCTAAATAGTTTCTGTGCTATCAGAGTTCTCTCTTTAGATGAAAACGTGCCATTTCTGTGAGTGAGCAAAGCACTGAACTGCTGAGAAGTGCAGTATGAATTGCGTGTGGCCTTTTTTTTTTCTTTTTTTCTAAATTGAAAGATTGTACTGTTAATATTTGGGAAAGTACTGGACAAAACCAGTTCCCCCCAAAAAAGAATGTTTCATATGAGCGCTGTTAAACTACTGTGAAGTATCTGTCTTGATCAAAGAAAGGTGTATAGAGGCAGACCAGAAACTGTTAGATGATTAGCTGAGGGCTAAGGTAGTAAGCTAGTTTGTAGAGCTGAGGAACAGCCTGTGAATGTCAGTATTGCAGGTGTAGAATAGCTTATTCTTTTGTACTTTGTGCCTTACTGGAAATGTCTGAGGTCTGGAATAAGGGTAAATGGTGCATACCTGATGTAATAAAAGAAGTTGTTTTCTATTTGTGCTGAAGTTTGTTTAGAAGACAGATAATGAAAAGAAGGTTAATAGATGAGGGAAGACTAAGTCAAGACCTTCGAAGGTTGAATTATTATAGAGGCAGAAAAAGATAGTAACAAAGAAATGACAGGAAAAGGTCCTTATGACAATAGAAAAAGATTGATCAAATCTGGAGAAAAAGTGACGTAGTACCTGACAACTGTATCTCTCTGGTTTTAGTTGGTGACTGAAACCTGTCATAAAAATTGAATAAATCAATAGTAAATTAGGGCTTGTTTGTCTGCAAAGCAGACAACAGCTACTTCATCATGAACTTCTATTGTTGTACTACAGAAATCATACTAGCCATGAGCTCTGTTTTGTAGGGTTAGTCAAAGTGTGGCTTTGGCCATTTCCACACTGTTTTATTTACCTGATTTTCTGTCTCATCTGCCTTACACTGAAGTTTGTTTCCACTACAGCAGTCTTTTTCTCAGGGTCCTTATAGTACAGCAGCTCTTTCACCACTTCTGCACTAGTGAAGCAGAACAAAAAAGGATCAGGAGCCCTGAAGGATAGGAGAACTGAGCATGGTACTATCAGAAGGTTTATTAGAGTGCAAGCACTGCCATGTCTTCTCACAGCACATCAGTTCTGTGTCTGGTGCAAGATGAATCCAATACTTCTTGGTGCTAAAGCACCATCGGCTCCTTTCTGTCTTCATTTGCACTCACAGCACCTCGAAAAGACTCATACACCAGTAGGGTTAAACATAACTAATGTAAACAGTAGGTGTTGCGTCTACTCAGCCAAGCAAGGATCACATTGTTCAAATATCCCAGAGAGGATCTTTCTGGAGAAACTCTGTGGAGATTTGTATAACTTTAAGAGCTTTGTATGCATGAAAAAAGTCTCTCGTTGGAAAAAGCCTTTGCCCATAGCATTCCTGGTTGATGCCATTTGACTTGTGTCTGAGGCGATGGTTTCAGTTCTGCTGCTTGGCATGAGCTGTGGGCTGACACACCAGTGTAATATTCAAAGTGTTCTTGTATGTGGTGAGATTTACAGGCTCTTTACTGGTGAGATAAGGCCTGGACAACGTACATCACTGAGGTTTTAAAAACACTACTCAAATGGTATAAAATCCACAGGGAGCAGGTGCAGTTGGTTTGTTTGGAAAGGTTTGCTTGCACAATGAAAGCTTGAGATTTAGTAAAAATTTATGCTCTGTGACAACGAACTTCCCATTGTAATGATTTTTGTTTACCTGTTTGCTTATAGGAAAAGGCATGTACCATCACATTATCTGCAGTGCAGCAAACGTATCCCCAACTCTGAGCTGATGTTGTCATTTATCTCTTACATGAAATGCAAAAGCTGACATATGCTTGAGTAGCTTTAATTTATGAATTGTATAATTACCAAGTATTGCTTACGTAAGATTGCTAACAGCACATTTGTTAATGACATTTAGGGAATTTATTATTTTAAGTAGCAATTCTGCTTTTATTGTGTTTTGGGGTTTTTTTTTCTGGAAGAATCAAGATTGAACAGTTTCAAGAGCAACTGTATTTTTCTGGTGTATGTTTTTTGCAGGAATACATGGTTTATAGGAAACATACCTACATGAGATTGGATGGTTCTTCAAAGATTTCTGAACGAAGGGACATGGTAGCAGATTTTCAGAACAGGTAATGTAATTTTACAAGGTGTGTTTGTGCTAAAATGCGTGTACTTAGAAAGTTGGCATAAGATGTAATGGAGATAAGTGAAATCTGCACTTGTCTTTCCTGATATCAAATTGACCTCATTTATCTGAAGCAGTTTCTACGTGGTTCTGACCAGTGGTCACTGCTGTTGGTGTGAATCCAGTTGTATTTAGGAGTTTGTTATCTGTGAAAGGGTATTGGAAGCAATTTTAGTGCAGCCACTTACTGTCCTTCTTGCCAATCCAAATAGGCTATTGCTTGTAAAAAGCTAGGTAGAAAGGCAGCAAATGTTCATTGGTTATTAAATGCTCTGACAATCAATTGACACTGTAAAGATGAGATTGAAAATCTTGCATATGCTAAAGTATTGAAAGTGATCTAGTTTTCTGCAAAACAAACCATGTCTTACCAAGAAACCTTAAATTAATATATGAAAGACAGGGATTTTATTAGCTAGAAAGAAGAGTAATGCTTTTCATTTAGTAAACCAAAATGGATTCTGGCAATTTTTATAAGCACATTGTGGTGCATTATTTATAATGATTGAGTTAATGGTTATTAAGTTTCCTTTGAATCATGAGATACATCTTGATACGTTATTACTTTGGTATGGTAGTTCACAGTAAGGTTATCCTACCTGAAGGTTGAGTGAGCTTGTAAGGAGGCCACTTTCCTTTTTCAGAGGAGTTAGGGTCATGTAATTGCTTATTGCAGGGTGAAAGCAACATTCTAGACTAAAGTTCCTTGCATCAGTGGTCTCAAAGTATCGTAGCTGAAGAAAGGAGTTGAGGCCTTTCAGTTCACTGGTTCATGGGGCTTAAAGACCTGAAGGACTGTGTTGCAATTATGAGTCTTCTAGTGAACTCCTCAGAGCAATAAAACATAAACATGTGCCGAATACCTGAAGTGAGAGGACCATGCAGTACCTGTTGCCAGGTGTCAGAAACAAGTTCCTTACGGGGTATTATGTCCTCCTGGAATCCTGACTCTTCCTTCTGTAAGATTTTTTAACCAAATGAAGTGGGGAAAAAACCCTGTTTTATTAATGAACAGAGTTTGGTTTTATTCATAAATAAAACAACTGAAGAAAAAAATAATTTTAGCAGGAAATCCTCTTGAAATATAGGTCAGCCAGACTAAACAAGATTGCCGATTAAAACGTTAGTTGAGTTCCTCTTATACATGATTTACTTATGAGAAATATTTCCAGGAAAAAAAGCCTGAATGAGACTAAACTATCCTGCAGGATATCCTAGCAAGGTGTTGAAAATATATAGCTATGGGATGATAATTTGTTCTCGTAGTCTTTGGCTCTGTCCACTTTCCTTCCCATATGGCATTTCCAGAAGAATTTCACAGCTGGATGTTCAGGTCACTGCCTATACGCAGGTTCCCCTATTGTTACAAGAGTGAAAAGATTTCCTGGCCAAGGATTACCTACAGTACAAACAGGCACCTGTTGACTCCTTTGGCTTTTTATACCTTCAAATAAAGTCTCCAGATTGACAGCTTGGCTTTGGTTCCTCTCAGCTGTCCATAGATCAGGGTAAATTTTTGTACCCTTAGGTTTTAGAATGTCAGAAACCTTATATTACTAATTTTAGAGTTCCTGATGCTTTTTGTGTGTGTGCTAATTCACAGTTTTCATAGCTATTTTGTTGTCTTTTGGTAATTGCTGGGGGGGTGGGATCTTATCTTGGACTGGAACGGGTTCTTTGAGGTCTGTTTTTACTATACAGCCCCACCAGCTACTTATGAATGTCTTGAAGTTTGAGTCCTGAGAAAATAATCAGTTCTATTTGACCTTCAAGGATGTGGATTCCAAAACCCTTATTTTCTTTTTGTTTGTTGAGTTATACTAGCTTATGCATAACAGCTTGTGATCCTACCCACGCTTCCTCCAGGGAGGGCAAGAAAGACCCTTTAGATTTGATGAGTGGACTTACAAGGACACTGCCTACACATAGTTAGGAAAGATATGTCCCACACTGCTCATTCAACAGGAATTTCTGGCGCTCTACTGATTTTTCATTTGCTAAGATTTTCAGACATCGTAATACCAAAAGGATGTGGCATTGCAGACTATCTTCTCTTAAGCTAAGAGCCTTGCTCTCACTGTTGAAGGACAGTATGTTAACATCTTTGGAGTCATTACTAGTGTACTTTCTGCTTTGTGTCAGCCTGTTCACAGATCCATGTGGTTTTGAACACTTAAATACTGCTGACGCTCCAGAGGTACTAATATGGGTGTCAACCTTAGCAGAAACTTTGATTTTGCTGTTACCACTTGAGTTTTCATCAGTACTTGGTCATGCTACATATAGACCTGTCTCCTTGTTTGTTCTGTTCAAAGCACCAGATTTAGAACAAAATTTGCATCATACAGTTTTGACATTTATTTTTCTCTTTTTTATCAGTTGAGCATTGTTAAGGCAAGATTTTTGTTAAGGTGAGATTTTTTTAACATCAGGTCAGTTCTGTGAAACAATAAATTGTTCTTTGTCCATATGAAATCTTAATTACTAGTGTGGGCAAGATAAACAAGCTCTGGTTTGTTTTGGTACAGATTAATAAACTGCTATTGCAAATTGAATGTTTGCACGTTCAGAAAGTCCTCATTTGTAGATTAACTTCTTTCACTCTTTCATGTATTTTTTTCCTTGACCATAAATGAACAGCACAAAATGTTCTGAAATGTTCAAGTAGCAGAAATAACCCTGATCATTTCATATGGATCAAAAAAATTATTTCCGTGGTTATTTCTTGCACAAAATAATGGGGTTCAATCTCTTTCCTCTACAGGAATGATATTTTTGTGTTCCTGTTAAGTACAAGAGCTGGAGGCTTGGGCATTAACCTTACAGCTGCAGATACGGTAGGTGAAATTTGGTAACAGTTGATGAAGGAAAGTTGGTCTTTTCTGTGTGAAAGTTGGCACTCTCTTGCCCATCCTGATCAATATTTTTAGTACTGCCATTCACTAGATGAAGTTGCATAGCCTTGGTTACTTTGCTATTCTTTACAACATAGTGTTATCTTGATAGAGGTGTAGAACATTGGATATTTTGGTACACAGTTTTTGTTACAGTTGGAAATTTCTTCCTTCTCCCCCTGTACTTTAGTCTTAGAGTCTAGAAAGGAGTCAGATGGCTGAAGGGTTCTATAAATGCAAATGACACTTACATGAAACAGCATTCAGTAGTGTATGAATGACTGTTTGCTCCTAAGGTTCATTTGCAAAGGAACCGGTGGAATAGGTATCGGTTACTCTTTTTTTCTGTGCACGGAAGAATGAAACAATGCCTCTAAAAGTATGAAGCCATTTGTAGTTGAATATTGGCTGCTCAGACAGGATAAATTTCTCCCTGCCCCGACTCACCAGAGGTGTAAAGGCATACCAATTTAGGTGAAATGCCAGGCTTTGCGCTCTGGAGCAGCTCCACTAAGCACTAGGGAAAGAATACTGATGAAACCATTCATCTTTTCAATAACAGCTATTCTTGTGCTTCTAACCCATACCTTGTGTGTGTGCAGACTCAAGCCCAAGTCCTTAGTCACACAAAACTAAAGATCTCTGGATCAAAAAATATTACGTAATTTTTTTAAAAAAAAATCCCATCATATCTTGCTGTCTCTCAAAGAAATCAGAAGAAAGCAAGTATTTGTAGGATTTTCAGGGTGGAAAAGTTGTCTTGATTGCAGTTGCTTGAACAGAGGAAATAAACAGATGGAAGCTCTGGCAGGCTCCTTGCATGAGCATTTTTTGTAATTTTCTCAATACTTTTCTGCCTAAAATGTTTAAAAATGGTTTTGGTTTGTATATTTATTGTGCATAAAGTACTGTTGGAGTGATAGGGCAATATGAATGTAATGTGACATTTTGTTTATAGTAAAAGTACTAGAAGTGTTAGACTAGACTAGACTTTATCTAGGTTTGAAATAAAAATTGGAATATTACTTTTTGCATAAAATTCTAATGTGATGGGCTTTTTCTTCTTAAGGTAAGTAACACTAAACTGGGTTCATGATGTGATTAGTCTATAATTCATTGCATGAATTTAATGTGGTGACAAATGGGAATTTTGTGCCTCCAAAGCAGGTTTATTGAAGAAGATAGTAAAGACATTCTGTGGAAGTTGAAACATTCACAGTGTCAGTTAGTTTGAATTCACCTGAAATTCAACGGAGAAGTCTTCATAGGACTGGGCAAAGCTAGGTTAATACAGCCTACACTGGGGCTGTAATTCTGTGGGATGTATGATCAAACTTTTATGTTATGAGTATATTGGATTTTTGTTAGTTTAATCACCAGGTGCTCTAAATGTATGTTTTTATTTAATCCTTTCTGGTGTTCTCTTGCAGGTAATTTTCTATGACAGTGATTGGAACCCAACAGTAGACCAACAAGCCATGGACCGGGCACACAGACTGGGTCAGACAAAACAAGTCACTGTGTACCGGTTGATATGTAAAGGCACCATTGAGGAGCGCATCTTACAAAGGGCAAAGGAAAAGAGTGAGGTAGGAATAAAGAAATCAGCTGGAATGAGAAGGTACAAAAATGGTATCAGAAAGCACATATCAACATGAGTAAAGAAACAGAAAAAGTATGTGCAGGGAAGCAGAGGAGAAGGCAAAAGAGAGTGTCCCTAACACAGAAGCGTTCCAGTTATGTCATATGAACTGGAAAGAAGCTAATTATTACAGTGAAACTGCTGAGGCTTCTTTAAGACTAGTGTTCTGTCTTGCTGTGTCAGAGTTACTGATTCCTCTCATTTTGATCTCAGCTGATTTTTTTAAAAAAGAGATTTGAAAGATAATTAAGTGAAAATTATTTGAGGTGTGAAGGTTGCCAGAAAAGCTCAGTCTCCTGCAGCATCAAGCAGTAGGTGTGTTAGGAACTTTAAACCTCATGGCACTTCATTGGCAAGAAAAAAATGAAAGAGATTCACTTTTTTCAGTGACAGTAGGTATACTGTATAGAGCATTCAGATGTTTTGTGTGCTTGGAATTTCTTTTAACTTTTGTGTTACTTAGATGCTGCTCATGGTGTTGCAGCAGTTGAATGCATTCATATTTCCCTTGTTGAAATTTACTGTTTTCTCTGGGATACTGCACTAGAGTTGCCTGATCTCAGCCTGAAAATCAAGAGCAGTCTTCTTGTTGGTGATCCAAATCATTGAAATTGCCTTATGTTAAAGTTCGTTCTCTTCTGCTAAGATACAACTCTTCTTTGTTGTTTGGTTTTTTAAGCACAGCTGTAGTAATGAGAGGTTGAGTGAATTGTTTTAACTGTGACACTGACTCAGTATGAAGATACAGTTTTCAGTCAAGGAGATTAAAAACGTTGTGCTCTTTAAGAATGTGATATGCGTGATCCTCTGTGCAGTTCACTTGAAAAGTGAATGGGTAAATTATGCTTGACTGGACTGTTTTTGTTCAGCAGTATATTAATACTTTTATCGTTCATAGTTTATTACGTGCTGCTTCAGAAAAAGTGCAACTTCGCATAAGGGATGGTGATTTTCTGCTTTCTATCTCAGTTGCTCGTTGCATTTTATACTCTTAATTATACTCTTAGTAAGTCTTCCCTGAAATTTTGGTACTAACTTTAATAGATATAGGTATGATAGAGAAATCGGGTCATCTCTGAGTTACAGAGATGCACTTGCATGTTTTTTGGAACTGGCTTTCAGCGATGGGTAGTGAGAATGGTTGATGGCTGCTTTGACTAATTTTTCTTTTTATTTCTCTCTTGCTTTTTGCCTTCTAGATCCAACGAATGGTGATTTCAGGTGGCAATTTCAAACCTGACACCTTGAAGCCAAAGGAGGTGGTCAGCCTTCTGCTGGATGATGAGGAGCTAGAAAAAAAATGTATGTGAAATTGGTGTTTCAGCATTTTCCCCATATTCCACTTCATTACCTTATGAAATCTCTGTTTTTATCTCTACAAACACGTTTACTTGCTGATAACAACTTCTGTTTCCTGTCTCTTTTTGTATTGCCAACTCTTGTTAGTACAAGCTCATTTTATATCACTGTTGAGCTGAATAATGAAGTTGTGCAAAATGAGACCTGATGATGTGATAAAGTTTTTATTGGCACTCATTCAGGATCATTACATTGTTCCTGGATGACAGAGCTTTGACAAGAATTATGTAGGTCTCGACAGGAAAATTATTAGTAAAATGCTGTATTTCATAATATTTTTGAAGCTGTATTAGAGATATATACTTTTTTGTTGCCTGAAAGAAAAATTTTGCTGTAAGATTTTTTAATAATTTGGAAACAAATAGTTTTAATACAGTAGTGTTTTCAGTGTGTTTAAGTTGTAATACAACTGACTTTTCTTCCCAGTTCTGTTAGAACTAGAACTTGTTGTAAGATTCATGAAAGAATATGAAATATCTTTCCAGTGGTGACAGCTTTGTGTTTCTTTTCCAACAGTGCGTCAGCGTCAAGAAGAGAAACGACAGCAGGAAGAAACAAATCGTGTGAAGGAACGTAAACGTAAAAGGGAAAAATATGCTGAAAAGGTACTTTGATGCAGAGGTCGCCTGTGTCAGTGATAGAGCCAGAAGAGCTTCAGGATCACTATTACGTGATGTGGAAACATTTTATGCCAAGGCAGTCTAATGAGTAAAGCCTTTTTCCCTTCACCATTTAAAGTCCATCTGTGGCAGTTCCCTACACTGAAGAGGGATATTACAAAATAAGTAATGCAGTTACCTGTCTTTTAATCATTAGCAACTTCAAAAATAAAGAAGTGCTGCATACCCAAATAAGACTGTCAGTCACCAGTAGGCTACAGACGACAATTTCAGGACTCATGCTTGAAAAAACAAAATGATCAACTGACCATTCTAGGCGTTAAATGGTGACTTAATAAAGATTTTGTCCGACAAGGACAAAAAGGCAATGTAAAGGAAGCACCAGATGTGAGGCTTCTGTGGATCAGGGCCAGATCAGCTTGTTTAAAAAGCATCATTAAAACTAGTTTATGAAAATTCTGAATTTTTGAGATAGGGAGGCTTTGCATTAATTAATTGGAATTTTGTGTAATGATAAAGAATTTCAAGCTCACTCCAAAAGGTACTGGAAATCAAAATAATTCTGTGAGACTAATTCTCTGTAATTCCAGCTATTTTATGACGAAAAACAAACAAAACTCTACTTAAATCTAAAGCATTTAAGGAATCTGTTACCATGTCCGTCAGAAACTTGTTTTGGGAAATTCTGGATGTGGCATTCCTTGAGTTAAAATACTGCACTAGATTTTAAGGTTTTGGGTTGTTTATTCGCATTCTTCTGTTTTAACATCTGTTTCATTCGTGTTATTATTTTATTCATTTCAGAAGAAGAAGGAAGATGAGTTGGATGGGAAGAGAAAGAAAGAGAGCATGAACCTTGTGATCCCGTTTGTTCCCTCAGCTGATAACTCCAACCTGTCTGCTGATGGAGATGACTCTTTCATTAGTGTAGACTCTGCCATGCCCAGCCCTTTCAGTGAGGTAAGATTCATTGCTGCTTTAACTTGTTTACTGTCTTAGTTGTGGCCTTACATCCTGTAGGATTCTTACTTTCTGTTATTTTAGCTATTGTAGAACTCGGAGTGCGTGGGGAAGTGATGTGTCTTAAAGGTGAACCATGGAAAGGAAAATAGTTTGTTGAATATGTAACAGCTGCTAGTAAATTGCCTTGCAGGTCCTCATGTTATTTGACATTGCATTATTCACCTACTCCTTCACTCTCTGTCTCCCTTTTTTTACAGTGAGTTCACAGCCTGACTTCCTCCCATTCAGCCCCTGAAATTCCTGCCTGCAGTCCCACTTAGTTTCTTGTCCCTTTTTTCTGCCTTTGTCATGCTCACGTTTCTAACCATGTACCTTCTCCCATACCAGTATCTTGCATAGCAAGGACACTGCTGTGCAAACAGTATCCCAAACAGTATCCCTCAAATAACTTCTTGACATTCAGTTTCTTTATAAGTACGCCTCACTAGTCCCATCTGCATCTCCTTCTCTGCTTCCTTCATTGCTTCAGGTTCTGAAGTAGTGTGGGGTTGTTTCTCTGGAATTTAAATTATAAATTCTCAGAGGCACACATCTTATTTTCCTTCATCTTTGTGTAACAAATTGCAAACTGGTTTTAGCAGCAAATGTATTTTGTTCTATGCCCTGCCAATGTGTTGCATTGTTCCCTTACTGATCAAGATTTTTATTAGCGGTAGTAGTGGGTTAAGAATCCTATTTTCTCTTTTGCGGTTGAAGATGCACAGTTGAATAACAATTTACTTAAATCTCTGCTGAGCCCATTAGTCTTTTGCTTCGTAACATGTCTTTTCATGAATTGAAGTTAAGTGGCTCCTGGAGGTCTTTGCTGCTCAGCATGTAGTGTAGTGTGGTCAGACAGATTGATGTCTCATTCTCATGCTGCTATTCTAGAGAAAATAGGAAAGAACAAGTACCAGTTAAATACTTGTGATTGTATATCTTTTGAAGATCTTACTATTTTTGTAAGCTAACGACTTTGTTCTCTCATGTTTAGATATCCATCAGCAGTGAATTACATATGGGCTCTATCCCTCCCGATGAGAGCAGTAACGATATGCTTGTGATTGTGGACGATCCAGCTTCTTCAGCACCTCAGTCAAGGGCAACAAACTCTCCTGCTTCCATTACTGGTTCAGTTTCAGATACCGTGAATGGTCAGTACTCTTGCCTTGATTTGCTACTAACATTTATTGAACCTTGACTTTGCATGGCTGAATGATACATTTTCTGCATTTTAACCAGAATATATGTATGGTTGGCAAAATTTGAGGGGAAAAAAATTGCCTTTTCATTTGGAAATCACTTCTGATTTGATAGGAAGTCTGTCCATAGTCTGTCATAGTCTGTCATTCACCACACTTACCCCTTTTCCATGTTAGTACTTCAAAAAGTTTTGTCGTTTTTCTCTGTCTTACAGAGGGCAGTCCTCCCGTTACGTTTATGTTACCAAATTGCAGACAACCACAGAACTATTAATCTCTAAGCTTTTCCTTGAATTTGCTGTTGGGTTAATAATCAGTTCTCTATCTCCAGTGGGTGATTGGAGCAATTTTTTTAAATGCAGTGTCATTTGAAATAAAAATAAAGTGGTTTTAACTACCATAGTTTTCTACAGTAAAATAGGTAGAACCATAGTTCTTGATGAGTTTTTTCAGAGACAGGAGATGGAAAAAATTGCATCTCTATCTTCAGCTAAGAAAATTCATGATCCTGGAAGTACAACTCAGAATCCTCAACCTGTTTGTGGGTTAGATTCATAATAATGGCAAGCAGTTAATAAGGTGTTGTTACTGAAGAGTGAAGTTTTGTATAAATAATTTCTTCTTATGGGATCACTGCTTGCTAACAGTGTCCCTGTTAATGTAAATGTAACATATCAGTTAATAGGAACAGTATTAATGTAACTGGTAGGCAGTTTTGATGCTGCTCTCACTTCTGAGTCACATGAAATACCGTAGTAGTTACTGATTTAACATTCTTTTCTTGTTCAGGTGTTTCAATGCAAGATACATCTCTCACTGGGAGAGGCCAGTCAAGTCGAAGCCGAGGTCGTCCTAAAGGTGGATCAAAAGGCAGCACTGGGAAAGGCAGGAGCCGGAAGTCAATAGCGGGAAGTGCGGCTGCGATGGCAGGAGCCAAAGCAGGGGCAGCAGCAGCCTCTGCAGCGGCGTACGCAGCGTACGGGTACAACGTCTCTAAAGGTATGTGGGCAACAGGCAGCAGCACACTACCCACAGCAGAACCAACCGCTTGAGTATGGGTGATTGCTCTTTACAACCTGCCAAAAAAGAGATTAAAAGTGTTGTGTTGTTAGTATTGCTCATCCATTATGTTCTGAGATCCAGGCAATACACAGTGCGACATGATAAGGGTCTGAGGGGGAGCCAGTTTCACCACAGATGACCTTGGGTTTGTTTCATCTCCTCTTTGAATTATCTCATGCCAAATATTTTTCCTTTTGTTTTTTTGGTTTGGTTTTGTTTTTGGTGTCCAGACAGATTAGGTAGTGTTGTTTATCCCATGGCAATGACTGTGGCTTTCCTGCATTGCATCATGTTGAAGTTACAGTATCACATTCCAAAACCTACTGAACTCATGGTGATTGAGCTTTAGCTTTACACTAGCTGAAGGTGGCCCTGTGTATAACTGTAAGATGTTTTTTATCTTAAAGACACTCTTCTTCATTAAACTCTCACAAATCATGAATATAGAATGTTCTTAGGACTGATTGTTAGTATATTGTTGGCTGTTGAAGAACCACAAGTGGAATAATATGCTCATGTGGAATTTGATTCTCTTTTCCATTGCTAGGCATGTCTGCAAGTAGCCCTCTACAAACAGCAATCATTCGGCCTTCCGGACTTGTAGATTTTGGACCTTCAAGCGCCTCTTCTCCCTTGAGCTCCCCTTTGAGCAAAGGAAACAGTGTCTGTGGGACCCCCAAAAGTTTAAACCTGACCAGCAGTCTCATATCAGAAACTTCAGTTCGGAAGCAAAGTAAAGGTGCCCACACCTCAGGTGGTCGGTAGTAATTTTAAACCCCCAGAGCTTATCGGAGCTGTGTTGGCTTTCAGAGTAGACCACCCTGCCAGTCAAAGGCATGCAAATGAATGCCCTGTTGCTGTCCAGCACGTGTGTGTAAAGAAAATCAAAGCACAATGGGAGTGGGTGGTTGATGTGAGCACTTTGATTACATGTATTCCAAAAAACTATATTTGCAGACACTGCAAGAAGGAGGGAAGGGAATCTGGGGTAACTAGGAGGGTGTCCGCTTGTGTTTTATTGACGTATCTGACAAAGATTCCCAAGAAAGCATCCAGCTACTCCATGTAACATCCTGCAGCTGTGTGTACTTGAAGTCACACCACTATACTTTGTGTCTTGTAGCCTGAGGTGGAGCCCAGCATTTGTTTTGTCCTATGAAATCAGTATCCAAACCCCAGGAGTATCCTGTAGAGTCAAAAGACATTTCTGTACTGGCAGCTGGTCAGCGAACATGCGGGAGTAATAGGAGGCTATGCTGAAGATGATGTGTGATCAAAAAAAATCTTGGGTTCTTTTGGTATGGGTCTCTGGGTTCTTTAAAGGCTTGAAATGCAAAGGAAGGTGTCTCAAGTGGTTTCCAGGGAGTGGACTCTTTTCAGCACCATTTGTCAGGAAGATGTTCAGAGCTGCAGAATACAAGCGAGTGCTGTGAGCCCTAGTGAGAGCAGCAGCACAGCCTGTGCTTCACACAATGGAAGAAACCAAAAGCCAGTGATTGGTCTGCGTTTCAGAGTTCTCATCAGCACAAATACTCACTGTGTTCAAAATGATTTCTCTCATTTTTGAGGTGTGCAGAACTCTTAAAGGCTTAGAAACAAAAAATGCTCTATTAGTACAAATCTTGAGGAGGAAAGCTGAAGTGCTGAGGAAGTGTTTGTGCTGCTCCTCTTACTGTGCCATAGCCAAGCATGGATCTGCAGCTTGTGGTGCTGTGAGAGGAGCAATAAAAAACAGTCCTGAGAGAGAGAGAACTGTGCCATTCCCCCTTCCAGCCAAGCCTGGGAAAAAAATTGTCTCATATCCCAGCCATCCCATTGACTGTTCTTGCAGTGTGTTTTCCCTTCATCTCTGACCATCACACATACTGGCGTGGTTGAGTTCACTGCAGTGTGTGGGCACCAGTAGCTGTGTCCCGTAAGGCTGATAGAAGGCCATGCTGCTGCCAGTGCCCATCCATGTTCTTGTTCCCTGGTTGCTCCTTCCCTGTTCCCGATGCACAAACCCCGCCCATAGCTCCTTGCTTTGCTGTAAGCATTGTCTGCATTGCACTGAGATTTAGGTGTGGGACA
The DNA here is from genome assembly GCA_013396775.1 of Cephalopterus ornatus. Classification (NCBI taxonomy): domain Eukaryota; kingdom Metazoa; phylum Chordata; class Aves; order Passeriformes; family Cotingidae; genus Cephalopterus; species Cephalopterus ornatus. Next base: position 353,686 of record VZRE01015329.1, read on the forward strand.
GTTCTTCTGTCTGACACATTGAGTAAAGAGGCTTTTCTGCCGGGGCACTTTCATCCCTTGAGAGAGAGAAGCAAGTTGAGTTGCAGGTCTGGGCTGTGACAGTGGAAGATTACTTTTTTTATTAGTATAATTTTTTCCTGACCCCAAATCCTTTGCCTGGCGTCCTACAGTGTGGAGCGAGTGCTTCCTGTTGGCTCTGCCTCTAATTTGCACACCTGAAAATAGCAGAACTGAGCTTAGTTAGATTGATTTTTAAACAGATTTGCAGGGGATAATTGAGGGGGAGGTGTTGTTTAATTAACTCATGAAGACTTCCCCCTTCCCCTCTTATTCACGTGTATATATGATATTTAGAGGGAATCAGACAAATGCCACGCCTTTTTTTCTCTTTGAATGTGCTGTCTATTTTTGTAACTGAACTTGTACATATGTATAAAGAGAGACACATCTTTCTTTTACTAACTGGAGGAGAAAATCTTAAATAAAATGGAGTGAGATAATTTTATGTAAATCAGTGTCTTTGTGGTTTTTATGCATATAGCTGTATGAATGAGAGGATTAGGGAATAGAGCATGGAGGGTGCACATCTGGAAGTGCTTCTGGAGACATGCACTGCTCAATGTAAAGCTCTAGAGTATCTGCTCTTCCAAGTACCACGTTTGTAAGCCTCTTCAGTTACAACTGTACCCTTATCCCTTATCTGTATTCACTGATTATCTCATAATCTGTTTTGGAGTCGGTGTGCAGCAGATTGCAAGAAAACAGGAGCAAGTATAATATGTGTAATTACACAAAACCAGAACTATGATGGCTGAATTCAATACAATTGATTGTTTTGAGACATCATGCTCTACGTTTTTTCTTTTTTTTTTTTTCTTTTTTTTTCAGTGGGACTTTTTTATGTGTAGTCTTGATTTCCAAGGTGCTAGAGATTTGCATCAATTTATCATCCAAAGTGGAGAGAAAAAAATAATTTGTAATTTGAAAAGTTTGCGAAGATGTAATATGTACTGTTGCATGCTATACTTACGAAAGATTAAATTATTGATATTTTAAACACTGATAAATGTAAAAATAAAATACATCTAGGAGTATACATATAAGATACATATGAATGAAACAAAATATATTTAAGCTAAATAATTTAAAACAAAAATACAAAATAAAAATATATTTAAAATAATTTAATCTTCAAAAGAAATACCCAGTGATACCACAAATTGCAGCAAAAGCAGTGGTATTCTATCTGCTTGCAAAACATGCATCAGGCCAACAAGTTCAGGAAGATCTAACATGACTGTAAAATAAGTAAACTGCTAGATCATATCCAGTTCAATTTCTGCAAGAAGTTAAATTTCAACAGATGCATTCTTTGTATTATGCATCATAGGAGAACAGATTCTGCAATATTAATGTAAGAATTGGGAACAATTCCTGTGATCGCTGTCCTATAATTTCTGGGTTTAGGGAAGGAAGTAGTGATAGAAAAACAACAAATGGGATTTTTTTTTAAGGAGGCAGAGATAGTTTTGTGACCAATATGTGGGGAACCTTTCTGTTGAAGTGAGCAAATGGGTGTGCACACTGAAGCTTTGTTCTTTAAAGTTTCACTCCAAGCATCTTTTCATTCCAACTGTGCGTTGTGCACTTGTTGTATGGATTAATGGCAGAGAAAGTAACTTTCCTTTGAGAGATCAAGGTCTTTGCTAGTGATAGAAACAATTATTAATGAATTGAGTTTGTATTTTAAGCTGGGATGGTGAAATACCTGTCAGTATCATTTGGGGGATGTTGGGAATGCTATGTATTCTTTGTGCTATTTGATTGTAGCACTTATCAATGCTGTTGGAAGACATTTAAAGGCGATAATTTTCTTAGGCCCTGAGAAGTTAGGACTGAAAGGTGCTGTTGTGTCCCACACTCACTAACTTTGTAGTTTAGCCTGTAAGAGATGTCCAGTCAGAAGGGTCCCCAGAACATCCATTTTTCCCACTGTCACACATGGTCAACAAGTCTTACCAAGCAATGACACAATTAAATCTAAAACATCAAAAACCAACTACAATATTCTTTTGCAAGACAGCAATAGTAACTGAAACCATTACCTTCTCTCAAAAAATATTGCAGGGTAGTTGGAGACAGGAGAAAGGGATTTCCGCCTGATCCTCTGATGTTGAATTTAACCCTTACACATGCAGACAGGACATAGCAGCCCAGGCCATTGATAAATGCAAAATTATGAACCCCAATGCAATTTGCCCTACATCTTGTCTCTGGATATGGTTATCATCAGCACCTAGAGAATGGCAAAACCAAGCAAAAAAAGCTGGCAAAGAAAGAATAAGCAAAATGATGCATCGAAGAAACAGGAAAATAACTTGTCCTTGCTCACCACAGACAGGTTGTGAAGGTCAGCATCTAATATTATTTATAGAAATAGAGTGCTGAAGTGTCCTCTCAACTCCTTTTCAAAATCATGTTGATCAGACAGGCAGGGACTTTCATCGCACTGTCCACAGAAATTGTTCTATTTAGCTGTACAGTCACTGTGCAGTCCCTTCCACACAAACTGTTACCACTTTCTTAAATGGTTTGGTTCTTTGGCTTCATGGTGTATTCAGAATTTTTCTAACTTATGTTTTTAAGTATTTTATGATCATTTGGACTCTACTTTTTCTAAGTCAATGGAAGATTAATTAACCTGCAAGCCATTTTGTATTTCTATCATGGCTCAAGTCTGTCATCCTCTCCATTTGGTCAGCCACTAGATCTCCTTTCCCGATTCTGCAAAGAGATAAACAGGAGAGTTTGCACCTGGAACTGCTTTAATTCTTCTCTTCAGGGTATTAATGCTGCCCTGTCTAAACGCAGTGTTATTTCTGTGCCTTCTTCCCTCTCTGTTGCATGCTTTCTCCCACAGTGTATCTGCTCTTTGCTGTCTCATGTTCTGTTTGTAGAAAGCTGCCTGTCTGCCTAGAGCTATATTTTGCTTTATTTCCATGTTCCCGAAGTATTTCCTTCAGCAGCATTTCCCAGTGGGGGAGGCACACAAAGCTCAGTGTGAAAAGCTCCATGTAGCAGGAATAGGGATCTGCACTACTTCGACTGTAGCTCTGGACAGCCAAGGTGCTGCTGAGAGGAGGAAGAGCACAACTGATAAATCACTTGGGGGCAGGATGTGGATTAATGTAATTTGGGAAATGCTGCCCTGTGACCACTGCCCCCTGCCTGTCCTGGTCTCCTCTCAGTGGAGTGAGCTGGCCTGCTTCTGCTCCGAGATAAACTTACAGGCTCCTCAGCTTCTCACTTCTGCCTCCATTGTTTTTTTGGTTGGGTTTTTTTTGGTTGGTTTATTTTTGGTTGGGGTTTTTTTGGTTGTTTGTTTTGTTGACTATTCAGTCTGAGACACACATTATAACTCTTCAGGAGCCCTACAGGTGTGTCTTGTGTTCTCCTTCCTGCTCAAGAAGGGATGGTGGTGCACACCCTGCTGTCCTGTGGAAGTTTCTGCTGGAGTGGCTGGAAAAAACAATTTGTAGCTCATTACCCAAAGGGATGCTATTTGCATGTGAAGTATAACTGAGACACACATACTAAAATAAAGGCAATTGCATCTTATGCTCCTAGAATTTTGAAGGATTTATTTTTTATTTGCAGCCTGCACCAGTTGCATAGCAGCGCATGAGAGAGGGGAAGCAGGAGCATCATTATTAGGATGATACAGATGTCCCAGCTCTAGGATTGAACCAGCAGGTCTATAGAGCAAGCAAGTTGTTGTTGTAGCACTCACATTAGCATGTGCTTCTCTGAAAAGCCTCCAACAAATGCCTTGTGGAACAGAGGAATGCATGATAAGATGAGTTGGGTTTCTTCCAGCTTCACCCTCCTCTTAGCTCCTGCCTACTACCTCAGAAGAGTGAAGTTACTCCAAAGCTAATGGGTCTTCCAGGCATTTTGTACCAAATTCTATTTATAGAATGTTCTTCCAGGGGCATACGAGGGAATTTGTTTGCATCCCAGGCATGAGGAAATGTTTCAGTACTCAGGTATGAAACAGTGACTCCTTCCTTCCTCAGCGGATGAGCATCACTGGTAGAATGAGGTAGAGGAAGAAAACATTGAAACACCACTTTTGTGCCTTCTTGAGTTTCCCATGGACTGTCTCTTCCTTCTTTGACAGTATTGCTGGTTCTGCTAAGTCTGCTGTATTTAACAGGACACCTAAACATCCAGGGATTATAGTATCTCTTGTCATCTCTGTGGTATTTTATTGCAAGCACTTGGTTTTTTCCTCCCTGCTCCTTAACCTCACTCAACTCTTCTGAAGGCCCAAGTGTTGTCTTTGGTGCTTTTGGTCAGCAGGGAAAATGCTTCTATTTAAAGGTGTAAATTTTTAACTGCATGACCCTCATGCCTTACCTCAGTGTTATGAAAACTGTGAATTAAGATAAATCTAAGCATACATGTAGTTTGTGTAATTTGTATGCACAGTTACCCTGAATAAACCTTCACCAACTTTTTCAAAGCCAAGAAAAAGTTATTGTTATTGTTGCTCAGATATTAGAAGTTCTTTGGAAATTCACTACTGGTTTAGACTGTCACACAAAACTGATTTGTAGGATTGGACTATTTGTTAAGTTTATTCACACTTTCTTATTCAAAACAAAAAACTAGTAGCTTTCTTCTCAAGAGAAATTTAAGAAATGCTCTCCTGCTGTGTGAAGCAAATCCTGTTACTCTCACCTCTCATCTATTCTTTTAGATCTCTGACATATCCCTACACCTTAACTTCCCAACTGGGTCTTCCTCTAAGAAGGAATAAATTGCAGGTGAGAGCCCTCCCTCTGTACCAAGGTTAGAAGTCGTCTGTCTTTCAGGTTTCTTTTAAGTTCTGGTGTTACAGTTTCCGCTGAATTGAATTCAGTAGAATTCAAACATAGAGATTCTTGTTTCTTTTCAGGTTAGTGAGTGCATTTCAGAGTTTTGCAGCTGCTGTGTAGACAAGTGGTTTTATGATGCTTGTTCTGCAACAAGGTTCCCCAAAAACTCGCATCCCAGGTAGGGTCTTTGCTGGGAAAGAACATTCACGTTAATTGGGAACAAATATTCTCTAGTTCACAGCGTTCTGTAATTCAAGTAACTCTTCTCCATAGATGAGTCTAGATCTGTATCAGTATCTCTCTAAAACCCATCTAAGTTCCTCACAGAAGTGTTTCCAGAGCAGTCATCTTTGGCAGTCCTTGCCCTCCCCAGTCAGTCAGGAGTGGCAGCACAGAGTGCTTGTCTGTATTTCACTCAGCCTATGGAAGGCTGCTGGGGTTTTTTTAAGAATGGAAGAGCCAGCAAATCTCACATGTAGTTGGCTGAATGTTGCTTTGGGTTTTTTTAAAACTTCATTAAGCTTTTGGCGTGTGACTGCAATTAGCTATGTGCTGATCAGCATAGCATGCTGCTGCCCAGTAATGCAAAGGCACGTGGCCTGACACACCCTTGAGTAACACTTCATTGTCTGTGACAAAGCTCCTGGGTTTTCCTTTGCAAGCAGAGGAAACAAAAGAGATGTTCAGACTGTATGAACTTCCAAAGAATCCTGCAAACTAACATCCAAAACCCCCATTTTTTTGTGTCACTCCATGCATCTAGTGGGTGCTAATGGGAGGGCCCTTCTGAGTCTCATTTCTTCTTGCCGCTCCTACTCCTTCCATAGAGTTCACCTGAACACTTTTGTGAACAACTGTATTCCTGCAAACCTTTTTTTTGGCCATTTAATCCAGATTTTTCTCTGATTTAATCTCATTCATAGAATCATTTCATGGCATCATGGGACAGTTTCAGTTGGAAGGGCCCTTAAAGATCATCTAGTTCCAAACCCCATGCCATAGGCACCTTTTTTTTTTGAAGTGGATCTTTAAATATCTCTAAAGGTGCATAGTGGTATATTTCAATCTCTAGATTTCAAGGGTTCCTGACACAGTAATTCAGCTTCATGATGTCTATTTGTCCAGGTGACTGCAGTCTACCATCAATCTCTGCATGTTCAGAATTTGAAAGAAGTTCCTGTATCTAGCTTGCAGTCATAATTTTACTGAGATATATATTCAATCTCATTAGCACCAAAAAAAAAAATTAGTTTTTTAGCAATTTGACACTCAGATCAATTCTTATTGACTAGTTGAAAACTTACTGAGATTGTGATGTTGAATCTCTAATGCACAAGAGGTTTTGAAACACAGTGCTGATTTAGGACTGGCAGTCATGATGATTTCTTTTACAGGCTGCTGTAAGCCCAAGTGCTTTATATGGTTTTGAAACACACCATCATGAGCTTTGCAGAAGGAGGCTTGCTTCCCTGACATGGCTTTGATAACTTGCTGCTAGCATATGCAATCAGAGGTATATATTGTATAATTAACATAATTCAGTTACGCTGTGGTTTGCTGTCCTTAGTTATGTATCATTGTGTCTGTCTGGAATCAAGTAACTAAATATTAACAGTGGGAACTGGTTTGGTAGAGTATTCACAGACAGATTAGAGAAGCCCAGCTCTGATTTGCAGTGATATAATTGATAGCAAATGAGAAAAGTAATGTTGTTTAAATTTTTAATTTAAAACAGATCTCATGTCTGAGATGTTACAGGGATTAACACAAGTGAGAAATTTGGAACTGTTAGCAGCTAAAAGAGCTTGAGGGACTGCAAGAAATTAGGCTGATGCCAATAAAGCAAAAACACCCCAAGCTATACAAAAATGTTTCTCTGCTGAGCTTAACTTTTAGTTGACAAATAAATATTATGCAATCTTAGGTACGTAAAGGCTTAAGAATACTGGGAGCAAATTACTGAAGTTGCGACCACACAGATCCTCACTGAACAATGGCAAACATTAGAGTATCCATGAAAATTCAAGTTGACTCTTGCATGTTTGCATCACGATCTAGTGCTGATTACATGAGCACACATTATCTTTTTTTCCAACATGGTATCTCTGAATACCCAACGTACAGTTCTGAGTACTCTGGAAAACATCATCCCTCAGTATTTCACAATGTGCATTCAAAGTCATGGTAGGCTTTTGAAATCATGTTCTTGATTTCTCAGTTCCCATCCGTACAGTAGAAATTATTCCTATTCACAAAGCTCTTGTGAAGAGGAATTGAAGCTTGCAAAGGTGCCACAGTGATTTGCAAATGTTGCTATAGTGATTTCCCAGAGAAAAGTCAAAATGTAGAACAGTCCCCCTGCATTTGGATCAAGGTGCATAAACAAATATAAGGCAATAAAAGAGAAAAAGGAATTGAACTGCTGCTAATTTTTACCATCCTCCCATCCAATGAAATGAAGCAGCAACCCTCTGGGAAAAAAAATAGAGGATATTTATTCTGAATAAGGTTAGTCCCACAGTTACTTTTTATCCTCAGTCCTGAACTCATCTGCCCTCAAATTATAGAATGTATTCCCAGGAATAGATTCAATATATATATAGTTTAGAGACACAAATGCTGCCAGAATTGACTGTGCTGTGCAGCAACAAGAGATGGTTTCATTTGGCTCCTGCTTAACATGTCCAGAGATAATTGAGTCTCTTAACATTTGCTGTCCAAGAGAAGATGAAAAGCAGCATCAACCATAGCTGTTGGAAGCTGGGCGTTCCTGCTCTTTTCCCTCTCTAAAAACGGGATTGTGTGTTTGTGGAGAGGAACAACTTGAAGAAAAACACACTCTTATAAAGCAGACCAAAAGAATGAATGTATGTATAATCTAAAATGAATTTATGTATACTCTGAGAACCTTCTAGCTGGTTGAAATATACTTCTGGCTCAATTTTACTTGAAGAAATGGGTAGTTCACTGTAAAACAAGAGTAAGTGGGAGAATTTCAGCCCATGATGTCAGCAGAAGCACTCGGAGGACACAGCTGCTGACCCCAGCTGCCTGTAACAGGATCTCCCACTTCTGCACACCTCCAGCCCATCAACAACGTGTCAGTCGCAGTCCTGGGAGGTCACTTGCAGCACTGGCAGTTGTTGTGACGCATGGAAGCACATGGGCCAGTGCTGCCCCTACTTAAGGTGCCGTTTAAGAGGTGAGCAGAGGTGGGCAGCCCCTGCCTCTCCTGTCCACCCCCTGGGGCCAGGGCAGCGCCTGCTTCCTCCCTCTCCTGGCATCACGAGCTTTGTCAGTGCAGACTTCAGAGTTTGGAAAGGCTCATGAGCCATCTAGACAAGGAGGGGATAAAAGGCTGCTTCTTTTAGTTTATTTTCTAAATGTTTTCAAATGTCACATATGCTTTATGTAGACAGAGTTTAATATCAGCAAGCTGGCTGTGGTTGCTCCCCAGGCAGTTTGTTTGTAGATGAGGTTCTAATTGCTGTAAGTGGGCTGGATGCGTGTCTGCGAAATGACTTCCACATTGTCTGTGCTGTTGGTGTCTCTTGGTCCATAGCCCCAGTTCAAGGCAAAGCAGAGAGCTGAGGCCATAGACTAGTGAAACCCAGTGCTCACACTACCCTGGACCATTCCCTAGCTTCCCTTCACCTGGGAAGGAGAGCACGCGGGGCAGCTGCAGTGCTGTCCCAGTGAGCGCACCGTGTCGTGTATGTGTATGTGCTAGTGAACCCCTCGGCCTGCGGAAATCTGCAGCTGGAAGTGCAGAGCGTGGGCAGTATGCACAGCTTCGTGCAGAGCGTGGGCAGCGTGCCTGACGTGCTGGAGGGGGTTGCATGCTGTCTGCTTGCACAGCACAGGTGAGCTGCATGTGCCCAGCCAGCTCAGGTACATGTTCATCATGTTTCTGAAGGCTAGGCTTGCTAACCAACAATGGTGAATGAAACCTCTTCTCTCCAAAAGTCATCCTGTGACTTGTCTTCCTGTGGGTGAAACACTTAGAGATTTCCAGGTGTCTCTATAGCTGATACCTGCTTGTGGACAAAGCAGCACTCTGGGGCTTTGCTCCTACTGTGTGGGCCAGCAAGACTTGAGTAGGTGGATAAAAACTTCCCCTTTCCTTCGGTGACAGGAGTTTTAAGTGCCAGTAGCTAACAAGTGTCTCTTCAGTTATCAGGCTCAGGAAAAAATTGATCCCTGGTGGTTTTAATTGAAGCTTCATGGAAATGAGTCCTGTTAAAACAGTGAGGTGAGTGAGGCAAAAAGCAGCGTAAACAGGAGGACGTAAGAGAGAAGTCTTTGTTCTTGTGTCCTCAGAGCAGCCCAGCGTGGTCTGGGAACAGTGTGGTGTCCCCAGCTAGGAAAACAGTACCTCTGTCTTTGAACTTCCCTGACCTTTTACGTTATTTCAGTCTCATTCTCTGGAGTTCAAGGTACTGGCTGTGCTTCAGGAATTTGCAAGCATAAACACTCATCAGTGTGGCTGGCACTACCATGAGATGAAAAGGGAGTTGAGAAAGGATAAAACACATCCGAAAGTCAAACAAAAAGTGTACAGGGTTTGTAAACAAAGCATGTAGAGCTTCCCCAGAATGCTGCCCAGAATGCCCACTTCCTTCCTTCCTCCCTCCCCTCCTGGGCCTGAGGCTCCTTCAAAGCCGTAAGGGGCTTCTCTCTCATAACTTCAATACAGCATATAAATTACGGAAGTTTTCACTTAAGCCAAGGTAACTGGTTAGTAGTAAATTCCTAAGTCCTTTGAGCAGCTGCTGGTTTTGCCGCAAGTGTAGTTTTTCCACAGCCTGACTGTAAATCTATTTTGTTTTAATCCCTTCCTGTTTCTTCCATGCATGGGGACCCATGTCGTGCTTAGCTAGGCTGAGTGCCGGTGACACATTGCTGCTCAACCATGCTCTGAGACTGCACATTTTTAGATTGCATCTGTCCTTGATTTTTAAAAAAAAAAATCTTTGGATTTGGTGCTACTGAAGTATGTGCTCTATCATGAAAACTGGCAGCACCAAAGCGAAAGTCTGACTCAGGGAAAATCTCCCATCCAAATTCCACTCATTTGTTTTCTCCTCTGCCTTTGAGATGAAATTATTGTGCTGAATGTGATATAACCGGATTTAAACTTTGACAGAGGTCTTCCAGGCCTCGACTGACTACCAGGTTTTGGGACATGTCAGCAATGCCACCATTCTGGCACTGAACTATCTGGAATGTGTTGTAAGGAGAAGCATCAAAGTGCACAGGTGACCATGTCTGTGTGTTCCGTGCTGGATAATTTATGCAAAGTCAGTCTCACTTGTCCTGGTGCAGCTGTACACCCAGTAGACCCTCTTTCTTTCCCCTGCTTTCTTTTCCCTCCAATCATCCCTGATAACAGGAGCAGAAGAACATGCTGTTACCGAGCCAGACTTGGTTTCTGGACACGTTCACTCTGTATTCAGTGTGCTTGAAGTGCCTCTGCTGCAGAGGGGAGTGCTGGCCAGAGTGCAGCCTCTCTTTAGCAGAAGAGCACCGGCTGCTCTCGCTGTCACCAGCCGGTCAGCCTGTGTATAGCTGTAGAGGCTGACCTAGAGCATTCTTTGGGATTTTATCTTTTGCTGTTCCTCTGCCTGTGAAACATCTGTAGGTAATTAAATCCACATTTCAGCTTGTCTTTTGGGCAGCAAGCAGACACATGTGGAATAACACATGTGCTACATACAACCAGCTGCGGCTCCTGCAGCAGCTGTTGAAGTCCAGCATGTGCCATGCCCTGTGACTCACAGGCTGCCTGCAAGCTTCTCCCCAGCACACACTGCCGAGCCCCAGGGGCAGTGTCAAGCCCTGTGGGTATGCCTGTAGAGCGGCACCTCTTCTCTTCAGCTACTCCTGGGACTGAGATCCCACACTGGCTCCTCTGCAGCCTTCAAAGTCTGTGCTAGCCCCTCTTCTGGGATGCTCAAATGCACGTTCTCCTCAGGTAGGCTCAACAAGCCATTGGCTGCTTTTGCACCATCTGAGGAATGCTGGTCTGTTCCTTACTCCTTTCCTATCATCTCCCTCCCTAAGCTGCATGCCTTTATTGCCATCAACCACAAATATGAGTTTGGTCTCACTAATTTTCTGACCAGGCATCTCATCTAGAGAAGTACACCGAGCGCAGGTAAGATCACACTTTGGTGATGCTATAAACTACATTTAAACTACATTTTTACTAAAGCTGGAATCACTTTGGTAGAGACTTACCTGTGGTCTCTTCTGTTCTCAACACTGTCCCTTGAAACTGAGATGATACTGCAGCACCTAAGAACCAGAGTTTTTCTCTTGGTTTTGTCTTCTCTGAATCCTTTTAACACTGCTGAGTTTTGTTATTCTTTCTCCTGCCCTATAAAGGACTGTGTACCCTCAGGAGTGCTTTATACATATGAAGGCTGAGGCTGGATTAACTGTTGTCATCTACTTTATTTACCTGGCTTGTGCCACTGCAAAGCAGCTCGGTAGGTCCTCTCTTAATGTACTCAAGTAAATGGTGACTCAGGCCGGTGTTTCAAGGCTGTGTGGGAACTGCTGGGCAGGAAAATGGAAAAGGCTGAAGAAGGAGTTGAAATCATGTGAATTGTGCTGGGTGTAGAGACTTTGGAAGTATGTGATTGATAGTGCTTGTAAACATTTCTATTGCAATTGGTTCCTAATGGGAGGTGCCCTGATAGGCACAAGCTTGTCATAGGGAAGTCAGAGAAAACTGCACATGCAAGAGGAAGCTGCTAGATAGGCAAACATCTCCAGAAGTGTCTGGCAGCACTTTACAAATGAAGGCAGTTGTCCCAGCCTCTGACAAGGACAAGTGCTCTTTCCCAGGCCAGCTGTCCGGCCTGTGGCAGAGCTGCCAGAAGCTGGAGCTGGACCCACAGCCAGCTGTTTTGGCAAGGCTGGCTAGTCATGGCATGGGGAGAGAAAACCTATAGTGAAACGTATCTGGGGTAGGACACTGTCTCTGTATGTTACCACTGACCTGGCACTCCAAAGTGCCCTGTGGTTGTGAGACTGCCTCCAAGCAACAATTACCTCCCTCACATTTGGTTTGTCAGAGGCAAGCAACTGTGGTCCCCTGTCTTTAAGTAGCATTACAAAGGTAATCTAGGCATGTAGAAAATGTTGCAGGGTGCTGTCTCTCCTCATTCCCATAGCCAAAGTTCAAATTTGGGATGTTAACCTTTTAAACTCATCAACTAACCAAAGTATGACCAGTTCCCAGATTTGCAGTACACAATAAAAGCCTCAGGAGAAAAAAGTTACGTGATACCTCATTGTCTTACTGACTTGAAGATGCAGTGACAAATTCACAGCAGCAACCTGCCACATTCACCACTTCCGGTTAAGAAAATGGATTTCTTTCTTTGGAAGTCCCCTGCAAAGAACTCCTTGGGAAGAAAATGGTAATCCAGTGGTGTACTTGTTTTTCAGGGAAGAAGAAACAGCAGCTGAAGGAACATTCCTAGCAGTGCTGGGTTGTTCACCAGCACTCATTGCTTGTCTTTTGCCAGAGAAGTGAAAAATCAGGGGGCCAACCCAGGTTAGGCAGGACAAAGCAAGGACCTCTTCCTGCACACTGCCAGTGCAGGTTGCTCAGTGTTCATCTGATATTAATTCCTGTCAATGGTGTCTTTGAAAATTTGAAAGGTGTGAAAATGTTTTTATCTGAAGCTATTTTGGAATCTGACCCCAGTCCTGTACTAGTAAGGGAGTGTTTCCCTACAGCTAAGATGAATCTTTAGCCGTTTGATTTTCCAACTGGGGGAGACCCCAGCCCCTCCGGTATGTGCAGCTGCTCAGCTGAAGTGAGATCCTCCACAGAACAGTCAAAGTGTAGTTTTCTCTAGTCTGTTATCCCTGAAACATGCAACTGCCTTTAATTAGTGGTAAATTCTGTTGTTTCAATTTGTTTTCATTCCATCACTCCAGTCTTGAGGCAGGTAATACTGGTAGATACAGTGATCTGCTGGTACTGAGGCAGCTGGTAACTGGAGGAGTGGGAATGTACCCCTGTACACAGCACATGGTGCACAAGGCAGAAAAAATTATTGTCTCCTTTACCGCAGCCAGCAGATCTGGCTGCAGCAGCAGTTTCTTGTCCTTCCCCTATTACTTCTTGGAAACACCAATACCCAGTTATACTTGGAACGAAAATCCTTTGACCTGCAAAGGAAGAATCATGTTTCTGTGCCTGCCCTGGAGAGTCAGGAGGGCTGGCTTGTGTCTGTTGTCAGCACGAGCACTCCAGAGTCAACAAGAGCTGGAAGCTGAGAAGAGAAAGTTACTGAATCCCCTTTTCTCAAAGGGAAAGAGTCAATCTTCCAGTAGATCTAGCAGAGGCATGCTGCTTAGCAGGAAGATGATTAAAAAAACCAAAGCCAAACAAACAAAAACCACAAAAAAACCCCATAGGAACTACAGCAGCATTAGCAGTTATGGCTTTGTTTTTAAAAACAATCACCATTTAAAAAAAAAAAAAAAAGACTTATTAGTTTGAACTATAAGTCAGTAATGAAAAAGACCAACACCAAAGTACATGAGACTGACTTTGTCAGTTTGTTTTATTACTGGGCACAGCACCGTACCACTTCATATACATACAAGCCACAGTAATACAAACAGTCCCTAGCCTTTTTTATAATTAAAAAAACACATGGTATTTGGGAGGAGTCAACTGTCCCAGGGGTTAGCTCTCAAGAGCTATTCTGCTGCAGTTGCAGTAGCAGCAGTTTTTCTCTCAAAATACGATGGGTTTTCATGCTGTTAATACATGAAGCTGAAAAGTCTGAGCTTGCAGCAGTGCCTCTGCTTAACACGATCAAGGCAGGCTTTTCAGCAGTTCACAGGCTTACAAGTATGCTGTCAAGGTCCTTTGCAGTCAAATGAAAGTGTGCCAGACACCCCTGTATGGAACTAGAACCCTCCAATGCTTCTACAGAAACCCACGTTTTCCTGAAGGACCAGAGGTTTATCCAGTACAGGGCTACTTAAAACACTCCTGCATCCTGACAGCCTTCCTGCAGGCAGCACAGGCTTCTGACACAGGCAGGACCATTTCTTACAGTCAGTTAAGTCTGTAGCAGCACAAGGTCGGTGAAGCTTGGAGAAAAGCTTGTCATTAAAGCAGGCTTAGCTCCTCAGAAATTGGATTTAAAACTAGAAGGCACAAATGCAAGGCTGAATGTGGGCTGCATACCACGGTGGCATGTGAGCAGTTTAGATACCCCTCCTAAGGGGAACTACAACACATAATAAATACAGTTTGACATTTTAGAAAATAAGTGCATTATTGTGATCCTTCACAACATAAGTAAGTAGGATGCACAAGAGCCTGAAGAGCCCAGTTCACTTAATATTGCACAGAAGTCCTAAAATTTAGTGTCAGGTCGTTGTACTGGAGGTGGGACATGCCAGGGGGAAAAATCATTGTATTTGGCAGAACCTCCCGAAGTCTCCACCACCACACAAGCAGCTGCCAATCTGAGGTAGAATTACATATATACTGCTTAAACCCAGTCAAGTCCTGCTCAACTAGTCTTCCAAGAAAAAAGAAAAAAGTGCACAGAACAGATGAGCCTCTTTCTTCTCTAAAGAAAGTGAGTGCTTCAGCCTTGACTCCTGGAAGCAAGTCTTACAGAGCAAAGTTCCAGTGAAGATCTCTTCTCTCCACCTGGAAAGCAGTGATGGCTAGCGTGATGCTGCAGATAAGGAGTATAACAGGCAATAATTGCAAGTCTTATAGTAAGTGTGTTTTACTCTTCACTTCCTCCCTCCCCTACTACTTGCTAATTCTCCCTTTATTCGCTCAGTCCAGTATATTTTAACAGTCAAGACTGTCCCTACTGCTTTCTCCTCATGTCCCTTCTACTGCAAACCTGCAAAAAAAATTCCTATTTCAACCCTTAGACTTCTGAGGGACACTTGCAGTTTCTTCCAGAGACTCCTCTGTGTAGTATAGACATGGAAGGATGGAAGTCAGAGCCTCTTCAATGGAGAAAAGATGTTTATCCTCTGCTTGAGGACAAAAGTAACGCATAAAGTCTGCCAGTCTCAGCAAGTACTCAATGTTATGACCAGCATAACCACTTGAGACAATGATTTGAGCTGCAATGTCCTCTTCAGATGCTGGGCCAAGGTAAGAAGGGTTCTGGGGTGTTGCAATGTAAGCAAGAGCCAGAATGGGCTCCTCTGCATCTTTCTCCTGAGGGTAGAACTCCACAAACTTAGTGTCATAGCCTCCTAGGTCAGCTTCTCGCACGTTGAGATACTGAAGTGATGCAGCAACTTGTTCCCCACGGACTTCATAGGCTACACCCCATGTGCATGCCTGAAAGTGAAAGAGCAAGGTGGTTGTGCGATGCCGTAACTGCAGTGGCCTGGCCACTATGCACTAATGCTTCAAATCTAGGCTCCCCCTTACCTTGGGGGTCTCTGCACAACTGATTAACAGGGCAGAGAAGGATAATGCCCCACAACCCCCCCACGATCCCGAGGGGCCTCAAGGGCACCCTGCTGCAGACACCACTTTCCCACTGCTGATGTGGGCACCCCCCCCGGCCCAGGCCAGCCCCCACCGCCCCGGTACTCACCCCGTAGTCCTCCAGCAGGGTCACCACCCGGCCGGGCTGTGGGGACAGACAAGGACAGCGCCATTAGAAGCCGAGCCCGCGACACCGGCGCCCCGCGGCCCCCGCCCCCCCGCGGCCGCCCCGTGCCCTTACCATCTTCTCGCTGCCGCGGTGGAAGGTGTCGCCCTGCCAGAAACGGCGGCTGTACCCGCGGATGAAGCCCACCTTGCGCGACGTGAACTCGAAGCCCGGCCTCCACACCAGCGAGCCATACCCGAAGATCCACATGGGCGCCGTCAGCCCCGCGCCCTCCGCCTGCCCCAAGGGCGAGGAGGAGGAGCAGGAGGACAGGAGCGGCCGCGGCTCCGGGCGCTCCTCGGGACGCTGCGGGTCGAGCTTCATGACCATTCGAGAGGTGAGGGCCAGGCGCTCGTGTGGCCGCAGACGCCGCCGCGGCGCTTTAAAGGCGGCCCGGGCCGCCCGCCCCGCCCCGGGTGATGCAACGAGGGCGGGAGGTTTCGCGGCGCCGCGCGTGGGGCAAAGCGGGGCACGGGTTGCATCAGGCGGGGCTCGGGTGGGGCCGCTCGGAGGCGGGGGGATCGGTCTGTACGGGCAGCGCTCCGGGAAAGCTCCCTGGGGAACACTGCGTCGCCTGCGAGATTCCCGCTTGCTGATGCCAGGTCTGACCCGCTGCCAGACGCCAGAGGCCAGTGGAGCGGACCCAGCGTGCCCAAAAGGCAGAAGCTAGGGTGGAATAGGCGGGCAAGCCCTTCCCAGGAGCCTGCCGCGCGCTCCCGGCCTTGGCTTCATCCCAGAACGTGAGGTGCTTCGCTGGAAAACGGAGCAGTTAATATTTAACTGGGTGAAGCGGCAGCACCTGACGTCAGCAAGGCCGAGGCAAAAGGCACATGGGCAAAACAGAACAGTAACATCCACACAAATGCAAGAACGTGGTATAGAATCCAGCCAGTTGAATTGATTTTTGCTTGTACTAAATTCAGGCTGGAGCGTCGGCTTCTAATACGTAGTATTTGTTATGTGGATGGGTCCAAGTGCCGTTTGTGTACGGAATGGAGACCCAGCTGTAAACCAGCTTTAGGCAGGTTGTGACAATTAAAGAGTTAGGCTCTTTACATTACAGAGTTGTTCGTTTTGGTAGCAGGAGAGAGAGGAGGGAGAAAGAATGAGAAGCAAAACCACTGAGATATTTTATGGAAGTATTTTTCATTATTGTTCTTGTCCTTTGCATTTAATCACTCCAAACAGTCTATTTACAGTCTTTTATTTAGTTTCCTCTTGGTTCCCATCCAACCAGCACCCACCTTTCCATTCCACTTAACAGGGCGTTGCAGCTACAACACACAGACTCTGGTGAGTGCTCCCTGTGCCTTGGTACATTCACCATGGGCGATAACAGCCTGCACGGCTCTCACATCTACGCTACTGCTCCGTGCCTTACACACATTGCCCTCCTCTCCTGCTCTGCATGACTGACTCTCTGACTTGTCACCTTGGATGACCCTTCACAAGATCAGCCTTAGCAGAGCCCAAAGCTTCTTAATTTTCCTCTCCACTTGCGCTTTTCTCAGTCACCTTCTCTTACTCAGGCTCAAAGGTATGGAGTTGGCATGGCATCCTCCCAGCGCTTCACACCACACACCCATGCTGCTACAGGTTTGCAGCCTCCTACTCTTTCTCCAATTGTCCCTTTCCATGGGCAGAATGTGACTCCATCACCTGTTTGTACAGCGGCCATACTTGTAAGCCTTAGTCATAGACCAGAAAGTGCTCCAGAAAGTGTACTTATCACCTATCTGTATCAAAGCTCTGCTTGGCAAAACAAGAAATAAAATCTCTAGTCTTATATTTTCAGTCTTGTGGATCCTGCCCCCTAAGACAAAGTCTCCTGCCTTAGTGATGCAGTGCGTCAGTGCTAAAATGATGTGGCCTTTCAATCGAATGAAATCAGTTTCACCTGGGAATTAAACTAATCCTCTGTGTACTATTGTAGAAAGTGTATATTTTTCACATTTAGTTATTTTTTTCCCCGCTAAAATCAAGGAAATTTGAGCAAAACTCTAATATGTAGTTAATGAAAACATTAAAACATTCATATGTAGGTGCATCTCATTATCAAGAGCACAAACAGTGACAGACAAACCAATGTCTAAAAGATAAGCTGAAGAAGCTCTTGCCCTAGCAAGTAAAAAAAAAAAAATCTAGCCTCGTTCTTCAGATTCCCTAGGACTTGAATTTTATCCGAGAAATATGCTGGATTACACACATCTCACAAACAAAGCACTAGATATCTTATCGGCTGGTACAAGCTAAGGAAAATTGGACCCAGAAATAAAAAATATACTGTTGGGAAGTGACTGCATACTTGCTGGCAGGGAAGAAAAATTGCTCCTTTCTAGGGCAGAGCTGTCTCATTTGTATGTCTGCCTTTGCCAAAAGGTTCTGTTGCAGAGATAGGCCAGATTTGCAATGGGGAGCCAATGCCTAAAACAAAAGCCTTGGGGGACCAGCTTCAGACACCACACCAGTTAAACCCTACAGGTCTCTGCTCCCTGCAGTGCTGTACAACCAGATCAATTAGGCATGAGGTTAGAAACTCCTTTTGAAGTCAAGTCTCTGATTTTCTTGTGTAAAGACATTGGGATATTGCTCCATCATTAGGAGCACAGCCTGGGGGAAGACTGTTACTGAAGTTGTGGAATATACAGCAAGAGGTTAAGAACTGGTTTTTGTTTAAGTTTTCATTCATTCATTTCTTATATTGACTGTACCTTCACTGTACTTTGGTTAAATGAACCAAGGGCATGAGGATCTCTAGGGGTGAAGGGCTGAGCAGAAAAGCTGTCTTACAGACAGTATAGCTGCAGCTATGTAAGTGAAGCAGGTGGATACTAAGGAGAGGGTTTAATGTCTGTCCATGGAGCTTGTGTTCACAAGGCAAAGAGAACAGCTTGCCAAACTGAACCACAGGAATGCTCAAACAGGTGTGAGAGAGGATGTGGAACAGCACTGGAGTTAAATGTTGAGGAACATGATGTAGATTTGGGAGTACAACAAAAGGAGATAGAAAAAAACAGGATTTCAACAGTTTAAAAGTGACTGAAAGGGTAAGAATTGGAAGATAATGGTCATACTATCTTAATTACATTAATAATAATAATAATAGCTTAACAGCAGTAAGAATGCTTATTTTGGCCTGGAAACCTCTGTGAAAGAGAAAAAGGCAATTGTATTTGTTACATCCTGAAACTAGTTTTTCCAGGTTTCAGGAAAAAGACAAGGTAGCTTCTCTTTAGCAGTATATGCTGTGCTTCCCCAGAGTGAGCATTCCCGAGTTGGTGCCAGGTGACTAGCACTGCGAGGGCTGCCTGTTTTTCAGGATAGTGGTGAATCACCCTATAGCCAGAAAAACCAACAACAGGACTGGCATGACACATAGCAGTGGCTTGTGTTTCAGCCTCTTACTTGCTTCAGTAAGCTGAGGGCACACACTGGATTTTACCGAAAGTTGTTCTGCTCAGAAAACATCAGCTGGGGACAAGAGGATTGCCAGATTATTTCCAGGTACCACAACTTCCTCCAACAGCTTGGTACTGCTTTCCTCTCTCTACAATGAGCAGACAGGAGAATCTAAATTCTCCCTTTTTCCTGAAGGCTTCAGCAAAGATTACAGTTATTGCAATTGGAGGTGAGGTTCAAACAATGCCACAGACTTTTTAAAGCAATGTAAATCTGTACTATTCACCTGATATTCACAACGCCACATACATGTGCATCACCAGAGGTCTTACTTCTGTTTGATGAAGCCTATTCTTATGGCATTTACAAATCCTCTCCAGATGTGAACACTTACAATAGAAACATGCAGTCAGCTTTGTTTCAAACATAGAAATACAGAAGCAGCATTATCAAAGCTTCCATATTAAAGCTTGAGGATCGGGAATGAGGTAGAGAACAGTAGGCAATGGGTGTATTTAAATTTGTTTGCTACATCTGAAGGGAACACACTTCTATTGTTAAATACTTTAACTCATGGGGTTAAATACAGTCCTGAGCAAAGAGAATTGAAAATGGCAAAGGACCTACCAGTGTGTTTATGCCTCCCCTAAACTCTAGCAAATAAAGCACTGTAAGGACACCAGACTGAAAAGCAAGTCCTCATATCTAGGACCAGGGGATAGTTTGGGGGATTCTTCTGCAGGACAGAACTTAAACTCATGCTGACCTACTCCACATTCAGTCTCTTACCCTTATGATTGCTATGGCTCCAACTTGTCAGCTGTGTTGGTAGTTTTTGCCATGGGCCCAGTTCACAGATGGGAATAACAAAATTGATGGAGCAATAACAAACTTAGTTTGTACTTGAACTAGTTGCGGGGGGGTGGGGGAAGGAAATCCATAGGTCCAAAGAGCATTTTAACATGCCATCAATACCCTGCCAGTAGCCTGATTGTTGGCTGAGAGGTCCTCTGAAGAAAACCCAGCATTAACATTTTGGCTTTTGAGTCTTGTATACCAGCATGATCTGCTGCACAATGCTTTTTGCTGACTTCCCCTCTTGTTCTCCCTTCAAGCTGGTGGGCAGTTTTAACCCACCTGGCAGGAGCTGGCCTCGATTGCTCTGGTCACCCTGTCCCTCTGTCGTATTCCATGTTGCTGACTGATACAAGGTCCCTCCCAGCACTGGTCCATAAAAAATTACTCCATAAAGAATCAGAACTTGAATTTCAGACTCTTTTCTTCTTGGTTAAAGGCGGACATAGTGAGCAAAGAGTGAGGAGAGGGTTGTGAAGGGTTGTAGCAGAAGCTTAGGGAATTTTGTCTTTTCACCCTTTAGGGTAGGAAAGAAGCTCAAACACTTCCTACTATCATAGCTTGAGGGATGAACAGATTGTACACTGAACATAAAAGTACAGACCTGCTGGAAACCCCTATTGCTTGAGGTCACAAGCATCCCAAACCTAGGAGGTCATCTGAGTGCCAGGCTGTGAGCTGTGAACTAGATTGGCTCATCCTTTGGTACAGTGTAACCTCCTGCTCTTTGCTCCCCATGGCTTCACTCTCTGCCCAAACACTATGCTGACACCTAGAAGGGCATTTTGAGGGGTCACGTGGACGTCCACATTGGCAGCTTTAAGGTGAGACACCAGCGGAGGAGGCATGGGCTCACAAGGCTTGGGTTGGGAACCTCAGCCTTGATGTAAAAGTCAGCATCTTACCTCGGCTGATTTAGTGTTGTCATTCAGTTTCATTTCAGGAGGTGATTTAGATTCAGTTCCAATATAAAGAGAAGAAAAATGGGT
Organism: Cephalopterus ornatus; assembly: GCA_013396775.1. Lineage (NCBI taxonomy): Eukaryota > Metazoa > Chordata > Aves > Passeriformes > Cotingidae > Cephalopterus > Cephalopterus ornatus. The sequence continues at coordinate 374,482 of VZRE01015329.1, forward strand.
TTATAGATAAAGTTTTAAGCAGGTTTGAGAAAAACCTGAAGTAACAGTTGATACAAGCAGGTAGACTGAATAGTCTGAAGACAGAAATGTGGAAGAGACATAGAATTTTAATCAAAGGTAGAAAGCAAATCTATAATTTGCATCCTAAGCAAGGAAGGATAACTGTTCAAGGAAGTAACCAGCTGATTTCAAATAGGGTTCAAGAAATGATAGGGAACTCATACAGAATGGTAAAGGAAAAAGTCAGAGAAACTTCTGATTTGGCACTTTGCTACGCAATGAAGCAAGAGCTGCAGAAGTTAGGGGCAATTTGCACATTGCAAAGAGTTTAAAACTCAGTAAAAATATTTCTAGTCAAATAAAAAGAGCATCAAGAAAGAAGTGAGATTACAGGCAGGGTTATGACCATCAAGACCAAAGATATCTTGGATGTAAACCAATGAAAGACAGGATGGTGATTGTTATGAGGCCTTTAAAAAAATTACCATGTCCAAAGCAAAGTCCTGTTCCAAGAACTCCTGGTGCTTGTGTCAAGGGAAGTGAAAGAACAGGCACAAACCAAGAGCTTATTAGCAAAGAATGTAAATATGTAAGTGGGGCAGGTACCACATGACGGGGAAATAGCAAGTGGTGCCTGTATCTGAGACATGAAAAATAAACTGCAATATAGGAAACTGAATTCATACAAAGGGATATGAGAATTAACTGGACATGAGTGGTTTAGCCTAGAGATTGAAAAGAATATCCTAAGCTGCAGAGCAGCAACTTTTTAAAACTGCACCCTCCACTCCTCCATATGAAGAGCCAATAACAGAAAAATAACTACTTTATGTAGATTTAACTGCAACAGAGATTATGTGATGTTAATATATCTATTACCTACAATGCCCTTCTATCCAGTACTCTTGTTTGAAGAGCAGAAAGCTCCCATTTCATGAGTATCACAGGAAATAGCTGGAGCGTAGACTCAGTCACTTGTTTCCAAAGATTTGTGGTGCTGGAAATGCTTCATCAGTTTGCAGTGATAATGTTTTGTCCTGGCATGCATGCAGCCGTTCTTGCCCACATTTTCACAGTGTCTTCATATCAAGTGTTGCTTCTCTGTGGTCTAGATATTATAGATTCATTTTTTATTGTACAGCTAGCTAGAGGATGACCACAAAGCCCCAAACAGGCACAAGCTGAGAGTTCTGAAGTATCTAGTTGATATACTAATGGCAAAGCAAGAAACAGAAAATGGCAAAGCAGAACAAAAGCAAACCCTGTATCACCACTGCATCCCTTGACTACTGAGAAATGCTAGACAAAGCAACATTACAGTATCATCTGGATTTTTGAAGGTAGAGGGAAGTTGAAATTCGTGTTATACTTAACAGCAGAGAAGTGAGCTACAGGGTCTGACACAGAGCTTTAAGAAAAGACCAACCAGACAGCAAGTTCCCAAGCGTAATAACAGCACAAGAGATTTCTCCTCAGAAACAAAGCCCACAAACCACACAGCTAAAGGTCTGTGAGAAAGGCCTATAAAGAGAGAGTAAGAGCAAAGCCTGCAATGAGACTAATCAGCACACAGAGGAACAAAGTTCTCCCTCTACCAGCCACCCAGTAGAGCCCAGCATGCCCCACTATAGGGAGAGCAGCCAGCCTCCTAGCAGCCTCACCCCTCTTTGCCGTGGCTGGAGGGAAGGATTTGCACCTGCGACAGTCACTAATAGTCTTAGTCTGAGAGAGAAAGGAAACCCTCCTGCTACCCATTCATCCAAAACCTTATCAGGGCAAAAAGGAGAGTTAGTACCAGTGCTTCTGTTTAGACTCTTGATTGCTCTAGAGTAGGAAGATGTGTGTGTTGACTGTCCAATCAAAGCAATAAACCAACCACTCAATGTGTGGGACTTACCCATCAGTGTGGAGAAAGACTGATAGGTAGCTACCTTGATAAGAAGTTGCTCCTTCACTTCATTGCTTCTTCTTTACAGTCTCTAATGTCTAAGTATGCCTTACTTACGTTGTATTTCACTCTTGAATATTTGAGGGTTGCTGGAAGCAAATGACCTACCTAATGTGATGCTTGATGTAGAGGAAGACAGATGTTTTATGCTGTTGTATCAGCAAATGAGATTTGCTTATTTCTAGAATGACTAAAAGTCTTACTGCTGTGACAAAAAACCCCTAAATAGTCCTGAGATTGTGGCTCATATCAAGCTGTTTATTGTTAGTGACAAATACTGAAAGACTTTGCTTTAAACATGGCCACGCTGAGCAGAATTTTGTATTCTGATGTTAAGACTGTGTCTATGTCTGAAGGAAATTTGCAGTTCTGCTAAAAATATTTGTATTTTAGTATCTCTGGCACATGTATTGAAAATTGTTTGTGATTTGAAAGATTGCTGTAGATGTGTTGTATGTGAGCTAACATGTTTGCTTTTGTAGTATTAATAGGACAGATTCTGTCTCAACAGTAACTCTACTTTTGTGATTTCCTAAATCGTGTCCACTTAGATTTTGGGCCCTTAGTTCTCAGCTGTCTCAAAATAAAACCCTGCCTTCTTCTCCCTTTCATTTGGTAATCTAGGTCTGCAGTTTCGTTTGCTGAATCTTTTTGCAATTAGCCCAGCAGATCCAAAGACCTGTCCTTAGTAATTACAGGTGCTCTTCCCAAAGATGAGGAGCAGAACGTGCCAATGATCACCACCTTCCTTAAAGCCCAATGCTATTTATTTAGAACAAAATGTTATGGAAAAATCCCCACTTAATAAGCCAAGAAATGACTCACACACCTGCTAAGCGTTGCCTGTCTTCCTTGTGGTGCCCTGGCAAATATGGTAAGCAAGATCTGCCAGCTCTTTAATTCAGAGAGAGCATCTGTGTATCAGATTGGGCTTTCTGCCCCAGAAGACAAAGATGAGTGCCAGCATAACAGGCACGAGGACTTGCATGACTACACCCAGGTTCCATAGAATCAATTCTCATTCAGCCTGGAGCACAAATGCATAAGTAACATGTGCTGCCCAGCAGTTGGTCCACACCATCCTTCCCATGCTGTGGGACAGCAGTCAGTTCTTGAACATCTCTGCAAAGTTGGATAGACTCCTGCCTGTAACCTGGGTGTCAGTCATGCTGCTCTGTGAAGTCAAGTGCCTTCTTGCATGTGTGGACAGCAAGAACTTGCATGACTGGACAGCTGAGAATACTCAAAAGTAATCACTAGCTGTTAGATTTTTTTTTTTTTATAAGGCTGGTGATAGGCATTGTCCTCCTGTGCTTAATCACATGCAAGATCAAAACAGGAAAAGAATCTACCTGGACAGAGCTGTTGTGCTGGTGGTTGTGACCAATCCTGGGTTGTCTTGGTGCATTCCATGCCTCATAACCTTTGTGGCAATTCACTCTAGCAGCACATGAAAGCTCGGTGTTATCATTTCCACCATGGGGATATCATGACTCTCAAATACTTTATTATCAAATATGAAGACAAAATAATTTCAACATTAAACCTCTTTCAGTTCAGTTTAGGAGATACGGTGCTTTCAAGAACTCTATGGAATGACAAGTCAGAAAGTGCAGCTGTAGCCCATATAGGAACAGAATTTTTCTAGTGAAATAACAGGGATCCTGTTTCTAAGAGAAGTCATGATTTTCTGGTCTGTTACCAGACTGGCAATGGCAAAGGTCGTAGACTCTTTGAAGTCTGATTTGGCTTTACAAAAAATCCAGCCGTGCTTCCATGGATCACCAGAGAGTATTGTATAGTAAATAAAGTTAGTAAACCAACCAGCATTCCAGGTGGGATAGCTGGTCCTCATGAAAACAAGAAACACAGTGTTCTCATCTACGTCTTCCCACTGCCCAGCTCTAAAGTGCTTTTTGTTCAGAGCTTGTATGGCAATATATATTTATGGCACTAGCTGTGTAAATTAACAAAAATTTGGAGTCAAGCTCTGAGTGGATGCATTTTCTTAAATCAAAAAGCCAAACTGTGTATTTTGGGTATTGTTGACTCTGCAGAGTGTTAATTACACACTGTCTTTCCTTCTTTCTTTTGCCTTTTTGTTATAGTCACCAGTAACTTCCCTCAATGAAAATGTCCTGGTGATGTTCTTACACAGGACAGTTCCTTCGTAACTGAGGGAACAGCTGAAGTTGTGTCAGGGGAGTGTTACGCTGGATATCAGGAAAAGGTTCTTCCCCCAGAGGGTGGTTGGGCACTGGAACAGGCTCCCCAGGGCAGCAGTCACAGCCCCAAACCTGACAGAGCTCAAGGAGCATTTGGACAGCACTCTCAGGCACATGGTGGGATTGTTGGGATGTCTTGGGCAGGGCCAGGGGTTGGACTTAATGATCCTTGTGGGTCCCTTCCTACTCAGGATATTTCATGATTCTTTACTTTACTGTGCTCTTTTTGGGGAAGGAAAGTTTCCTTTCTGCCCTGAATGAAACACCAGGGCCATGTGGCAGAATGGTTGTGCTGTCCAATACTAAGATGGAAACATAAGGCTTGTCAGGACATATTGCATCAAGTCACAGGCTGTGGTGATAATAGAAGGTCGGTAGGAGGAACACCACTGGCCAGGCTTCAGGCACTTGACTGCCCAGCCAAGACTGCTGCTGTAGTGGCTGCAAAGAGAGAGGTCAACAGAGTGAGTCAGAGCATTAGCATAAATTGGAGTGAATTACCTGGGGCAGCACTGTGTAAGGGGGTGTGTTTTGGGGAAGCTGACTCCAGGCACGTAGGAACACTGAGAGCCACTGGGCTGGTTCACCTCTACTACTTGTGACGCATGGCACTGTCAGTGCAGAGAGCCTCAGACTGCATGGACTTCCTGTGACCGCTGGCGTTTCTGCCCTGGCTTTGTGTCATCTAGACAATGCCTATGCCTGGAGGCACTGACTTCACCTCCCTTCTCCAGGCAGAAACAAGAAGTCATTACCCAGAGGCTGTATTTTTGCTTTTGTACCCTAGGCAAAAGTCACAGGTGCACTTTGTGAAATGGTAGCTGTGCTGCCACACTGTGTCAGAACGCCCAAGCAAGCAGGGCTCTTGCAGCCCTGAGCAGCCTGTCCATTAATCAATTATGACTTCCCTGCTCCCAGTGCATGTGTGAGAAGGCTTCTGCCAGCCTTTTGGTGGAATGCATGGCAAGGAAGAGTAACTCAACAGCTTTTCTAGGTGGAGAGATGTTTCCGCTGCACCTTCTCACCGTGTAAGCAGCACGTAGGAAATGTTGACAGTGCAGTTCTGTGATCCCTGCTCCTAATTGGGAGGCAACAGGAAAGTGACTCATGAGACATTGCATCCTCTAGTGTGCAGGGAACATGGTGACTTGAAGAACAAGGCACTGGACTGCAGAGTAGCTGTGAGATTGACAGCAAAACTATATAGGCTGGCAGTGACCAAGCCCTTGGCTGGTTAAGATCACTACGGAAAGCATCTGAGCTCCTTTTAGGGGTTACTCAGCTATCAATGACCTGTGGGCACCAGCAAATAGAGTTCTGCTCCATCAAGAGCTGTCATACTTTCCCAGTGTTTTAATTGCTGTGGCCAAAAACAGCATCCAGTATTTACTGTTAACATGTTCTCATTTCTGCTTGCGTAACTCCTCCATGCATGGAACTGTGCGGCCAGCTTGAACTTTTTCCTGGGCTCACCGTGTCCTGATATTGCTCCTCTCTTAGCTGACTTTGACCTATCAATTTTCCCCAATGAGATTGCTTTTTTCCATCTGCTCTGATTCTGCTATTGATCCTGTTCTGGCGCTAACCTTTTCCAGCTCTGCCATGACACACCTCCACTGCAGATTTTAATTCTTCTTATGTTCCTAACCTTGTCTTATCTGAAACCCCTGCTACATGCTGAGTGTTTTTGAAACTGATGTAAGAGCAGAAGCTTGTTTGAGCCATAATGAATTCAGTAACTTCCTCTATTTATGCCATGGCTAGAGATTTCCTTGTCACTCTTCCCTTTCTAATGTCAGCACTCAGCAGCTCTTTGATAGTTTGAGGTACTGTGGTGTCTTCACAGTGCCAAATATCCCACCTAGTTATGTCTGTCTGTATGTGGTGACAGTGACAATGTCACCAAAGCAGAGTGTAAGTGCAGTTTATCTGCCTTGGCTGGAGTAAAGGGTAGTGTAGGTACAGGGCTACATGCATCTGGGCCTATTTAGCTCTTGAAAAATAGTGGGACTTTTTTGAGGGGAGGTGGAAAAGAGGGAAAAGTGAGGTTGAGGTGGTTTATGTGCTTTTTAGAAAGTAATCTACTAAATTTAATTGAATCTGAATTCTACCTACATCCCTGTACCACATTTGTAGCATCCAAAGCCAGTCATAACAACACAGAGTGAAGGGGGATGTGGTTTGGTTGAATCTGGATCCAAATTTTACCAGGGCACCCTCCCTATTTAATGGCCAGTGTGAAATCTGGCAGTGAGCTGTACAGTGCTGACTGTAGGAAATCTCCTAAGGCAGACTAAATCTGCAGACACTCTGGTTGCATGGATGCCAGAGGCTGATGACTAGTGTGTCAGTGGAATATCCAAATCATAACCTGAGTGATTGGTATGCTATGTAATGACTGGACTGGAATGCTGTACACAAGCAGAGGCATCGTCACCATCTGTTTACTAACTCTGATGTTCCACATAGCCCGAGGTTACATCAGGCTAAAGAGCACACAGCCAGATTCTCATGAGGTAGGAACACTAGGCTGGTGCCAGGATAACAGCTGACAGTGTCAGCTTTTTTTAGTTGGTATTTCCCTCCCCTCATTTCAAGGAAAAAACCTTGAAACATTCTCTTGAATGTTTGTGTGAAATTGGTTTAAAATTTCAGACTCTCCACTAACTCATGTATTTCAAATCCTCAAAGATGTTTGAACCCCACCTTGGTACAGATTGCACTCTTGAGGAAAGACTAGCTGTCCTGTTATCTGTGTGTATTGGAGAGAAACCAGTTCCTTGAGTCCATCTTTTCTGTAAGAAAATAAATAAGCTCTTAACCCAGAGCCTCCAGACAATTATAACAAAGTAGTTGTACAGCTGCTTGCGTTCCAGATTCTGAAGAATGTTAAATTACTATCAGCAGTGCTGGGACATGTGCAGCCCATTCTTAATTTTGTGGGTTATACATGCATGTCATATTGTGGAACAGTGGAGGGTTTCCAATATATTTTAATCTTCTCTAGTAGAAGCCCAATTTTAGGAAATTGGTGCCAGCTAAGATAGGAAGGCTTTTGTCTTATGGCCCTTTAAGGGGTTGATGATCCTTTAGGATAATAATTTTCTCTTTTTAAAACCACTCTCTAATGTCACAACCTCCAATTCCGCAGCACTTGGCTACAACCTGCCAAGGCCCCAACCACTAGCAACAGGTAGCTTGCAGTGTCAGCTGGAGCACTTGGGCACTGTCTGGAAGAGAGAGGCTTAATGCAAAGGTGGATGCAAGATGAAAGGACAGTAAAGTTTTTCTCTCTAGGATCTCAGTTGGCAGAAGCTTATTCCTAAAGTCTGTTACTGCAGGCTAAGACCAAAGCCTTTAGCTTTATTCCGTATTACACTGCCTCAAACTGGAATGGGCAGTCACAGTGCTGCCCTCTCACAGACTGACTATCTGCATGTATAATGTTATGATCAGACCCTGTTATTGTTTTAAAGCTTAAACAAGAAAATAAGGATCAGAGGTTCGTAGTTGAAGACTGAAAAGAATGTGTTTAAATCACTTGATGCTGAACTTAATCATGTGCTTAAGATTAAGCAGTTAGTGATTCCTTTAATTTGAGTCTGAGTCTATGCATAACAGATGTCTTCAAAGTCAGAGGTATGAAGAATCCCTCCAAATCTGCCAATGCCTCTTCTCTCAAATCCTTAAGATGGCTGTGGTGATCAAACTACTGTCCGCGGACTGTATCATGCTGCATCTTTAGTTGAATCATTGGCCACCTATTCCTCTCCTATCCCCCACTATGTTACCTTCTGTGCTGAAGTGGGAGCTTGTAATATGAATTTTCTGCAAACAAAAGCTGTGGACAGCTGTTCTCTTCTGGATCCGGCTGGTGGGAAAGTCCCAGCTTTTTCTTGCTGCTTTTCTAGACCTGCTGGCAGGGTTGTGTGTATATGCTTCAGCCTAAATGAACAGGACAAACAAACTGCTGATCAACAGGTTAAGGTAATATTTGCTGGAACAGTAGTTTAGAGTGCACATCCACCTCCAAGCGTTCTTCTTTTCCCTTAGCTGCCTTCTTAAACTGGCTTTCCAAATTTTCCCTGCCTTGTACTACAAAGCAGTGCAGTAGAGCACTGGGATTTCTAACCCTTGGACTTCCATGGGTAAGCAGAGTGGAGGGCAGCAGACAGCTGTTGCTTGTAGAGGGCTTGGCTATGAAAGAGTAATTGTGGATGGATACATGGGTAGGCAGGTTAAATGCAACAGCAGAAAGAATTTAAATTTTGCTGCAAGGTGTTAGAGTGGCACAAAGCAGTGATGGATGTAGTTGAAGAGGGCTCCATTCATCTAACAAAGCCTATGTACTGCACTTCTTTGCAGTCAAGTAGTACAAATGAGAGAGCAAATCTAAGCCAAGAACTGTCTCTTATCTTCCTACTTGTAAGCCAGCGTGACTTAGAGTATGTTGAACAGAAATATAGTCTTGCCGTGTGTCTTCTTTCAAACATCAGCAGGTGTGAGGTCTTTTAGTTCTGTCATGTCACTGAGTTATGTACCAAAGAAAAGTCAAAACTAGACTCTACAGCATCCTCTGTGAAACCTTCAGTCTGAGAGGTAACCCCTCCATCAAATTTCAGCCACTTTCCTGTAACAGAATTGGCCTATTTTCTTTGAGCTATTTTGGGCTGTTCTTAAGATATATATATGGTAGAGGAAGATAATGAGAGCAATTAAAGAGGAATTGCAAGATGCTGTGCTGGAGGTAATGGAAGAAAGGTGTCATGATATGGTTGTGCAATAGCTTAATCTTTTACATATTGCTCATGGTGGAACGTGCCATGAGAGGACTCAGTACCTGAGTGGAAGGATCATTGTGGCATGTTACAGCATTGGTGATATATGTAGCAAAGATTGCATCATATGGCTGAGTGTTAACATTAAAGAACATCTAAAGAGTCCTTAAGTGGAAGAAATCCATGTGGGAAGGCCAGCTGGTGGCTACAGGTGTTTTTTCCCCGGAAGACATCAGATAAAAATACTCACAGGCTGAATCCCCCCATTTGTCTATGTGTTTGTTGAGAACATAGTGCACTGGATTTGAAAACAATTGCTTTCATGCTCTGTGACTAGGCTAGTCAAAAAGTAGCTACAAATGGGAAACTGAGAAACAAAGGCAGGGCAGGAAACAGTGTTGAGCTCTCAATATGAGAAATTGAAAAAGTTATAAAAGGCTGGCTTAGATTTCATTAAAAAGGGAGCTAGGGAAAAACACAATTTAAAAGCATAATTGTTTTTTGTCAAATCTTTATTGACACATCTTTTTCCTGTTATGTTGCCTCTGTATGAGAGAAACTAAAGCAACTGCTTAGATACTGACAAATATTGTACCTATGGATCCTCTAAGAAAATTGAGCAGGCAAATTCCTCTTCCCATGCAGGGTTCTTGCTTGTCAGTTTTTTTGTCCTTGGCTGATCTCTCATTCTCCTCATTTCCAAGGGCACTAAGCAGAACGACTCACAGAATCACAGAATATTCTGAGTTGGAAGGAACCCACTAGGGTCATCAAAGTCCAGCTCCTGGCCCTGCACAGGACAGCCCCAAGAATCACATCATGTGCCTCTTAGCAAGCTCTAATCTGCATATGGAGAGATGATGTGAAAGAAAGATGCTGATAACCATGACACCTGAAATTATTTTATGTCTCTAGTAGACCACAAGTACCATCAAACCTCATGTTGACCCTGCTGTATTCACTGCCTCTAGCCTGAGCATACTTCTTGCCTGATCAGGCTCAGACATTGCACCAGTGTCCTCTAGTAATGTGCAGAACTCCTTTTACACTAGCTAATTGAGTCTAACTATTCCTCTTGGAGGCAGATGAGTAAGTATTAGCCCCACTTTACACCTAGGAAGAGCGGGAGAGGAAAGTGGCTTGACTCAAGTTTAAGTGGCAACCAGTGTGAGCAATGCCAGAGTACCCTGCTTGCCTGCACCTGAGCCCTGTGCATGCAGAGATTGTGAAGTTCCTTATGGAACATGGGAGAGGCGTTAAGTGTTTGGGCTACCCATACTGTGTTAGATATTATATTGGTTGCTGGGGGCTAGGTAATACATTGAGAAAAGCATGAAGAGAGGAGGCTCAGAGGCACAAGATGCATTGCCAAGCAGAACAACAGTACTAGTGACATGGTGGCAACGGGCTTGAACTGGCCTGCTGAGCACTGGCAGGACAGCCTGGGTAGTCCAATGGCAAAAGGGATGCTGGCCTCATTTCACCTGCTCAGTCTGGCTACACCAGTGCACTGGTTGGTATTTCTTTCCTTCCCCTCTAGAGAAGAGACAAGATAATTTGAAGCAAAAAGCCAAGACTTTGCCCTCTGGAGGGATTCCAGGGTTGCAGATGGACTGGGCTCTTCACAGTGCTGCTGGAAAGCAATTACATTTGCAGTTCAGGGGAAGGGAAGAGGAGGAGGGAGAGTCACTGAATTGACAGCAGGGATAAGAAGGTAGCTCATTAGCACATCATCTTTTCTGCACCCTTCTGTGTGGGAGCAGATCTCCATATGATGACATTCAGAGTCTGGCAGGAATGTCATCCTGGAGCTAGTAGGAATTTTTCTGCAAGAAAGTGTGAGCAAGTAGGTTTAAAGAGATCAAAAGTGAGCTCCTCTGTGGTCCAAAGAGCATAAAGGTTCATCCTTCATGGTTGTTCTCAAACTTCACTATAAGCTGCTGACCAAGAATGTGAAGACAAAGTGATGAGGTATTAAAGTAATTAGATTAAAGTAATTGAAGTAATGAGGTGTTCATTAAAAACAAGAAATACAAAACCCCACAAACAACAAAAAATCCCAAACCAACCAACCAAAACAAAACCGAAAACCCCATCCCTTCTGCTACACATCTCATCTACTTTACTTGCTACAGCCTTGGTGTGGATGCCAAGAAATACCTGTTTATTGCGCTGTGTATATGGTAAATAATATCTGGGAAAGATTGTGTCTACTTTGTGAACATCCTCTATGGCAGATGACTTTTTAACTGAACATCAGAAATAGAGAGCTGATTATGTACTGCACAGTTATTTGTGCTTGGAGAATTCCAGTAGAAGCCATGCAGAAGACCTTTCCTTGTATAGCATTCATAATGATTTGGAGAGTGAGTCCTGTGTCAGTAACAGTGGTCTGATGGAAACCCCACAGTACACCAGTAATAAACATATAATTCACTTAATTATGGCCTGAAGGGTGAATTCCTTACAGGCTTATTCAGAAGACTCACGTGACTGCTTAACAACACTAGGGTGTACATTCTCTCATCCCCTGAGCAGTCTTCACGGTCCCAGAGGAGAATGTCAGAAAAAGCATACATGAACTGTTCCCTAAAGGAGGTAGTTGAGAATGGGAAATGTGTGTGTCACATGCCAGGCAGGCATAAAAGACTGTGCACTGAAACAGTCCTTCATGGCACAGCTGTATCTCCTTTTTAGGAAGATGTCTGTGTTACATGTGAAAATGTCAGTGTGAGGATCTTGAGTCCTTTTGTTGAAAGAGGGATGAAGGGGCAAAGAATGAACTCACACTGAAAGATTTTGAACCCAGTGAAGCACCAGGTGACGACCAACCCTTCTTATTTTCTTTTAATTCTTCTGTGTCCTCAGTATAAATGTTGTCCAGCTCAGAGTGGAGAAACTGAAGTTCCCATAGACCCTGCCCACAGGACCCACAGCGCCATGGTGTGGTAACATCTCTGTTTGGACAAGCAGTCGGCTCCAGCAGTCTGGTTTTGCAGCCAAAGGGAGTCTCCTCAGTATTGCCTTCAGTTTGTATCAGTGTAGGAACTGTGCCATTCACTTAGGCACGTCCCTCAGGGTGCTAGTGGCAGCAAGGTGGAGGGCCAGACTGAAGAGAGGTGTTTGTCTTTAATGATGACACAGCTTCCACCTGCTCTAACCTACAGTGGATAACAATACCTGGTGGAGACTATGATAGACAGAGAAAGAGGGTGAATTCTGCAGAGGGCAGCTGCAGAGCCTGAAAGTAGGAGTTGGGAGAGAGGAGAGGGAATAGATCCCTCACCCTGAAATCCTGTGACCCTGATTTACACCCATGTAACTCTGTTGGAGTCGGTGCAATTACATTAGTAGGAAAGCTAGCTGAGAAATAAAAAAAATTGGCTCCGTGTCTGTTCACCAGTTGTTGTTTGTACTACTAGCACAAGCTTTCTTCATGCTACAGAACACACTCCATCCAGGTTACAGGAAATTGCATGTTGTAACTCTTTATATGCAATGCTTTTTGCATATAAATAAAGCAGAGAACAAGAGGAAGACACAAGATGTGTGCAACAAATACTTGCACAGGTTGTAGCAAAGGCATTTTAGACCTAATCACTCAGCTCTCGAAAATTACAGCCAGGGCTATTAAGCACCCTCAAGGCAGCCGTGTGCCTGCATGAAGAGGCATTCCCTTTCATTTGGAAACTGCAACCCTGTGGCATTAACTGCCATCGGACACAATGGGATGGCTTGACTAACAGCATTAAAACAAAGGTGGTGTTTATCAAAGTAAACAGTTATATTTAGAAAGATGTAAAGAATGGCATCCACTCTCCTGGGAAATGGCTGATCTCTGCAGGTCTGCGGTGGTGTCTTCTCCTCTGGTATCCTATGTGGATGCCCAGCAGTACCTTGAATGCCTTTGCCTCTCTGAAAAGTGACTTAAAAAGGTTGGAGAGCTGCAGTTAGTTACTTTCAGGAAGGAGGTAACAGGGCCTGAAGAAATAAAACAGAAGTGAAATAGAAGCAGAGATGGACAGTGAGGAAACCTTTTCAGAGTAAGTGTACACAGTGCAGCTGCTTTCCATGACATGCCTTTTTATAGAATCTTAAAATGGTTTGGGTCGGAAGGGGTCTTAAAGACCATCTGTTTCTAACCCTTCTGCCACAGACAGGCACACCTTCTACTAGCCCAGGCTGCTCAAAGTCCCATCCAGCCTGGCCTTGAACACTTCCAGGCTCCGTAGCTGCCGTCTGCAGAATTCACCCTCTTTCTCTGTCTCTCACATTACCCATCAAGTATTGTTATCTAATTCTGGTGTAGGCTTACAAATACCCCTCAAACTGCTCTAACTGCCCCTTCAAAACTATAATTTCAGTATGTGTGTGAGCCTGAGAAAATGAAATGAAAAGCCAACGAGCTATACTCCAAAACATGAGTGCTGCAGAAGTGACCAACTGTGCTGGTCCCTGAGGGGCCATGGTCACATCTTTAACCACACCTAAAGAAGCACATGGTTCGCTCTCCCCACCTGCCTCCAAGCTGCTCTGGGAGTCAGAATTTTTGAGCCTGCAGTCCCACTGACAGGTGTGCTGCCTCTCCTCCAAACCTTTGGAAGCTCTGTGCTCCACACCTCCTCTTCGTTTTTGCCCTAGTGGCAGTGAGTAAATATCAATATGTTAATGAGCCTCTGAGAAGAAACACAATGCAGCATGTACAGGCTGCTGTTCAGTGGCTGGATCTGATCCCTGCTTCCCTGAGGGCTCCAGTGGTGCCAGGGACCATACAGCTGCTGCTGAACCAGGTGTACAGCTGTCCCCTAAAGCAAAGAGGCAACTGAGGAAACCAGAAAGCTTTCTGCACCTTTAAAGCACAGTCTGGAGGGTGCCTGCTCTGCAGCCTTCTAGTTCAGCTATTTTCAGACAGTTTTGTGATAGCAGGCTGGTGAGAGATGCAACTTGCTGTCTCCCACACAATGTTAGCTTGTCTGTTGTTGCTGAAGAACACCTTCTGGTGCTACATCTGCAGTCCACCAATCCTGCTCATGGCCAGGGAGCACACCAGAGAAGGGTCTTGGGGTGGGAATCTGATACTGAGTGGAAATCATGCTGTTTGTTTTCTCCCCATGCCTGCTGCTCTGCAGTAATGCTCCTTGTGTGGAGCTGCAGTCTGAAGCTGAAACATGAGCAGTGACTGTCAGAGAGATGCCCTTCCTGACTCTGCACACTGGCACTAAATTAATGTGTGCTACCTGGTGTGCTGCATCATGTGCCATGTGGAAATGGAGGTCAGGATATAAATTCCCCCATCCCTGTGGGTTTCTCAAAGGGTAGAGTTTGTTTTGTCTCTTATAGCTTAGGAAAAAGGGTGTTACCTTTGAGTGCCATTGAAAATGCCCAGGTTGCCTTCCCTTGGCTGCTGGGGTCCGTTCTGATACCTTGTCTGTACTGTAATGTGGGTTTTGGTGCCACACACTCTCTTCCCATGACTTCAATCTGACCCTTGAAGGCAGCATTTTGCAAGACCTCAGTGCACTTCCCATGGTTATATGGACTCCTTATTTATTACAGGGTCACTTTTTTCCCTTGCCATTGTGGTCCCAGAGCTCTGCAAAACCTTCTAACTACATTAAAAAACCCACCTTGGCCAGGTGTCTGCAAACTCTGATCATGCGATGATGCACCAGTACTCCCAATATTAGTAAGCGATCCCTGAAGCCACAAATCTCGCTCACAGTAACAGTACATTCCTGTGTGCAGCACAGGGCATTTTATGCTCTTTTAGCCCCACTATATTCTGCATTAACCAGAGTGTGCAGGGACAGAGCACTGCTCTGTCTTCAATTCCAAGAGACCCCCACAGCTCTGCTCAGTTAAGGTGCCCTGTGACAGGCAGGCATAGTCTGCCACCTACCCTGAGCCTTCACAGCCTCAGAGCTGCAGCCTCGGGCTCTGACGACTCTGCAGACTTCTACTGGCTGAACAGGGCTGGTCAGGGATGCTGTACGGCTGGCTTCTGAGGGACTGTGAGACTGCCTGCACGCATGCGTGTGTGAGGCTCTTGGAACTGGTGCAAAGACTTACTCCCTTTTCCTGCTGCTCTCCCTACTCTCCAGTAGAGATGGATGTACTTGGCTTTCCAAAGGCAAAATATGAGTGCAATAGCTAGTACATGGTGAAGAGCTCCTTCCATACCAGCATTCTCACCACCCCTACGTGCTGCCAGTTTGGATTCACATGGTATGATCTGTTCCTCTCCAGCCTGTTCCCAGCAGCGTGCCCCACAGTTACTCATGGTGGACAGTCTGTCATAAATGTAATGCACAGAAAATGCCTTGCTACCATTGCCCACTCAGATTTCTCATAAGCACACTCAAATGGAATAGCCGTAAAGCTTTATACTGGAAGGGGTAGTGGTACTCATAGTGGTGCAGTCTTATTGCCAGGTGTTTTAGTAAGAAAACAGCTAGTTCAAAGTATGCATGTTGTGTTCATTCAGGGTCAGCTAGGGAAATCAGCTTTTGTTTTTTATGTCATAGATCAGTTATTGCCACTTTCATGTCTTCATTCTGCAGTGTAGAATGCCCAGGGTCTTTCCCGTGTTGCATCTTTGAAGCACCTGAATATTATGAAAGCTGCAGCAAAGGACAGTTCTTTCCTCAAATACTTTACAGTTTAAATAGACAGGGTAGGCAAAAGGTGAAGGAACAGGCATGTTGATTTTGGTTTCATTTTATTGCCTACCCAGGTGAGATGTGCAGAAATAAAAGTACCAGCTTGTGGTTTCACTGGCGTGCTGCTAAGCTTAAATGGGCATGTGGCTCTGGCATATGTCTCCAAAGGCTATTTATTTTTCTACGTATTTGAAAGGTGGTGACACAACACAGTAAGTAACTGGCAATATGTACTAGCTGGGTCAGACCCTGAATTGGGTGCTGCATGCTAAAGAGGGTTCACTTAATCTAACCGTGGCAAGTCATTGCTGCTGTGACTGCAGGAGAGCAGGTAAAGACACAGACCTGAGCTGTGTAAAAGCTCCTAAGAGGCTCCTGTGTGCTTTAGTGTTAGCTGTTAATAAATGCAGCTTGTTCTCACATGTGTCCCTGCCCCCAAATCCCTTAGAAATCAGAACTGTGCCTGTAGCCTGCTCTCTGTCTCTGAGAGATCTCCATGATCCTGTAAGGACTTCTGATACACCATCAGGCAACTCTGAGAAGACAGCAGTCCTCCAGGCGCTTGGGAAAAGGACACTTTCTGGAGGCCATGAGGTCCTTGAGTGCTTAAATAAGGGTGTAGAGAGTAGGAGGAGGAAGGTGGTCTTCCCACCTGAGCCATGGACCTCACCTCAGCATTAGAGGCTGAGACATTCAGGAAGAGACTGAAAGGGTTTAGCTGCCTCAGGTACCAAAACAAGATTGGGGACATCACTTTATTACACCTAAAGAGAAAATACCACATATAGGGCTAATAAGCCCTAAATAGACTGGATAAAGGCATAACCAGAAGTGGCTGGATATTGAAAGCAAATTCAGCTACAAAAGTGGAAGTGTTTCTGCCATGGGGGTGATGAGGCACTAGGACTAGCTACTGGAGACCACATTAATTCCCTGTACTTTGATGCCTTAATGTGATTTCCCACAGTGTTTTCTTTAGGCAGCTCAGTGCCAGGTTGCTGAGTAAGAAGAAAGCTCAGTGACATCCAGGGTGTCTGAAGAGGTGGGCCCCATGAGTCCTTCACATCACCCATCCAACTGACTCAGATGATTTGCTGCCTTCTGCTTGTTTACAATAAAACTCCAGGAGTCACCAGTACCTCATTTTGTTCTGTCTCAGTTTATGGGATGTGTGAGACTCACTTCTTTAGCTTGGGACTGGGCGCCCAAGTGGGCAGGGAGATGGAAGGAGACAGCGTGGGGATAGGGCTGTGTTTCACATGGCAGCAAGCAGCATCCCCTGCCACCAGGCCAGTGTCCACTGTGATGTTTTTGTGTGAGTCGAAAAGTAGATGCTGGGAAGCTGGTTCAGGCTCAGGAAAAACAGTTGGCATGGTCATAATTGGGCAGGAAACAGGAAATGGTGTTGTGAGGTAACAAACAGGAAGCGATGATGGCAGTACAGCATGGCCTGGTTTGGGCTCAAACTAAAAGGAAAACACTCCTCTGCAGCAAGGGGAGGCAACGGGAGCAATTTCTGCCTCTGCACACTCACGTAGCGCTGTTTGGTTTGCCCAGATGCTGTTTGCACTGAGCGGCTAATTAAACAATAAGATGAAACTAGTAAAGGCTTATTTGTACATCCACAGCCATGAAGAGTCTGAAGGATATGAATGAGTCCTCACAAAATCCTTCTGAGTCACGTTAGCATTAAGAACTCCACCTTGCATGTCAGGATAGAGGAACAGGCAGCCGTCAAAAGCTAGACTTCCTCAAGGACATGTAGGGGTTAAGTGTCTGCATCCCACTGCCTTCAGAGAAACATTGCTTGCTCCTCAAATTCATGCCTAAGGATGCCTTTTGCGCAGCTGAAATTATCTCAGAGGTAAGTTGTCAGGTTTCAGTTAATGGCATTGACCCTTCCAAGCATCACACTTCGCTCTCAGTTATTTCAAATGCCTCTCCAGAGGCAAACGCTGGAAGTGTCTACCTTTCTCCATAAACCCTAGCTAAGCCACATGGTTGGCTTAAACTAGACGCTTCATGCTTGGATGGCTGTGGTGAGGTGAGATGAATCGGCATCTGCTGAAGATGACTGAGAGCAGATTGTGGAGCAACTGCCAAAATGGAAAGGAAATTCTTCCTCCTCACGTTTGAAAAATGTGTATCTGATGTACGGGTTCCTTAACATTGCTGTCTCTGGGAAAAAGGAGATTTTTGTAATTGTAAGCACACAGGCATTTCTACCTGCTCCTGGGATGTAAGTGAACTCTATCTCCAGAAACCTAGCCATGACTGTATCTAGAGTTTTGAAGAACTTCAAAAACCTCCTCCTTAGCAACTTATGACAAACATAGATACCATTAATAGAGTGGAATCAATGTAATCTTTGTGAAGGGATGGGTTTGGAGGAAGAAAAGAGCCTCTGTGCTACAAGGAGATGTGAGAGGACGGGAAGCTATTGATGAAAAAGCTAACACCAGGGCCTGATGGGCTGAAGCAAAAGAGGGGATTAGAACAGGGCCATTTATTTTTTAATTACCACACTTCTATCTCGTGTGGATTTTTTACCCCCCAGATACATTTTGTTTTGATTGTCTTGCATTTCTTTGCTGACAATCCTCCAGAGAACAAATGAGTTTATGATCAGGAACAAAATGCTTTGGCAATGCTTTGGTGTTTTCTGCCAAGGCAGAAAATGTAAGGCAACTATTAAACAGTGTTAATAGGAAAAGAATTTCAAGCGCACAGTGATTCATATTTGTACCAGGATTTTCAACCCTGCTTACAAACCATCGTGGGAGCCATGTGCCCCAGTACAGGGATCATCAGAGCTCTTGCAAGGTGCCAGGAATGGCCAAATCCTGTTCTGACTGGTGATGACCTCTCCAGCTATAAACCTAACTCTGGGCAGATCTGTTTAGATGTTAAATATGAGTTGGTTCAATTTAATTTATAAAAACAAACATGGTGCCTCTGTGACCTTCTGGGCAGTTAGTTATTTAGTGTCGTTAGTTAAAAATGTAATCAACAAAATTACTGTGAAGCCAGCAACAACTCAACAAATAAGTCATAAAGCACAGATAAAAGATGTCATCACCAAACAGCCTCTCCTGAAACTGCATGTTTTCCTCATTTGACTGTGTATTTGCAAAACATGACTATAAGCAAGATGCCGTTTTGCACCTTTGGACTTTCCCTGGGAATGACCTGGCCTTCACACAGAGCAGCCTGCGGGGTGGATCGGCTGTAGGGATAGATGGAGTCTGAACACTGTTTCCAACTTGGTTGGCAAGAGGAAAGACACAATGCTTGCAGAGGAAATGAAGGACTAAGCCCTTCTATGGTAGTTATGTACTACACTGCTACCTATGTGACAGGCAAGTCCATCAATATTCTACAGTATAGGGAAGAGATAAAGTAATTATGGGATCCTCTGTGTTATGCAGGTCGCATAACATCCAGGGCTATGTTATCCCCAGATGTGGACCATTCTACTTGCCTTAGATGTGAGGTCTCCCCTCTCACACTCAGAAGCCCTGAGTGACCCAGTCAGAATCCCTGAGTGACCCAGTCAGAGGGGAGGACAGTGAGATGGAGACTTGGGCAGCAAGAGTTTTTTTCCAGTCAACTCCATGCCCTGCACTTTTAAACGTCACCTGCTCTTCTTCTTGCCCAGGGGTGCAATCCTGCAGTGTGGGGAACTGCACACCTGAGCCTGTCACTACTGAGTGACATGCTCCCTTGGGGACATGTGTGGAGTGTTGCTGCAAGGCAGTGAAGACTTCTGAGTGGAATTGAATGCTGGATGAGCTTTGTAAGCAGATCAGTGTTGTGTTACTCCCCCTTGCATCTCCCAGGGGCTGAACAGCTTGTTGGAGGGTGCAGCAGATTTGGGAGAAGGGAGCACCTCTGGGAAGGTGATGGTCTGCCATCAAGATATAAAAGGGAGGAGGCAAAGGTACATGCTGGTCCCCAGAATCAAATGCTGGGCATGGGACAATTGCTGTGGCACCTGAAATTATTGCTCTGTACACAATCAATTACCTGATAAATCAGAGAGTTCCATCCTAACCCTGCAGCATAATAAACCACTGTGCAGAAACATGCCCCAAAACTGCACAGGGGAAGAGGAGCAAGGATGGTGATGGTGATGACCGGCAGAGGGAGAAGAAAGAGAAAGGGTAGTTTTATGGTGCTGAGTCACGCTGTTGCCCAGAGACGGTCTGAGAGCAGAAGAGGATGGATTAGAGAAGGTGCAGGAGTGATCAAGGAGAAATCTCACTGCTTTGGATGTCAACAGCTAGGAGGGTCGTTAACTTCAAGCTCTGTGAACTGAGCTGGCAAAACTTAAGAGGAGAGGGCAGACCGAGGAGGGAAAGGCACAGTGGGGACAGGGAAACTGATTGGAGAGGCCATAAAATTGAAGTTGTGAAAACAGTGAAGCGTGGCATAGGGCCACTTAGTTATTTCAATTCTCCACAACTGCAGTTTGGAGTGAGAGCAAAATGTGCTGGGAGTGCCATGCCTGCTGCGTAAAACCAATGTGTATTTATGGGTCAGGTGTGTGAGATAAGGGAATGACAGGCAAACATAGATACATAACTCTCACTTTAAGCCAGTGTAGTGCATATTTGTTAGTGACCTACTGTGCCTTTCTCATTTTAGCATAAATTAATGAAAAAAACCTGAGGAGCAATGAAAATATTTGATATGTGTTTTTACAGAGGTGGTTTCATCTGTTGGACTAGATGATTGCAATCGCACAATAACTAACTTAGGCTTTCTCAGCAGCTCTTTCAAGGCTGAAAGCTGTTGCTGGACAAATACTGTGCATAATAAATACATTCTGCATTTTAGCCCATTTTAGGCACATCCTGTATCAACCTTAACTTCTACAAGCACCTCTCATCTACACTAACCTAAGTGAACTCTGTGCCCTGTGCTGTGTCTTGCTGCATGTTGTCTCAGCACCAGTGGGTGCTATAGCTACGGGTATATCCCAGCATCTGTCTCCCCTCATCAGTGGAGTCTTTAAAGAGCTAAGTGATGTAAGGCTGGAGCCGAACGTGGAATAACTGAGACAGAGAACTGCGTGAAGCAGCACCCTTCTCACTCACTCCAGCTTTGAAACCACTTAGACTGAGGGGCTCTGCATGGCTTTGAAATAGTTTTTGTCAGGATTAATACAAGGAAACATGAACTCCTGCTTGGATGCAGGAGTTTGTCATATTTGGCAGTTCTTTTGTCACATGGCTTTTAAGTGAATCTGTGCACTCTTTTAAAACTGAAAGCCAAGTTTAGGTGCAGTCCTTAAGCCAAATCCACAATCTTGCCATAGTTACTGCAAATTTTCCTGAAAGAAATGAATGGTACAGTCAGGTCTGAGAACTCTATAAGCTTGTTAATAGAAAAGGCACTGTTTGTTAGTACATTTATTGTCCTGACATAATCTGTGGTCCTCAAGAGAAATCTCTGAAATTCAAGTTAAGTCTTTAAAGCCAGAAGGACCTCAGCTCCTCCTAGTGATTCATACACTGTGGTTCAGAGATGTGCTTACCTGGGGAGAGCCAGGCTGGTGAGCAGTCAGTGCACAGTGGCCCTTGGTAAGGAAGTTTATGGCCAAAGATGTAGGTTGAATCCAGGTCATATTATGTGTTCAGCTAATTTGTTTGTAGTTTCTTTGGCAAGGACTTGGGGATGTGCTCACGTGCACAGATTCACATATGCTTTCCATCTCCTCCTGTGCGGAAGTAGGCACTGCTCCTGTTTTTCCTGTGTAGGATCTGTGATCTATTCCAGTAGCTGCATCTCACAGTACTGTCTCCAGTAAATATTCACAGATTTCCTTGTAAGATGATGCTTTTTTCTCTTTCCTCTCTCCTGTGTGCATACACAATGGCATGTGTTGTACCTGCTTTACCCCATGGGATCTACATAATCAGGTTCACAGGTTTTAATGGATTTCAACTCCCTTCTGTCTATGGATACAGTTTCCTGTCATGTTTTGAGCAGGAAAAGCCGAGTCTTTTTTGGTCTTAGCATTCCTGCTTGCCTAGGCTTTGGGAAGAGTTCTCTGTCTATTTTCCTGTTTGATTTTTTGTGTGTGTTTTGTTTTAAGCAGGACAGAGTGCATGTGTGTATGTAATCCATGTGCTCAATTAAGAGAGGCATCTGTTGGGTTTATTTCACATTGCCGAGGAAGGACTGCAAGCAGGGAGCATCTGCTCAGCTTTTTGTCAATGGCTTGTTTTTCATAATTTGCTCTACAGGGTGAATGTTTGGGGAGGGGGAGGTGGCTTTTTATTTCTGAGTTTCATCTTAAATTTATTTTTTATGGTAGCTGGGGAAATTGGCTGGGATATTAAAGTTTATTTTGTTGTGAAAAGGACTAAAGAGGGAGAAACAAAACAATCCAAAGTAAATAGTATTTAATAGTAACCTTAATAATATGCTTAGAAGGACCCTTACGAATCGTTATTTGCAATATTTTAATGACAAAGTGAAAATAATTTGTTATGGTGCTTTTTTAATTCCAGTGGGGTTTTAAATTTGTATTAAAAAAAACTAGCAAATTTTGGTTAGATTTTATTCTGGGGAAAGACAGGAAAGCCATCCAATATTCAGATGCTTTTTTGGCATTTTGTCAACAACAACAAAAAGTCTGGTTTTAAAATAGAGCAGTGGTAGTTTCCTGGTCTTATGCTTTTGCTTTTGTGCACTCAGATGTTGGCTGTATTGAGATTTAATTGTCTATAAATGTGTATGCCTCAAAGGCTACTAAACCGGCTAGGAGTGTTTATACAAGTGTGCTTTTTACACTTCTTTTTACACTTCTTTTTGGTGGAAATGTCCTCCAAAAGGGCAGTGGAGGGTAATGACTTTGTGATGCCCTGGGCGGATACAGCTGCTAGTGTAGCACAGGGAACTCAGAAGGAGAAAGCTTGAAATTCCCCCTAATCCCACAAGTGAAAGACAAATCTTACCCCTTTCAATCAAACAAACAAGAATAAAATCATACAAGTGTAGATGTAGATGCTGTGCTAGAGTAACCTGAGGACAAAATTTGGATCTTACTGAAAGTATTTAAAGAAATGAGATTAAAAAAGATAGTGATTGTATTTTGTTCTGTAAGTGAACCCCAAGCCAGAACATTTATTAAGCCACTTTGAAATGGTATTAAATCTGTATCTTCCATGCCATGAGTTATCATGGGACAGGAAGAGTGAAGCATTAATAAAAATAACTTTCCTGACAGTTCAGTCCCACGCTATAGCAAGAGAATATATATATGTATATATGAAATTTAAATATTATCTATCACAATATAAATATGTATAACATTTCAGAATGTCAGATGAATACCACTCAGATGAACATCTTTGTTGACATCAGTTAACAGTATAACCCTTTTATAAAAAGCAGCTGACATCAGCTGGTGTGCAAAATGTAAATGTAGGCCTGAGTGCAGGGAGCAGGCAAGCAAGCTTACTTCTGAGGGGCTTCACTAACTTTGGCTGCCACAGAATAACAGGTGTAAAAGGACAAACCACAATAAACTTTGTAGTAGCAGGAAAGTATTTTCATTGCTTGAAAAAAAAAATAAAATTCAAACTTTGTCGTCACATTAAAAACATTACATGAGAAGTAATAAACATATTTACACTTCTGTTTTGATTATAAATATACATTATATACAAAATAATGTTATAAAACGTAGAAAGTTCAGTGCTTCTGATTTTCTTTAAATTACTGAAATACTAGTCTTCAAAATAAACTACAAACAGACAAACTAAAACCCATATTATTGATTTCTGAAGGTCATCTTCAAAGTGGTCCTATGTGGTCAGAGCAGAAAGTCAGTAGTGGACAATATGAAGGGGTCTTGTCTGCACAGTTCAAGGGAGTAGATGGGCTAGTCCAACAACAGGCTTTACAAGGGCAGGAATATCACTGTCCGAGAGATAGCACAGTCCAGGTTTCTTTGAAGAGATGGTGTTTCTCCCTCCTCATTCTGCCCCATGCCATGGTTTCATTCACTAGTGTCACAGCACTTTCCACTGGAGTGTCTGGTAGTATTGCTGCAAATATGCATATAAGAAAAGAGCTTCTGCACACCTCTGGTTTCCAGGGACAGGCTTCTCCTTTTCCATGTAGCAGTGGGTGGGTATGAGAGAAACAGGATGAGCCTAGAACCTTCTGACTCTAATCTCCACCTGTCTTGGCAGAGGGCATCTCAGTGGATGCTTTGCTACTGGGCATTTAGAACTGGGACAAAGGACAGGAGTTGGAGTTTTGCAACCAGATGGAGAAATGGCGGGGTAGGTGGGTTGTGTCACACTGCTGCTGCTTCTTCAGAAAGTAACAGCTGCGATTTTGAGACTATTTGCAGTAAAATGTGGCACCTAATTCAGAAACATGACATCAACCCCCAAATTTGTGTCAAAATAAGGCAGAGGGGGAGAGAACGAGGAAGCAGAAGAAGAAAAGTAATGTCTACTCACAATCACTGGTAGTGCAAAGGGCATGAAAACAGCTGAGACAGCTCAGCACATAAAGATTCTAGGAGCTGATTGATTTTAAACGCATTTGTAAGGCTTTATATAGAGCTGGGATCACGTCTCCTCCTCATCAACGGGGAAGAGGCAGTACACATTCCTTATCACAACTTGACAAAAATCATGTCCCACAGTGTGGCTTGAGTCAATCAGTTCTCCAAAGCATCACCAAATGAGATGTCATGTAAATTCAGTATTCTTCTTTCCTTCCTCCTCTTTCTCCTTACACAGTCTCCAGTACATGCAGCAGGAGAGAGGAGATGCAAATAGATGTGTAGCAGGAAGTATCAGCCACCCCTGCCCAGTACTGTTCAGGTAACTGCAGAAAGAGCAGTCAAGTGTCTGTTTGGGTTTGTTAGATTCTCTTGACACATTTTAGGCACTTTTAAACCCAGAAAAAAATTGAGACCTTGTTTATATTGTATCCATTATCTGCATAGCAATGTGTCTTGCTTCGCATCTTCATGGCAACATCTGTGACTGCTATGTGCCTCCTCATCTACCAGCACCTCCTATAATCAGAGTTCTGGAAAGCCAGGGGTCTGTCCATGAGGAACTGGCCTCAGCATCTTTTAAAACATCAACTTTTTTAACCTCTCTCTTCCCTCTGCCTCCCCTTTTCTAAAGCCAATGAGATTTCTGGTATCAAACATCAAACAAGGGCAGTAAGAACAAAAAGGTGTATTGCATCTTTCAGGAAATTCACAGTCTGTCCAGTTCACCCAGTTCCATCCTCCGCCTGAGAGCAGCAAGTTGCATGTAATTAAAAACAGTCCAATCCAGTTCTGAATTGTAAACAATGCAGCAGGAACATCCATCTACTGGCATTACCAAATCTGAGGTGCAAATGGACCGATCTTCAATCTTATACCTGTCAGGATATAAAATAACACCAGGAATGAATGAGAAGGAATCACAGCATACAGAGTAGTACAGAACTAACAAACTGTAATTCAGGAATGTCAAACCAAACCAAAGCAATTTAAATCAGATGTTACTGAAGTTTATCTCTCAGTGGCCAATGTTTTCAGCTGGGTCCAGAATCAAAGGATCACCAGCACCAAAAAACAGTCATCTGTCTGATGAGTGACCTCTCTACCTGGACTGAGGGGAAGAATGCTTACAAATATGGGTGCTTGACATTAGGGCTCTGTAAAAAGTACATGGTATAGTTAAATAGCTTGCATTTAGAAGCATTAAGCCTGAAAGACATGGAGAGACGTTTCAGAGGCTGTCACTCTGAAAATAAACACACTTCCTTGAGATGCATGATGTAAATTTAGGAGCCTAGCTTCAGTCAGAAAGATCTTTAAAGGAAGATATAGTATTTAGGTCAGTTAATGGGAACGAAGCGTCTAGCTGTCATTTGTATCTTTGAAAATCCTTTCACTTAGTCTTAAACTTTTAATATTGTTGGTTGACTTGTGTTCCAGCTTGCTTTCAAGGGGAAATCTGATATCCACCCTGGAAAGGGAGACAGAATCCTGCAGACGTGACTTAACAGATCACTGCTGTATGGCACAAGCAGCTTCTCTTTCCTATGGTCGGAAACTAGTTCCAAAGAAGGCTACACTAAAGAAAGCAGGTATTGGTAAATGTCAAATTTTCATTAACGTCCATTGAGATTTTTTCCAAAGAGTCTGTAATTCTTCAGGAACCAGTTGGTTCCTTAGTAGCTTCTTAAAATCTTTCAAGTTCAGTGTTAGGCCCTTCCTTTTTTTGTGCATCCAACTTTTTAATAAAGCATAAAGATCTAGATGTGTTTATCAATAACAGCATTAACTTTTGTTAGAGAATATTTAGCTGGAGCTTAAATGCCAAGAGATTGAAATTACCTCATTACAGACTTCCTAAATGGCTGTTTTGCCTATCCACTAATACATTCAGCTACCTTCCATCTTCTGCTGGAAATCTATACCCTTGCCTGTTTCCACAGACCACAGATTATCCACTGTAGTTACAGGCAAAAGCATGGCTTTACATGAACAAGCCTAAGAACGAGTATTATTTTCATTTTTTCTGACTGCCTATTTAAGAGGAAACAATCCTATAATGTGCTGAATTTTTATGGGCTGATGTTCTGTGTTTTCATCTACCACTGACTTATCTGAGCTCAAAATCTCTGGTTCAGTAAAATCAGAGATGCTAATTTCTTTATTTTCCCTTATGTATGTTCTGTGTGGGCCACAGAAGATGAGATGTGAATGTTGGGAACATCATGATCCCTGGAAATAGAGTAACTTTCTCAGATACAATACTAGAGAATAATTTACCCCTTTACTTTGTAAGTTTATGCCTGTCCATCTCTGTACTTGCTTACCTCTGTGGCTATGATGCACTCATTCCTTTCTTCTGCTATCACAAAGACAGACTGGTACATTGAATCCCTCGGAGAGCATATCGCCGATATCCTGCATTCTGGTTTTTCACTAAGGCAGGGCAGAGAGAAAAGAATGTTAGTTGACTAGTAACAAGCCTGACTCTCAAAATCTATCATGAATATGGAGTGGTGGAATGAGATATCCATGAAGGTGTGGGAGGGAAGTGCAGAGGATCAAGTTTCACACTTTCTGTACGCTGTCATGACATTATACTAGAGAAGTGGAAGTAAGGAACAGTTACTGTCTTCCTATGCTTCTGCGATGTCCAACCTAACAGAGCTCCTCAGAGCCCTCAGGGTAACATCCACATGCAGATCCTAGATAAGAACTTCAGTACAAGAATCAGAAGACTGATAAGCCAGTGAATACCAGCTCTTTTCTCCTTTTGAAAAGGAGTAATTATTTTAACTCTATCATTCTTCTCAGTAAGCACATCATCTTGCCTTCTTATTTTTAATCACTGTATGCCTTAACTGTTGTTCTTCCAAGATCTACTGAGGAAGGAAAGACAATTCTTAACTTCACCACTGACCTAGCCACTCCCGGTCCATTTACAGTACCCATACTAGCAGCACCTTGCACAAACACTCCATTTAATTGACTGAGCTAAGGATACCACTTGGCTGTGATGCACATAATCCAGAATGAAGATTGCTGGTTTTACTCTGTTTTGTTTTGTGTATCATCTGCCTGAGTTTTCTCTTTCCCCCTACTCTCATCTGCTCTTACATTGGTATGAAGATGAGTGGCTTTAAGAAAGCGTAGAAGAAAGACCGTATTCTCACCTGTGTAGTCGGAGAGGAGACTTCTCTCCTAAACACTTTTCACTTTTGTAATATTTATCTTCTGGTGTCCCTCTACTTGTCAGGTCTTTTACCAGATTGTAGTCCAGTTTATGATTCTTGGGTTTGTAGTTTGATTTCTCCAGCCCACAGTCCACTTCAAGGTCTTTATTTTTATTGGTGTTTTTGAGCTGGGAAGCTGGAATGAGATTGTCCTTCTGGAAGTCAGAAAGGTTGTTCATTGTCTCCAACTCCTGCTCTGGGTGCATCCTCATCTGCCTGATGACCATTGCTATCATGCAGAACAGTATGAGCAAAGCCACCAGACCCACCCCCATGGATATAGCAATCCAGGGGACTGGTTTAGGAGGAAGTGTAACAGGCACTGAATAAACTGGCAATTCGCAGCGGTTGCCCATGAAGCCAGAAGGACAGTAGCAGACAAAGCTGGCACTATAAAGTCCACTGTAGCATGTGCCTCCATTCTCACATGGCCCAGAAGCACATTCATCTCTGGTTTTGATGTCACAGTTCCTGCCACTGTAGCCTGGCAAACATGTGCAGGTGTAATCGTTGATCAGATCATGACAAGTTCCCCCATTGGAACATGGGTTTCTGGCACAATCATTGATGTTTATCTCACATTTCTGACCAGAGAAACCAGCCCGACAACGACACACACGAATCTGCCCAAGGTAAAAGCAACTACCATCTGAGGAAAAAACAGTAAAATAAAAATTAGTCTGCAATGGGCTTCATTTGGAAATCTAAACCTCTTCCTGGTCAGCATTTTATACTACCTCAGGAAGAGGGAAGTTATTTTACAAAACAACTGCACATCTAAAAGTCCATTCTATTTTCTCTAATTGTATCACAATGCCTTAAAATTATGCCCCTTCTACATATGTAATAATTTAATTCTGCCATCTTCCCTATCACATGATAAACCTTGTGCATTGCTTTGTTGCATAGAAAATGCCAGTGAAAGCCCCCTGCCCCCCCCAACCACCAAGAGACTAAAATTAGGGTAGATGTGGAATACAGCGGGGGAGAGGGACTAATGTACCAGAGGAAGAGTAGAGGTCAGATTGGATTTCTATCACTTCTGCACTGAAAAGCACAAATGAGTCAGGGACACGAGATTTTTTGATAAAAAGACTCACCATTTGCACAGGGGTTGCTTGTGCACCTGTCTACTTTTTTTTCACAATTTGACCCTGTGAAGCCGAAAGGGCAAACGCAACTGTAGCTGGCCCCTTGTTCTTTTTCCAAGCACGTGCCACCATTAAAGCACGGAGAATCTATACACGTCAAAGCGCTGTGCTCGCAGTGAGTGCCATAGTAGCCAGGGGGGCACAGGCAGCGATAACCATTCTCCATATCCTGCAAAACACAACATTACACCACTGTTATTTAGTAACACCAAATGATAGCTGCTTGCACGCTCATTTTTGGTTGGCAGCAAGTGCTGTTCACTCCCTTCTCATGCACAGCCTGATGGGGCAAAAGTGACATGTGGAAAGTAAACAACTGCAGGCTGCACTGTGAGGGTTGGAGCTCTGAATCATCCATACTCAGTGTACAGGAGTAATCATGCAGCTACACACACAGAGCAGATGTAGTTGTAGGGAGCCTACAGGCAGCTAGACAAAAACACTGCTAACACCACTACTCTCTAATGGGATCCCTGAGGTCCTCCCTGAGCAGAATGGTATGTGTTGTTGACCTAGCTGTGATCAGGCCATTTATCCTCAGTGTGAGAGCCCTTTTTTATTTTACAAGGGTTTAAGTTGCTTTGGCTTGGGTAAGTCCCACCACTTAGATCATAAATAAACTGTTTCTTCTTTCCAAGTACTGTATGTCCAAGGCCTTGGGAGAAGGGAGGTGGGGTCTTGTGCTATTAGCTTTAATCTAAACATGCATCAGATTACATTTGATATCTATAATCGATCAGTCTTTACCATTCCATCATTGGTAAAGAATCTATCATTGACTGGGTCCGAAAACATGCTGAAACACTAAACTGCAGGAATCTACAAGTGCGGGATCCTATTTCACAGAAAGCTTCAGGTGCTTGCCCCCATATTATCTGACACTACCCTCCCACAGCAGAAAGCAGAAGTTTTCTTTTATTTGCTACTAAAATACAGAGTTAGTGCATTTCTCTATGAACTGTGGTTTGAGAAGCTTATTTTTAACAGATCTGCTCTCTCATCAACCTTGGATCTTGCCAAGTTCTCATAATGGCTACCACAGAAACCTAAGGATCAGTTGACTGGTTCTCATCTAGATGATACATCTCCTCCTGTAACAGACTTCCTCCCGTGACACCTCTCGGAAAGGGTTCAGTATGATAGTTGTGAGCGTCAGTAATGAACCTGTGTCCTATCGAATTCCCATTATGTTGTTACAGAACCATTTCTGAAAAGGTATACTGGGGTTTGCTTCACACAAAGACTTTACATTTAAAATGCCCCTACCGTGCAACTACCGCCGTTCCTACAGGGATTGCTGTCACACTCGCTGATCTCATGTTCGCAGTCAACACCAGTGAAGCCGGGTTTGCACGCACATGTGTAGCTGCCCTGGCCGGTGTTCATGCAAGTTGCTCCGTTTTTGCATGGTCTGTGGTGAGTGCAGTAGTTCAGATCTGCAAAGACATCAGGAGTTAAAGAAAACAGCTCTGACAGCTGGGAAAAGATACACAAAAAACCCCACTGTAGTCAACAAAAAAGACACAATTTCCAATAAAGCATATCATTTTGCTATCAATAGGAATACTGGAGACTATTATCCAGGTTATTATCAGTAATAATCAGATGTCTCAGATTATCAGTCATTTTAGATATTTCTCCATATCCATCACTGTAATACATGAGCTCTGAATTTTGAGAGAGCTGGCAAAAATTTAACTTTCCTAGTGCTTTGCTATACCCTCTCTCTTTTGTGGATTTAAAACCATTAGCTGCAACAGGATTTAGGTGCCAAACGGGAAAAGTTATTTCCTAAGTGTGTGTACTCCAGAAGATATGCCACAGCACTATAGGTACTTTGTGTAGAACATGTCACATACTAATACAGTGAGCCCCATCTTTAAAAGATGTACGTCTGGAGAGGCACAGAGTTAAAAAAAGAGATGTTTTAGCTTGGAGATTTAAACAAACACTAGAAAACTTTTATTGTTTATTTACCATATTCTTTTATGGATGTTAGTAGATTAAACTGTCAAATGCCCTGCCAAGCTCGACGGTTTTCTTTTTTTTTTTTCCCTTTAAATTTGAGACAGAGGTTAAGCACACAAGTTCATAGGATGTAAGTAGAAAAACTTTATTATCTCTATAAATACCATAGAGTAATTGGAAGACAAGTGGTTAATAGATAACTACAAGCAGAAAAAAAATCTGCAACTTTACTTTTCCTGCTTAATTCAGACTTTGCCATCTTAATCCTATAACTGTCCTGAAAACACTTAGCCTGCTTTGAACACTTAATGATCTCAGTGCCAGCAGTGCATATATGGCCTTGAGGACATGACTGCTCAGCTGGCTATGGTTCAGTGATTCAGTGGTTTGAATAGGTGGAAGTGGTCTGGTGTACCTTAAAATGGAACCTGTACTTTTCATTCTTGCTTACATGATTTTTCTCTCATGCTCCAGACTTATCACATGAGTTAATTTCCTTGTATGCAAAATAAGGAAGGCCCAAATGATGCTGTTTACTGCTGCTGGAAACTGTTTAGTAAATTTTTACAATTGTGCAGGGAATAAGTTAAACTTAGCTTGAGGAGGCAGAAAGCTAGCCTGTTCAACACTCATCCAGATTGTTAGGTATTTTTCCAAGACAAAGACTTCTTTTGCAAGAAAAAAACTGCACCTACCAAAAAGGTTTCCTTGTTTTCAAACAAAATTACTACAAGAATTGTATCTGAGGCAGCAGTGGCACAAAATGATGCTTGTGAACATGTACCTTGTGGAAATTTAATTCTAGATCCAGTGGGTCAGATTCCTTAGTACAGTACTGAGGAGTACCCAATCCAGAGATGTAAGTGCAACCTTCAGAACTAACCTTGATCACAGAAGAGGCCACCCCATCCTTCATCACATATGCACTGCCATTGTGTTTTACAAGTCCCGTGACGGCAGCCTATATGGGGTATGCATTCGTCACAGTAGCGGCCTTGCCAACCAGGACGGCAGCTAGAAGAAAAGTCAAATTAAAACATTAATGACACGGAGAAGAGTTTAAGTTTCTATTGCAAGGTGACATTTTAACTGGTGTTCACACTGCAATTGCCATCTACTCACATGCACTCTCCGGGCTTGTTGCAATATCCATTCTGTTCAGTACATCCGGCCAGACAGATGGCTGTAAAGAGAACATAAAAAAGCAAAAATGTTTAAGTAAATATACATGGCACTACAGAACACACTTCTAAAGGATAAGTGCCAGCTTTAAAGAAACACTTCAAAAAAACAGTTTTGCACTATCAAAGCCTTGTTTTAAAACTTCTTGGTACGGGGAGTTCTGGAGCAGGAGGAAGTGAACAAGGAGAGCCAACACTTGACAAATTGTCCTTTAGTTTTTCTGTTTATGCAACAAACATGAACTCTTGCAACTCTTGCAAGAAAAGGAGCAAGAGAAGGCGGTTTTGGCTAGACTGAGTACACCCAATGAGCTCAGAGTAAAGATTCCCACTACTACACCACCACATCTACCTCATATACTCTGGCAGCAGGAGCGGTGGAAGAAGCATTTATGTGAGCAAGCTGCTAGCCTTTTACCTTGGAATAGCTATTGCTATTTAGGGCTATCAGCCAAGACTGCCTCCCCTGCTAGCTCGCTCTTTGCTGCTAAGGCTCGCAGAGGTGCAGCACAGACTTGGTGGCTGCAGCCAAAGAGGGCAAAGTCCTCCGCGCACAACTTTGTCTCTCCAGGCAGGGAGTGGAGAGAGGTCGGCCTGAAAACATGGCCCGGGAGACGGGAGGCCTCTGTGAGCTTTCCAGCCCCGCCGGACGCCCGCGGTGCTGCCCGTCCCGCCCCGCTGCCCGCGGCCGGCGGCGGGTACTCACGGTCGGTGCAGTACTCGCCGGCCCAGCCGGGCAGGCAGGCCAGGTTGCCGTCCGCCGCGCACACGTAGTGCCCGAACCGGTCGTCGCGGCGCTTGCAGAGGCGGGAGCAGCTCTCGCCGTAGTAGTTCTCGCTGCAGACCACGCGGTAGGAGTAGCGCAGCTGGGTCAGTGGGCCCTGGTGCATGTCGTGCGACCAGTCCTCGCCCACCGACAGCGACCGCTGGATCGACACCTGGCTGATGAGCCACTCCTCCGGGAGCGGCGGGGAGCCTGCGGGAGAACGGGCGTGGGTCAGTGGCTGCGGCCGCCCGCAGTGCCCCGCGCCGCGGAGACCGCCCCGAACCACCCCGCCGGGGCGAGCGGAGCGGGGTACTTCGCTCGCACATACATATACATATATATTCTTACATACATATGCAAAGGCACGCGTGTGGATATGAATGCATGGAAGGATACGAAAAGGTGGCCACCGGGGGTACGCAAACCCCAGCCGAGGGGGCTTAGTCGACGGGCCTGTGAAAGCGACGGCTGCTGTGAAATATCCTTTTCCTCTCTGCTCAGAAAAACATCCCAAAGCCATTATTCCTTTCCAAAGGGCGGAATTCGAGCAAGGTGTAAAATACAGGAAAAGGCGGCCGGGGCTCGCTGGCAAGCTCCCGGCTTTCTCACCGCAGCCCGCCTCGCTTTCCCACGCCAAAAATAAACCGGAGGAAACGCAATTGTGTTGGAGATTAGGCTGGGGCAGAATCAAAGCGGCCCCTGATGGATATCGTTGGGGGACCGGCTCCTGATGGTGGGATAAAGCCGGCCGTGGAGTTATAGTATAAACAGCTGAGCCGGGGGGGCCGTTTCGGGATGGAAGGGGGGGACACGGGCACTCGGGACAGGGCCCGGGGGCGCTCCCGCCGCGCGAGCTCCCCCTGCCGGCGGCGCGCGACAATATTCACCTTCCGGCAGGTAGTTGGCAGGCGCGTGCCAGGCCTGGATGATCAGGGAGAAGGTTCCCTGCGGGAAAGAAACCAGCGTCAGCCCCGCACCACAGCCCAGCCGAAGCGAACCGCACCGCACCCCAACCCTGCCCTGCATTTGTGGGGTCCCGCGTTTGTGCTCTCTCCCCGCGACTACATGCTTCCCTCTTATAGACCACGGATACACACCCTCACTTTCAAGCCCCCTCCCCCGCAGCCCCTTGCCTTATTTCACTTAATAACATTGATTATCCCACGTGCTTCTGGTCTGGATGTTTTTTCATCG
>VZRE01015329.1:414027-504458 GCA_013396775.1 Cephalopterus ornatus
AGCACAGTTCTGTTAAAGGCTGTAACGATCACTATTGAGTCTCTCGCTACAAATCGATGGCTTCTTTTCCATACAAATGCCTGCTTATGCCTTTATGTTCTCCATCTGTTTGTAGCTAACACCTGCCATTCAATAAATCGATTTGGCCATTTAATGTAACAGCTTCCCGGGACATTTTTTCATGCCAGATGCCACAGCAGCTCCAAACTTCTACCCTAGCCCAGCGCCCCACCAGCACAGCCGCCCAGCCCGGGGCTGCGCCTTGGCAGAAACCTGCTGCCAGGGTGTGGAGAAGAGCTGAAAAGTAAAGAAAACATTAAAAAGTGCCTTATTTAAAGAAAAATATTTTTAACACTAACCCCACCGATTTCACCTTCTTCTTTAACACTCTGGTTTCTGTACGCCTGGGAAGTGGTGTCTGGTCCCGGCTGCCAGTGGTAGGTGTACAGGTGGTGCTACAGTTCCTGTGGGTCACAGGCATGAGGGCGGTTTGTGACATTTTTGGCTCCTTTTTATTTTACTCACCAACAGACACTTCACATGTGTTAGGGGATTTCGTGTTTTAAGGACACAAAGACACTCTGCCTGCAGTTTATCACCCCATGGGATGGGGCAAGCTACCTTACAGGGACCTGTGGGATGGGAGGCCCCAACATTCCACTTATTTCAGGGTGGCAGCCATCTTTGAGAAGCCACTTTGACGGGCATCAGAGCTGAGTCCTCCCAGTCTCTGAGCTGCAGAAATGCTGCAGTCCCCTGCAGGAAGATCAAGGGGAGGTGAGTGCTCACTTGCGTGCTGCTCTGCCCCATGCCATGGCAAATATTGGATTTCCCTTTGGCTGCCCCAAAACATGCTCTGTGCTAAGCTGAGCAGAGAGAGAAAAGGTAGATCTCTCTAGATGTCACCTCTTAGATCTCAGGGGAGGGAGAGCAGCATCACTGAGGATATGAGAAAGTGATATAATACATAGGGAAGTTATGGGGCTGGCCGAGTTCTTCCAGAGGAGGCGATTTCAGTACTGTTGGGATTTTGTTTGACTGCATTTGTTGTATAATTTATTGTGCCTAGAGCCTTTGAAAGGTGCCTTTGCTTTAAATTTGAATAAATACATAAAATGGAATGTAATACAAAAATAGTTATAGATATGCACATATTTCAACTATGTGGATCTATTTCTTTCTCAATTAGTTTAGTGCAGGCCATCGAAACCATTTGTAAATGCACTTGACGGTAAAAGCCTGATTTGCTTTGAAAGTCGGAGAGGAAGTCATACAGTCATTTGGCACTTTTACCTGGATAAAAATGGGATTTCTCATAAAAAGCACCCCTGGAAGCTATGGTTGGAACTGAGAGTAGTTACCTGGGAGATAAGTGAATCTTTCTCTTTAAGTTTGAGAGTTGTGGGTGTGATTGGCAGGGGAGAGTTGGAGGTGATAGAGATTTCTCACTTGGAACAGAGGTTCCCACATTTTGTTTCATATACAAGTCGTGTATGGATCAACATTCACGGATGGGACACTGGCCTGAAGCAGCATAACAAAACAAGTACAGGCTGGCTTCTTAAAGGGGAAAAATTCCCTTTGCAGGCTTCGTAGTAAGCATCCCATGGGCCAGGCTTTGGGAACTCCTGCATCAGAAGGTCTGTGTCTTCAAACAGATGGCTGGGCAGCCCTTGGCTACTTAGAATATGTTTGGGTCTATATTATATAGCACTGAGTGAAGAGATCTGTCACAGAAAAACCATAAAAGGCAGTTTTAACCCTTCCCCTGGGGAGTGGCATGGATCCATGCTCCGCCTGTGTTACCAGTCCCTCCTCTCCCGTCCCCCGTACTGAGCCCACGGGATGTTTGGTCGGGGCCCAGCATTGTGGCGCTCACTTTAGGCAGTCGGAGGAAGAAGCCTCAGACTTCTGGCATGTGAGAGTTGGCAGAGCAAATCCCAGAGCACGGCCTCAGTGTAGCCACTGTGCATCTCGTCCCAGAGAACAGAGAGGAGAGTGGAGCAGAGTTGGGAAGCACTTCTGGAGTGGCCAGAGGTGCATGACATCCAACCCTGCACCCAACAGAGGTTGATGACATGCCATCACCCCAGCAGTATCTACCTGCTTGGGGCTGGTCCGTCGTAGCAGGCTTGTCCTGCCATCAGGCATGGTGGCTGCACCGGGTTCTTGCTGAGCTTCTCTGCTTTCCTTCACTCTTTTGGTAGTCTGGCATTGGGCAGAAGCTTTTAAATGCCCTGGACTGAATTTCTGGAGAGATGTGGAGGCCAGCACTGGCAGGAGAGGGTCTGTGGGACTCAGTGGAGTTGCACCTGCTCATGCACCAGGATAAGCTGCAGCAAGGCAGCAGCAGCAGCAAACTTCTCAGAGCTGCACACTGGTAAAAGTTAAAGGTATTTAAATACAGCTGGCCAGTAAGAAAATCTTCTTTAAAAATCCCTTCACTGAAGGTAAAACTTCCTAATGACTGGAAAGACCATTCTTACTTCTTATACATAGTATTTTTATTTATTTCTAGTAAAGAAAGATTTTAAACAAGACCAGCTGCTTCCACAGCCAACCAAAAGCAATCCTAGATTGTCCAGATGGAGTCACTCAAGACAGAGACATGAGCAAGGGCTGCCACCGGCTCCAGGATTTCTGGGTTTGTCCTATTTTAAGATCTCACATCCTGCAAACACTGCTTATGGGAAATGATTGGGTGCAGAAATCCTAGTGGGAGCCCATGAGGCAGCCTCATGTGGAGATGTGGTGATGTGGCATGCTGACATTTTGGCATAACGTGGTGATGATTTTATGTTAGCATCAGCCCTCCAAGAGGAAAGTAAATATGTGACATATTGTTCAGGGAAACAAAACAAACCAGACAATGAGGTCCTGTGCCCAGTGACTGATGTAGCCTCTGCAGGGCCATGCAAAAACTCTATTCCTTTGTGATTGGGGATGCTGGGAAAATGAGTGCATCAGGGTATCCAATACTCATCCCTGGACCATCCAGCCCTCCTCGCTTTTTGTCTTTGTGTGCGGCCATGCAGGGAGCAAACACAGAGCACCCGCTGAGTTTCTATTGTTTCTCCTGTCTAATGGCCCTACTTAGCCATGGAGGAGTGGGATGGATTTGCGCCTTGCGCACATTGTTCTTGGGGTTCAAAAGAATACTTAAGCCAGAGCAGTAGTTAGTATGACAATGGAATAGAAATGAACATTCACTTCAGTGGCTGTGGATGGCACAGGGGCTTAGATAATGGGACAAGGGAGAAGAAAATTAGTGAATCTCTGTTTGTCTGTTGACCCATCAGCATAAATATCTTGTCATTCGTATTTGACAGCAGACCTAGTCGGCTGGTAAGAGCCAGGCTTGCCCGGGATCCCAGATGTATCCTTTAAATCCAAAGTTTCATCAGGTAATTTAGCAGACTGAAAAAAGCTGGTACTTGACCACATAGTGAGCCCCAAATGGACGAGGAATAAACACTTCATTTGTGAGTGTTAAATGATATAAACCAGTGGTACACTGAGTGCATGGGTACCAACTCCTTCCTCCCGTTCTGTGCCCATGGATGGTCAGAGATGCTCCTTTGCAGCCTACACACCAGCCTTTCTTCAGCTGAGCCACTGTGAGGACTTCCTGTGAGGCTATTTAGTGCTCTTATATAGGGCTATGCTGCCACCCTTAGCCAGCTGAGAGGGATCAAGAAGTCTTCTGTCACCAGGTGCCCTTTGTCAGAGGCTGCTTAAGGGTGGCAACCACTGAAGTCTCTCTAGGTGACAAGATCATCTGTGAGGAGGCAGACAGAAGCATCCATCCAATCCTGAAGG
Source organism: Cephalopterus ornatus (assembly GCA_013396775.1). Classification (NCBI taxonomy): domain Eukaryota; kingdom Metazoa; phylum Chordata; class Aves; order Passeriformes; family Cotingidae; genus Cephalopterus; species Cephalopterus ornatus. The sequence continues at coordinate 417,847 of VZRE01015329.1, forward strand.
GAATGAAGCTGTCATGATGGAGCAATTAAACAGTTGGGTAAGGCTGACATTCTGTTTTGTTTAAAAGCCTGGGGTGAGGCATGGGTCCATTCTGTGTGGTTCTTCTTGTTTGTACACACACAAATGCTGTGTGGAAAACCCTTCTTCTCAGAACTCAGGCTGGGATTTGTCTCATCTTACTTTAGCCTTTTAATAGGTATATAGGCTACATTAATTATCTACATTTCCTCTTGAGTCAACACTGAGAGATGGGATCATATCACTCATTCTGGGAGGGGACTCTGAGCTAGACAGGATGAATCATCATCTGCAGAAACCCTGCTCTCTCCATTGACTCCAGAGGAACCTGCATGACTTGATCAGGTGAGACCTCTAATTTTTAGAAAGCTAAAGAATGGTGAGATTGATCCCTCCTTAGTGCATGAGTAGAGCAGGGATGATGTCGTCTGCCCTAATGCACAACAGCTCAGGTGGCATCTGAGCATCAGCCACTGACCAGTGCTTGGAATGTCTGGCTGAGATTAGGATCAGGGTTGTCTCAGCTCTGGCAAGAGCACAATCCTTAGGACAAAATTTTCAGAATTAGATATAAGGTGTAAATAAATAAAGTTTCGTGGACTGCTTGCATGTTGGCACTACTTCCATTGAAACTCGCCTTATGCAACAGTAGGACACCTGAGTAAAAGGCATTGTTACAACCTGGAAAGGGTTCAAGCTGGGATATCTGAATTAAGCAAGGGATCTATACCACAATCATGATGCTGAATGGATTAATTGGTAAAATCAGGTTGTGCACTGTGGATTAGATTTTGAGCACCCTTTCAACTTTGGGGTCAGAGGAGTCTAATGCAGGATTCTGTTTTAGGCCCATTCCTAGCAAAATCTGGAGTGTTGCAGTAGAAGTAGAGGAAGGAATGATTCAAATGACATATACTACAATTAATGAAATCTTTGCAGGTACAAAGCATTTCCACCTTATTGTTTATACATTGGGAATGCTCCAAAACAGATAGCACAATGAATCAATAGCTTTTAAAATATATCTGGGTTTTATTACTTCATTAGGGAATCTCATAGTTAACCCTTGAATAATCAGCTTAAAAGCAGAAGGCAGATTTACTGGCATACGGTTTTACGTGGATGTTTTGCTGGTCAAGTGCCAAGATGCATAACAACTTAGATTTCCAGTGTATTTATTATCCAGTATCTAGCTTTAGCCATCAGTTTTGAATCATTGAAAGGCAGCTCAAGTCTTTGGATAATATCACCAAACAGGGATTCTTTAGCTTGCATACTGGGAAACATTTTATTCTGTTCATGATGAATTGTCCAGTGAAGGCACTGTACACAGTATATTGCACAATATTGCTTATTTTGGTGCCTGCTAGTTTTCCTGTTTAAGAGTTTTGGCCACATTTTCATGTTTGCTTCGTTTCATTCTTGTTGCAGACCCCCTGTGGACAAGTGCTGCTTCTTGTCTCATTTTAGAAACAATTCACAGTTGGTTAATTTCTGCTAACTCTTCAAATTGATGAAAACAACAAGCGTTCATTTGCAAGGACTAATTCCAGCCTCAAAGTATTCCTAAATGTAGCTTTTTTATTTACAAGTCTTTTTCCTGGTCATTTCCTATTTCTTCTTCCATCAGAAATTGTATCTGGAACAGGAGGATAGTCCATGTCCTGTTGCCTTGAATTTTAACCACTAGGATATCTGTTTTTTCTCAGACCAAGTCTATATGACAGGGCAGAAAAATTACCAGAGACAACTTCCCTTATGTTAGCTCTCCAACAGTGACTGCCGCCAGTGGAGGTCTAGCAGGGAAGCAATGACAGAAGATGCTGAAGATAAAAGTCTGGCAGGGATACAACTGCTAGTCCAAATTCTGCTTGCTCCCTCCTGCCTGCTCTTCTTGCCTGGGGGGAGCCCAGTTCACTGCACACTTAGGGTAGGTGGCACAGGAGCCATATAACCCCAGAAAATATCCTCTGTGATGGACCTGTTTCAAAGTATCTCTTCTTCCTGTGTAGGGTGGAAAAATGGTTAAAGATAGGAAATATATTTGCCTGCTAATGTACTTCTGTGGTTCTCATGAGGCTCTTAATGAAGGTGGCAGCACTATTCTTACCTGAGGCAAGGCAGCTCTGCCAGGAAGCTCTTCCTAAACCCAGAGGCATGTGTTCCATGTGATGGAAAACACCACACTGACATGAACTCTGTTGTTAGCCAGCACTATAGCAGGATAATGGTGGTGAATTGGAGAGAGACAGGCTGTGTGACAGGAAAGACACTTATCCTTGGTCTGTTGCTGATACAGTTTTGCTAGGAGTTTGCAGCAGAGCGTGGGATGTTCTGCATGTTTAAAGAGAGAAGAAGCACTGGATGAGTAAGGTGATGTTGCCTGCAAAGATCTCAGCATAAAGAACGAAGGAAAGCTGAAAAAGGACATAAGAAAATAGGAAAAGGAGAAAAAGTATGGAGGTAACTTCTTCGTATGATGGAGAGAAGGAGGTGGGATAGAGGGCAGATTACTGGATTTCAAGAGTTGCCCAGGAAGTCTGCTTTAGCTCACAAACCGATGATATTCTAGACACGGGTGTATCTGCTCTTCTGAAGGCAACCATTTGGGGAAAAAATAATCAAAAACTGCATGTCTCTACTGTGCATTGGTTGGCATCAACCTGTTCTCAGAACAGGTTCTTAGTTCTGACTTATTCTCTCCTTGTTAACCAGGCTGGCAAATTGATGAAATCAAGCTTGATTCTAAAATTACTATTCATGTTACTTTCATTCATGTTACTTTTATCTTCACAGTCATTCAGAGGCACCCAGCAGGAGTGATTAGAAAATTCACAGAAATCACCACAGTCTGAATGACTGCAGCCTACATGAGGAAATACCAACCAATGCTGCTGTACAAATACAATACTTAAGGAATAGGACTTTTCTTAGCAAAACATAGCAATGATCACAGTATGTTTGAGTTTTGTGGTGTATCAACATGAAAGTGGTTTCAGTTCACTCCTAAAATAACAGATTGGCAAGTTTTATTGCTCATAAATCTGCTGGAGAGTCAAAGCCTTGTATTGCTTGTATTGCTGACGCCAAAGCACCTCTAACAACAGGCTCAGTACTGCCATATTTGTATTTGTAGAAGTGCTTTGTGTAGAGCTTAGATAGCCTGAAAATGTGCTGCCCATAATCCTATCAGACACTGTTAAACCAATGAAAGCAGCCACCAAATTCTGTGTCAGTGGGTCACAGTTCAGACCAGGTTCCTGTGCTGCCCCAAACCAATTTTTGTTGAATTCAATGCCTCTGGGAGATTTTGGACAGGCAGCATTATAGGCTGATACTCTCTCTTACTAGTGGATCCAATATAGCACAAGCAGCAAAAATGCGAGATATTTTGTGCTCTTCATCTGTTGTGGTTTAATTCCAGCCACTCGCTCACTCCCTTGCAGTGGGATGAAGGAGAGAATAAGGAGGACAAATGAGAGAAAACTGGTGGGTTGAGACAAAGACAGTTTAACAGGCAAAGCAGAAAACAAGGGTGCAAGCAAAGAAAACAAGAAAATTAACTTTATCCCATCCAAAACCAGCAGATCATCTAGTTTTCCTTCATGCCAGCATGGAAGGATAGCCAGCAGTATTAGAAAGTTTGTACTACATCCATCAGAAAAGATGCTTCCACGCTTTGTATGTGACTTGGAGGGAAGCCAGAAATTCCTGAGCCAGTAGGTCCTGCTGGTGATTTTGACAGAGACTGCTGAGTTGCTGATTTTCATTAGTGGTTATGTTTGGGTGTTGTATTCCAGAAAGTGTCAGGGGTAGGTGAAATGTGGAGCTCTCAGCTGCTAAGAGGTGGAAGTGAATTTACAATGCTTTGACCTAAAGGTTAGTAAGTAACAGAAGTCATTGCTGTCTACGAGTCCTTCACAATTTGAAATTTGAAGTGCAGAGTTTGTATCTATATTTGCTAAAGTTATGTGGGAATGGTAGGGGGTACCTGGCTCTCCAGAGTAGTCTCTCTCCTGTCCTAATGTCATGCCATTCCCTTAGCTGAGCTCAGGGCGGTGTCATCCATCAGAATTTAGATACTATTACTTTTCTCTCCTCCATCTAGGGGAGATCTTACAGTGTTTGTAGCTCTAGACTGCCACTGCTGCCGGGACATCTGCAGAGGGAGATCGTTTGGGTAATAGGGAGCAGAGCAGCACCAAGCAGGCTGTAAGCCTAATTCAAATACGTAAATCAGGACCAATGTTTTGCATTGATCAGAGAGGGTTTTCTTTGAAAGACCCAGGTCTCCAGTGGCTGTAAGTGCTGAAAGGTAATCTGATGAAGGAAGCTGTTTCTGTGGAGATGAGATAACAGCTAATGATTTGTGCCAGCACTTTATCAGTAATGCAGCTCACAAATCAGAGTAAACCGAAGTATGAAAACTCTGGGAGCAATGACTGCTTTACTCTGGCCATCTCCCTGGAAATTAGGTGTGTGGAAATGTGGCAGTGTGCATGCTAATATTCAAGTGAGATTTCTTACTAGACCTATTGTTAATGTTTGCTTTCTCTCTCCCCAAACCAGGGAGTTGCTTAAATAATTTATCAGAGGTTTATAGATATGTGATGAATTCTATGAGGTTTGGTTGTGAGCTGGCTGGTAACACCTAACACTGAATATCTGTCTGTTTTGATGAACTTTCACTCCAAAAGAATGCAGAGAACCTCATCACATTGACACCATGTACATATCCAGGCTGAAAACTCCCTGCTTTACCAGGACCCTACTGAATACTGCATGGTTATAAAAGTCCTTCCCTTGCTCTGTGCACAGGCAGGGCCTGGATCCCAGGTGACATTTGATGGCCCCATGTTATGCAGAAGGTGATCACTTCTGCCCACTGAATCTGTGAAGCTCTCAATATACCAAACTGTCTCATGCTTGCTGTCATTTTCACACCTTCCTTTGGGAACAGGCAGGTGGAATTTCAGAAGATCTTAGGACAGGACTTGGGGTTAAAACTCAACTGCCTGTAATTCTGATCTGTAATCTTGTCATCTTTGGAGCTCTGCACAGGGCTCTGGTCTTTCCATGGTAGGAAAAGGACGGGAAATGGCCATAAAATGTTTGAGGACATGGAGTGATGGCTCCACACACATCTACCAGCAGTGGAGTGAGGGAGTGTCCAAAGACAAGACTTGACCAAAGCAGTTAGTGGCAATATATATGACCTTGGAGCGATACAATGAGAAGAGATTGTTTGGTTAGTTCAGTGGCTAAGTAGGCAGTAAATGACTGTTTAACTGACATTATATCTTTATTTCTTCTGTTCATCCAGAAATCAAAATTATAGGAAACCACTGGAATAAACAAGAGCCACCCATTTCTTTGGTGCATTGCCACCCACACACAGTCATGGGCTATTAATCTTTACAGCAAGTTCTCTTTCACTCCCCACCTACAAGCCCTGTCACTCAGCTGATTAATGTGATTTCTTTGAATCCCAGTTGTAGCTTGATACAACTATTTTAATAATAGCTGTAGCTGTAGAGAGCTGCTATTACCTTGAGATTATTGTCCTGATCTTATCATCTGGTGAACCCAAGTCAGAGTTTAACTGAAGTGCAGCTTAGAGGAACTGAAAGTAGGCTGTATGCACTCATTTATTGTAAATAAGAAGTTTGCTGAAGAAAGGTGGATTGTCTGTGAGTCAACACCTTTACCTGCTTTCTTGGTGTGTCATACCCTGGTATTTGCTGGACTGTGCAGGAAGGGCTGCATCTTGTTCCTCTTATGATTAAAATGGCAGGTAGGGTAGTACTGAAATAGGTATCTCAGTTGGTTGTGGTCCTCACCTGTGTGACTCCATGTGGACAGGTTGCAGTAGCTGGATGAATGTCATGTTGTTCCCCACTCTCTGTGGCCCTGCCTGGAGGCCACTGGAGTCCATGTGCTTTGGTGCCTCGGGCTGTCCTGCTTTGCCTGAGATCAGGAGTGTTCACCTGGAGCCTCTTACCTGAAAAGAACCTTGTGAAATAGCCCAGTGCATCAGCAGGATTGTACACTGTGTGTCCTGTAACATGGGCCAGAGAAAAGCCACGGTGTACAGTTTTCTCCAGTCTCAGGTGACGGATAATGCACTCCCCCAGCCAGAAGGGCTGAGTGATGCTGCCTGATGCATCCTCGGCCCAGACCCATGGTGGAGCTTTTGAGGGTTATGAGCTATTGCACGTCAGCTATACAAAGAGGGTCATGCTGATCTTTGCTTTGCTGGGAGCACAGAAGTGGTGGGTGTGCACAGTTGATCAATGAATGTGCGGTAACACTTTCTACATTTGGCTCTCCCTCCAAGGAGAAAATACATGCTTTTCTTTTTTTTTTTTTTTTTTTTTCCCCAGAGTCACAGAAACACAGCTGGTTTAGGCAGGGCCCATCAGAATATGGTTTTGTTGACTGAAGATTATTAATTTAGCAGATTTCTGCTGGAGATACTTGCAAATGTGGGAGTTGTTGGGTTAATCTTCATAGAAGATAGAAAAAATGGCAGCAGAAGGAATTTTTGAAAAAAAACCAAATTAAAATTAAGGAAAGAAGTGGGTGTGAAGTAAATTATTTGCAGTGGAGTGTTTTCCTTTCTGAGCTAGCAGAGAATGTAAGGGTATTTCCTGGGGACAAGAATGTCACATTTAGAGGTGTCCTTCCTTTGCTAATAGGGAGGTGAAAACCCCTTAACAGTTAAACATTTCCTGCTCAAACATGCCCATTACAGGCAGAAGAGGTTCTGTGATTAGTGTTTACTGGCCCTTTGGGTCTTTGGTTTAGTTCCCACATACATTTCATTTGCCATGAAGAGTAAAGTTGCAGTACCAATGATTAAGGAAATTTTTCCAAATTGCATTATTGTTTCATTTGTGCCTGAGCAATTCTTGCAAAGAAGGAAACATGAACTAATACAGTGTATTTATGGCATAGCTCAGAGAATGCTGTGGCCATTGCCAGAGGAGATTCTGTTCATAAACCTACCTGCCTATTGGATTTTTCCACTATAGGAAAAAAATTTTCTAGGTGGCAACTCAATTCAGTGCTCTGCCCTGTTGGTGTCACTTTGAGAGCAGCTGAGCTTCGTGAGCCCTGAGGAACAGACTGCACTGCACTGCTGTTGAAGTATCCTGAGGATCTTCACGCTACAGTAGGAGCTTTGGGACCAAAAACCGATGCAAAATTTCTGGAGGCAAAGGGTCAGAAGTTTATGAAATGAAAACAAATGGGTGGATTTCTGTGATTTCCCAGGTCTGAGCAACTAGGTCAGGGCATAGCCTCTTTAAGTCTGGTAGACCCCTAGTTGTTTGCTGTCTCTTCATCCCTTGCAACCTGATCTGGTTGAAGACATCCTTGCTCATTGCAGGGGGGTTGAACTACACGACCTTAAGGTCCCTTTGAACCCAAGATATTCTATGATTTTATATTGCAAGCAGAAACAATGTTTTGCAGTCATTGTAGCGACATTCAGCTTAGAACTGGCTTCGGGACCTGAAGGAAGAGATGCAAGGAGATTCTGACGTAGCTGATACACTTCTCTGAAAATGGTAGACACGTATCTGAAGAGGGGATTTAGATCTTTTGGCTTTCACTGCTGCAGCCACCTGCTCTTTCTGGTGGGTTTATGCAAGTCTACCCTCAGCTTAGTTTCAAGTCTAACTTGCAAAGAAAGAGCAAAGTAAGTATTGTTTTCCTTAACAAGTAGGTTCTGTATGTTCCTAGGTTCCTCATGGCTTGCAGGGGGTCTGGCTTTGCTAGTGTCGTGAGTCTTGAGACAAGGCCTACTGCAACCTGGAATGACGCTACTTGAGAAATGTTTCCTATGTGAAGTCTCCAGCACTTCTGACTCCCGTTTGAGTGAAGAGCATCTTGAGAGCGGTTTTTCCCTCAGACCTGGAAAGTGTAACCCCTGGTGTGATCCTGCCTTGCACTGTGAATGTGACTGTGTCTGTCTGTGAGTATGCAGGACAGCAACACACTCAAAACTTCTGAAATTGAAGTTGGTGTTGAGCATATGGACGTCTCATTGAAAATCACCCTTCCAATTTAATGTGTTCAGCAGAGCACTGTACAAACTGCAAAGCTTCTGTCCTGCTTTGGATGTCCTTCTGACTGAGGTGCTTTGGGACTCAAGCCCACAGTTGTGCCCATTGCAGAAAGATCATCACCTGAGTAGCAACGGGTTTGAGGGGTGTTGATATTTGGAGGTAGGAACAATTCAGATTCCAGGTTTCAAACACTGAGTGTGAAATGTGAAAGACGGTTTTTAATCACCCTGCAGCCCATTGTATTTCTATCATTAATCCTTCAGTGCAACTAACCTTCACAGTAGGTGAACTTTTTCCTTCTTCCCCTTGTCACCATCTAGGTCCCACTTCATGCCCATTCTAATTATTAGTGAAATACAGCATCTTTATGATGCCCTAGTAGTCCAGAGACTCCAGTCCAGGGCAGGAAATTCCCATCATTAAGGGTTTGCTGAACTCTCTCTCTCTCCAGAAAATGACATTTACTAATTACATCATTTTGATGTATATGATACCCAATCCAAACATGTTATAAATTAGCAAAAGCTCATTTGTTTCATGAAAAGTATTGTTCTTCTTTTATTCAATGACCTTTTTGTTCCTCTACATCCTGGACCAATCAAGTGCTGGTGCAGTTGCTGACTTCTGAGCACAGACAATAGCTTATTCCGTCTATTCTGTTCAGATGACTGTAGGAATAGGCAGTCACTTTGTCATGTGGAGACTGGAGGTTGTATAAAACCCTTTTTCCCACCATTTACAGAGAGTCTGAATCCTGAGAGGAAAACCCTGTCATAATAATAATAATAATCCAGAAGCTAGGGCCCATTGAAGTTTTCTCAGCTTTATGATTTGGGTGGGGTTGGAATGCAGCCCTCCCCAGCCGAGGCTCACTTGAATTTTTAGAGCTATAGCATGGATTGCCTTTCCCTAAATTTCTAGCAGCAGACTGTGTTTTTTTCAATGAGCCTCATACGTAGTTTCCACAGAGAAACTTCATTCACTCATAAGTGTAGCAGGTCCAGGGGCTGACTGGTGCAAGCCCCTTGCTTTTTACTCCAAACTTTCTGGGACAGGGAGTGCCTTTGTTCTGTGCGCTTGTCAAGTGGCCCAGCACAACAGCCCTGGGCTGGACTGGTTGCTGCTGTAGTTCAAACCCACAGCAATCCTCAGCCATCTTCTCAGTGCTGCAGTGCCTGATAGCAGGCCCTGCTCCACACAAAGCATCCCATGGGAGATTCCTGTGCGAAGGCTCTGGCTCGAGAATAGAAGGAGCAAGGTGATGGGGGAACTGACGCTGTAGCAAAGTTCTTACGTGCTTCTGTGAGTGGCCTCAGCAAATGCCACCTTGGAACTGGGGCAAGGGGTGTTGATGTGCTGGGGGGATGCAGGTGTCTGATGGCAGGGGGTGCTGCTGTATCAGGAGGCTCTGACAGGCAGTGTTTTGTACCATCCAAGCACCAAGGCAACTCATCTGCAATATTCCTGGGGCCAGCCAGAGAGAAGCAGCATCTGGCGGAACCTCTTGGCAAGGTCTGAGCTCACAGCCACCCCACAACTGCAGCCTGTGCAGCCCCAGCCTGCAGCAGCCTCTTACAGTGCCACAGGGTCCTATGGAGCAGGCAGGGACAGAGTGAGCAGGGAGCAGAGGCAGCAGGAGGACTAAGACTTCTGTAAATCCCAGGAACGCAGCAGCTCTCCAGCGCTACTGTTATCCACAGGGGAAGCACTGAGACACAAACTCAGAGGCGTTACATGTGTTTGGTGGGGCTAGGAGAGGGCTGAGAGACCTCATTAACATCATTCATATATTTCTGAGCAGTCATTTAGTATCGCTCTTCTTCCTATCAGCCCTTTTGGAAGGCAGCATGTACCATTCACAGCAAGTGTTTATCTTCCAGCTTTAAAGACAGACGTCAGAATATTTCCCTCCTTATTCATGCTCCGTTTTTTCTCACAGCCCAATTATTCATGACATCACCACCTTTTCCTCCTCAGCCCCAGACACAGTGTTTCTGTGGCTACAATTTCCTGGACAAGAGTTTCCAGTTTGCATTGTTGGGGGGGGGAAACAGGAGGGGAAAAAAAAGGTTGTTTCGTGTGGAAATGTTAAATGAGAAATGCAGCCATGGAAAACTCAGATGTGCACACACACATACACACATGCACACACAGAGAGCAACAACAACAACAACTACCAAGGTTATTATAATTAATTTAAAATCTGTTTAGAAAAGGGTTCCTTTTATGTTGGACAGGCTCTTTAAGCAGCTCAAGAAGTATGAAAAACAGGAAATCAAACTGCCTCATTAGGAATTGACTCTGCTCAGTAATTAGAGACTAGAAAACAAAACAAGGAAAAGCAGGTGGCGAGTGAGCTCCAAGCAGGCAGCTATTGTATAATTTCAGTGTTCTGTGGGCTAACAATGTTATTTTTTTTCAGAAGAGTGTTACTTCCATGGAGAAATGACTATGAGAATCATCCTAAGTTTAATGGGAAAGTGCTGCTTGCTCAAAATCAATCCAGAGGCCACTAACTTGGCTCAGCCTCGGGTTTAATTCATAATTAGGCAGTATTTTGCTGCATTTAAAAAGACAACTCTGTTCTCCAGCATCGACTGTTCTCCTTCGAAAATCATGTTAAAAGTAATTACCAAGTGATCCCATATTTTGCTGATACAATCAGATGAGATAACTCTAGACATTAATATCAATTATATCTTCTCACAATAACCTTTGCTGAGCAAATGCTGCCAGTGATTTCCAGCAAATATCTGTTTATGTTTTAGTCATGCCAGAATAAGGCTTTGCTTGCTGCACTGGCTTACTCCTTCATTTTTGAAGGAATGTGCTTTTTGCAGAGAGCTCACTTGCAAATACCACCCCAAATAATTTGCCCAAACCGAATTTGAATGGTGTGAGCAATAGTCACCCTTTGGGAGTGCCTGCTCTGTCCCTCAGGGGTGGTTGCAGGGCTTTCTGACTCATTTTACTGACCTGGAGAAGGTATATATTGCAAAGGGCAAACACTTGTGGGGAACAGGGATAGCTCCTCATATCCACAATACGTTAATAAATCAAGTCTTTTCCCAACAACTTAGATAGATGCAAAAGATCTAAAAAAGTGATCCAAACATCATCAAACTTTTTTGTGTGGGGAATAATGATGAAGGAAATGGCTCACTTCACATGGTTCTCTTGTGGGCAGAAAATAGAAGCTACTTTTGTTTTACACATATTTTTTCAGTGGGAATTTTAGTCCAGGTCTCTAAAAACAACAAATACTAACCAATGATAAAGCATGAGTATTTACCTACTGTTTACTGCTGACATCCTGTCAGGATATGGTGTGGCTGAGTGAGTGCACTTTGGCTCAAGATGGGCCTGGTGACTTTGCAGGATGAAGCCCTTGATCGGGAATGCTGGGCAAAGGGAGGCAGCAGAGCTGTGCAGTTTTTCCCCTTGCTGGATGGGTACGTTGTGGCTCTGTGGTGACCTGTCCCTTTGGGCAGCCAAAGGCTGTGACTGCCGGAGAGGGCTGTGCTTCCCACAGTGTCTGCAAGGGTTGGGCATGGTGCAAGGCAAGTCTGGTGAAGGGAAGCTGACAGCCAGCTGCAATCAAAGCAGATTCCCTGGTGTAAACAGGGTGTCAGTAAGATTAAGAGTCAGCCTTCCTGTGTCTGAGCCAAGCCACAGAGCCAGAGGAGAGCTGCAATCGGCGCTAGGCTGACTTAGCCAAGTGTGGTACTGCAGGAAGGACTGTGGCTGCTGCAGAGGTTTGTGGTTTCTGGCACATTTCTTATCCTGTAACAAAACTCAGGTGGACGAAAAGGGAAATGTCTACTGGGTGTTCAGGTTTACCTGGGAGCAGCTGCCAGCCCACTGCCCACAGGAACGGTGTGAGCATGGCAGCTTTATGCTCCAGGAATGGTGCCCATGGGCAGGACAGGTGTCAAAGGTCTACAAAAGCCATCAAATAAAAATCAAAATAAATTCTATCAATTGTTATTAAACATGACTCCTTAAAGCACTTATTCCTTCATGGAAAGAACTTTCAGCATCTCGGAGGGGACATGGCTGAGCCTCTGCAGTTATGAAGAGAGCTCCCTGTAGCTTGCTGCTCTGCTGTCAGCAGTGAGAGTGGGGAAGTTTTTCCACACACAGGCTCTTCGTTTTGGGCTGCTCCCTGCCCTGGACAGGCTGCTCAGAGAGGACAAGGTTAGCAAGGGGTGGAGTGGTGCACAGCCAGCCCAGATCTGCCCTGGGCTGCACTGGGAGAGAGCTCTGTCTTCTTGTAAAAAGTGGTTGTGGCAAAGCCTCCCACTTGCCTGAGTGGAGGCCCTGGTGTACTGTATGCAGCACAAACATGCCATATATCACTTGATTTATCGATTAAAGGATTCTTGCTCCTAGTCAGCGGAGCGGTGTGATGAATCGGTCTGTTGGTGGAACACAGGCAAGTCCTGTGTCTGGTGGAGAAGGAAAGATGTGCAAGTGTCACCTTGTCAAAGGGTGCAGGTGAGCATCAGGAACATACCCAGGTGCTTACGTGCTGTGCGCCCATATGGGAAATGTGCCCCTTTCACCCAGCAGCCGGTGTCTGCCTCGGAGAACAGCTCTGGGCAGCTGGAAACCACCCTGCTGAACAAAGGGACCTTGTGCTGGCTTGGAAGATCAGATATGCTGAAAGCACCATAGATGGCCAACCTTCCTGTGGTGGAATAGCCCCAGAAAATGTGGATGCAGATTTGGCTGTGCTTTTCTCTCCCAACACCCTCCTCAGTGGCTTTTCTTTGGTCAGCAGGTTTGTGTTGCTTTCCTGTTGTGTTGCATGCATTTGCTGCCAGGCTAGGGGGTTTCCTTACTGGCAAGTTGAACCTTATTCCTAGATCTATTGACATTTACTGTAAGTACTTAAGCTGGGCAAATAATCCATGAATATATGTTGACATTTCTAAACCAATTTGCTCTGACTACTACTACACCTGTCTAGGGATTAGTCTTTGCAAACATTCAATGGACTGACTTCTGCTGTAAATATTCACAGGAAGGGTCTTTCAGCATCTCAGAGACCACATGTGAAACCAGCTCATAAATGTGTGAGGGTTGGACCTGCCACTGTGTGTATTTATTAGGGAGCAGATATCATTTCATGGCTTAATTACCTGATTGTAAGCAACAGTGCTACTTAAAACCAGCATAACTGCCACACAGGAGGCCTTTGAACCCCACATTGCTGTGCTTAAACTACATAGCCAAACAATAGAAACTGCATAAACCAGCATCACAAATGAACCCATGAAAATCTTTAAACAAACAAAAAAATCTCCAAATACATCAAATGTGAATAATTTGTTGGGATCTAAAAGTTCTTAGCAGGCACAGCTGATGATTTCCTGTGGTTTCACAGTGCAGTGGCCGAGAGGGATGTGGGGAGGAATGCCACACCACCTCCTGTATTGTTTAAATCAGGCTCTTGTAGGTGAAATTCGTGAACTCATGAGAATCAAAGTTTCCCAGCGCTGGCAAGGATCCAGGGAGAGTTTGGGCAGACATTGTGCAAAGTTCCCTGTGCATCTCCAGGGGCTGATTTACTGCAGGATGAATGGGGTCCCCGAGCCACCCTACTAGCCCAGCCCAACATTGTCAGTATCTCCCAGTCTCGAGGTAGGTGAATGTCTGGGCTGCCTGTCAACGTAGCTCTGCCTCCTTCTCCTGCGAGAGGAGGAGGTATTGCTCCCTCTTCCAAAGCAGCCTCAATCCTGATTTGCATCAGGCTTACTATTTCAGTCCTGGGAACTCTGAAGTTGCTGGATTAAGTTCTTTCGTTGTTTTTACACATGTCCCTTTGGGGCCGAGCTGAGCTGTTAAAAATAAGGCACTAGAAAGACAAATGGTTTCCGGGGGGGGGGGGGGGAGCATAGGGGGGAAGGGAGAAGGGAAGAGGCTTAGGACAGCTGTAAAATGCTGCAAGGTTAAATAAAACTTTCGACTGCTTGTGTAGCTCTTCCTCATGTTCCTGAAACCACTGACGACCTGAAGAAGCTGGAGGAATCATTCTGCTTGCTGCGTGTGGTTGTTTTTGTTGTTTTTTTTTTTAAACTTGTTACACAAAACATTGTTTTTTCAATTTCAGGAAGTCTCTTGATGCCCTTTGGTTGATTTTGTTTTGCTTGTTATCTGGACAACTAATATTTTTTCCTGTTAGGAGGAAAAAAAGATTTTCCCAAGCAGATTAAAGATGTTTTTTAAGCATATGAATGGTGACATGGTTCACTTTCATTGCTTTGTTTATTTTCAATAATGAAAAACACCTTAATTTATCGTAGCAAGACGTCCATCCTGGAGTAAACCTTGAATTGAGTTTTAGCTTCTTGTTTCTGATTTGTCTGTGGCTTCTTATCTAAGGGAAGGCTGCGACTGTTTTCTCATGCTTTTCTGAAGTCAAGGCACGTGACAGAATTTTCTTCACAGCACATCGATGTCCGCTGACAACAACAACCACATTTGCAAGAGGAGTGACTTTATTTGGTGGTTTTGAAGCAATCTGTTTATTCTAAATTTATTAGTTTAAAGAAGGTAGGTCCATCCAGCTCCAGTATCAGGGAGATTGTTAGATGTGATCTCAGTTATTTTAAAAAAAGAATAAGAAGTAAATGGGCTCTGTGAATGAGATGCATGTCTGCAAAAGGGCAGATGAGGCACAGTCAACCAAGCTCATTTTTGGGAATGAGGACCCCGGGTACCCTGTCCCCTTCTCCTTTGCATCTTAGGTTGCAATTCCATGCTTTGCAAAAGCAGCAGTACTTTGGTGCCTTCAGGCTGCGAGTCTATTTTGCATGGACACAGATGTAAGCAAGGCAAGAGGAAATCATGCTGCTAGACTATAAAGGAGAAAGGCCAGAACTAAGAAGGGGAAAGGAGAAGGGAGGAAAAGTCTTAATTATATATTGTGAGTAAAACGTCTAGATGTTCTGTGCACCACTGGTGAGCAGGTGTCCAAGGAGCCCCGTAAGGATATCTTTTCAGCCATGAACCCACCACCTCCCCCAGCCTCAGGCCAGGCCAACTGCAAGGGCCAAGGGCAGCCTGGACTTGCATGGGGGTCTGCCAGCCCCAGGTAAGCCAGGTACCGGTGGCAAGCACAATGCTCACTGCTCCGCAAAAAGCGACAGATCGCTGCACCAACAGGTCGGTGTAGGTGGGCAGGCAGCTGACTCCAAGCACAACACACATCCCTGTTTGTCCGCTTGCCCACTGGTCTGAGGAAACCACTGGGGCTGTCCTGCCCACCAACAGCACTGAGGAAGTATGGCCAAGTTATTTTTCTTGGCACAGGGACCTCCAGCGTTACAGACTTGCACATGCTGCCTGACCCCAGCAAGCTGCCTCCTCTAGTGACTGCAAACTGTTTCCTCCTGCTCCAAAGGGGAGGCTCTGCTGCCCTTGTATGCCAATGATGGCATTGGGATCATATGCATGCATGTCTTTTTCGTCTCCCTAACAGCACTGTTCTTCCCAAATTGCACTGGTCCTGTCCCTGCAGGAGTCACCGATTTCTGCTTCACAGATTTTCAACTGTGCAAATAACAGCTCGAACTCATACTAAGGATCAAAATCACAGAGAAGATGAGAAAATCTCATCTTCGGAGAGGACTTCCTCTCCCTCTCTGGTTTATCTGAGTTGTTTGTGAAAGCTCTATAGATACTTGCATTGTACTCACTGCCACAGTGATCTGCATTTTCCTAAGCCAGCCTATTTCAAGTGTTCTGTAGGTAGAGGGCAAGTTTGGGGAGCAGAGATAGGTGAATTTATTAGCAGAGCTTACAAGAGAGGTGCTTCCAACGTGAGAACTCACCTCACTCCACAAAATGCCTGAAAGCAGAATTCCACTTTTGCCTTTCCTGACTATCTAATAACAAAACCAGCCATGCATCTCAAGCAGGTGCTTTCAAGGAACAAAAGCCATAAAAAATCCGTAAGCAGGTTTATGGCACAATTTCAACAGTAACTGAAAGGATCTGGGTCTGGTGGTGTGAACAGCTGCACTTTGAGACCTCTTGGACAAACAGCTGGACCAGACCCAATTGCCACATTATTATCTTAGCCACTGCAACATGCAAGTTGTTGCATGTAATCTCTTCTCCAAATGATAGTGGTATAGCTACCACTATTTCTATAAGCTCTTATTATGGCAATAAAAGAGAAGTCCAGTTTGAGCCTGGGACCCTAGGGTAATTAATTTCTGCACAAATATGTGGAAAAACATTAACATAAGGGAATTATGGAAAATCAAGAGGGGCAAATGTCAAAATCATGTTGTGCTAGTGTGTGCAGACACATGCTGCCCTTGCACAAGAAGGACACACCACCTCTGCCTGAAAGTGGATGCAACCAGTGACCATGCCAGATCTCGAGGGCACCATAAGCAATGATGGCCCTAACAAGCCTCACTTGGGGCTTTCCCACACCCATGGGCCCAGTGCACTATTTAAGCTCAGTCTAGGGCCCACAGCCTCTTAGCCTCTCCACCTCTTAACCTTCTTGTCTTAACCTCTTCATCAAAGTGCATTCGGAAACTTGTTGCCCTGTTTTCTACTGCTGACTCATCCAGCCTTTCATTTGTTTGACCTCATGGCAAGTGTGGGAAAAAGCTGAGATAAGAGCGATGGAGCCTGGGTGGTTGGGGGAGAGGGATGGAGAGGATGTGAAGGACATAACCCAAGTGTCAAACACCTCACTGGGGTCTTGCTGCTAATGCAAGAGGTCCATTAACAGTTTTGTTCTACAGCACTACTCATTCTCCGAAAAATGGACCACTTTTTAATAACAGGAGAACAAAGGTTGGGGGAGGTATGGCCAGCACTCCAGGCACATAAAAATCGGAAAGGAAACCAAAAAGTTTCTGATGAGGTTTAAATGTGGGCCTTGTAACAGTGCTGGGAAATGATGAAACATCCTAGGCATCCATCATTACCCTGATTTCAAGACAATAGGTCTGAGGGCCTGCTTGGTGCAGGGTTAGGTCAGCCTTTCCTGCCAACCTTGCAGCCACAGCGAGTTGTAAGCCCAAGGACCCCCTTGCCAGGGGCCCAAGGGGAAGCACCAGGGTGATACAGGGAGTCGTGTGGACAGCAGCTGTTGGTAATGCACAGCCAACAGCCCTGAAGCGCAGATCTTCCTTCTGTCTCCTTCTCTACTGGGTGACTGTTGCTGCCAGGCTCAGATGGATGGCCTTGCCCACTCTTGGCCCTGTTTAGTGTGAACTCTGGAGATTCGGGGCAGAGGCTTGCTGTGCTGCTCCCAGCACCGATGTACTTGCACTTGGCCTGTCTCAGGTCCTGTGTTAAGCAGAGGTGATTACTCTTGCCCTTGTCACAAGGCTGATGAGCTGTGATGACTGTAATCTCATTTGCTCAGTACTGCAGCCGTTACTCTGTGGACAGGGAGCTCTGGGCATTTGCTTGCTTTGGCCAGTGTTCCCTCAACTCCTAGTTTAAAGAAAAGCCTATTTCTGGATTCTTCCAACTCCCTTACCACAGATACATATTAGATTTCACAGTGACCCTCAGTTTTGCATTGCCACCTTCCCAAAGGGCCACAGAGGGGTGCTAAGTCCAGAGCAAGGCTTGGCTTTCTCTGTAGGATTTCACATGTTATTTGTTCTTGCCATACTCTGCTGCTGTGTGTGGCAAATGAGTGACTCTGTGTAGGATCCTGAGATGCTTCTAGCCTGATGTGGCCCTCCAAACATGTACTCTGCAGCCTGCTGTCTTGCTGGATGACTAGGTCAACCTCTTTTCTTCCCTATCCCTCTCTGTGATTCCTGTTCACTGTGCAAGGTGTTTTGAATGCTCTGGATGGAAACCTGCACAAGGAATTTTGCAGCTATCACTGTTTCCCTTCTGCTCTGGTGTAGGTAACCTCCAGCACAGTGACATCCATGTGTACATTCGGTCCTGACCACAGCACCATGCCCAGCTCAGGGACCTCAGCTCAGGTGCACGATCTTCAGCTGTGCCAGGGGAGGTTTAGGTTGAATATTAGGAAGAAATTTTTTACAGAGAGAGTAATCAGACATTGGAATGGGCTGCCCAGGGAGGTGGTGGATTCAACATCCCTGGAGGTTTTTAAGATGAGACTGGATGTGGCACTTAGGGCCATGGTCTAGTAACCACAGCGGTGTTGGATCGAGGATTGGACTTGATGATCTCGGAGGTCTTTTCCAACCCAGTTGATTCTATGATTCTAGAAGAGATATGTCTGAGATCAGGACTATGTTTGCTCTGTACAAGGCAGGCAGAGCAAGAGGAGCTTTAGCTAACATTTCCTCTTCCATGAAAACCACCCACAGGGCTTCACAGAGCTGTGTATGTGAGTGTTGTGTGTCCAGAGACACGGGACGCGTGTTCCCACTTTAGCCATTCAAGAGCAATAGTGTAAATGGGCTCCCCAGGGAGCCCTGGCTGCCTTGCTGCTGGAAGAGACACAGCTGCAAACCATCACTCAGGACAAGAAAGCAAACATGGGAAACATGGAGGTTGCCTCATATGTTTTAAAAACCTGGTAGTATTGAAGTTTAGAGCTACTGTTTGCAGCCTAACCTCTCACTTGATTTTGGGGCAAGATCACATGGTGTGGTTATTGCTCACAGCCATACAGCAATGTCATTTTTAAGGATGCAGGACTATGAGTTATGATTCTGTGAGTTCAAGTAGAAAGAAAATCTGGATCTTGAAATGGAGAAAAGCCTCTAAACTCTTAGACAGGCTAACTGCAAAAATAGCCAAGAGAGTTAGGAAAAACTTACCCAAATATACTCCAGTATGTATAAATAGGCTCTCTTTTCTCCAGTGTTCTTCACTACAAAAGGAAATGTCACATTGAGTCAACTTGTGACCCAGATGAAATTACATGTATTTGTTTATTTTACTTATTCTCCTGTTTACAATGTGTTGCACTCGGTGCATATTTTTTTGTGCATGCTCTTGCATTCCAGGACCAGTATTATCAAAATGCATTTTTGTATTTGCTGCCCCAACTCTGGCTGAGGAATTGTGTTTCTGGGTATCAGTCACAAAAATAAACATACTCTGTGTGTGTGTGTGCACTTACTTACAAACTAAGGACTCATTGCTCTGCAAATTAAACCTAATTATGCATACAAAATAGTGATGGAAGACTCTGCTTTCTATCAGCTACATGATTTTAAGAAGGAGGAGGAGATGGGTTTGCTGCCCAGGGCAGTTCCAGGAAAGTGTTTCAGTGGACTCTACAATGGATTTTAACCCTTTGTTTTAAGGTCTGTTATATATAAGGCACTGTAAGATACCATTCCAACTATTATTTGGGATGCTCCTTTCTACACTCTAAGTGTGTTTTTCTAGCTCTGGACATGACTTTCAAAGAGAGAGTGTGAACGCTCCGGTTGGTGGTGGATTTTGTGGAGAGGACTTGCCACAGTGTGGCTGGCTGTTCCTGCTGTGTGTGTGCTGTGGAGCATTGTTTCGGACCCCTCTTGTGGTGACGTATGGCTCACAGATGGGGATGCCTTCTAACTGCTTGGGAATCATCAGTAGCTTCAATGCATTACTTTACTTGATAAGAAGCTATTTTCTCACTGACCACCTGGATGCTTCCCATACAAACTGTGCACTAAAGGTCTATTCATGTTGGCCTACACAATGGATTTCCTTTCCATGAGCATTCTTGGAAATAAAGCTGTGCTCTCTGAATGTTTGTGAATAACAAGGTTTATGGATTCCACCTAAACAAAGCAACAGTCTAGTAGCAAGAGCATTTGTGGACACTGTTGTGCTGCATTTTCCCAGCTTGAGATTATTTCAGCAGCCCACCAGTGGCTCCAGCTTGTGTTTGATTGTTAGCGCATATGTAGAAGGTTGTAGAAGAGAACGTTGCAGGATGGAGACAAGAGCCCTGAATTTTTTTATTGCAGGATTTGGATTAACTCATATGAGCTCATTCTCTGGTCTTCATTGCATTGTGTTTGGCAATTCCTGCAGCATGATTGCATCTAGGTTAAATGGCATTGTTCTGGAGTCCAGCAGGGAACAATTCTGTATTGACTAAGTGTGGGGGAAGGACAAGGTGATCTCATAAATTTTCACCATTTTTGGTATCTGTGTTTCACTTGTATGTCCATTCTTATAACCTTTTTCTCTGACTGAAGGTGATAATTCTCCACATTCATTGACGGGATTGCTTCATGAAACCGTGGAGTTTGGCTCAACCAGGCTAGTGCATTTGGCAGAATGACTTGCCCTCCATTAATATTGGCTGGAAGAGACACTTACCCAGTCGGGCACTGAACTATGGGCTGGCCTACTTTAAGTAAGTGAAGGACCTGATTTGCCCAGCCATCAATATTTTTACTTGTCAGCACTGAGTCTCCTGCTTCCCACTGACTCCACAGAGTGCTGCTATCCTGAGGGGAGGTTATGAGAAAAGTTGCAGTGCACCGGTGCAGAAAAAACTCTGACTGTCCTGACTGTCACCCAGAACTCGAAGGACTGCATCATTCAGGCTCACTGAGGTCCACGAGTGTCTTCTGACTAGAGCTTATGCTCTATGAACTCCCCTAGGAGTGTAGATGGAGCACTGTCACTATGGACTTGAACTTCCCTGGAGAAAAAGAACTTCTCCAGACTAACAAAAGTGTTTGGACAGCTAATGTCAAAGAAAGTCAGTTTCTGACACTATGAAACTCTGAGTCTAGCTTTCTTTGTTACTGACTTACAAGCACTCCCCTTTAAAAGCCTTCATTTGTTAACAGTAAAATGCAGCTTTCACTGAACAGTTTGACCATGTGCTATAGATCTGAGTACAGATCAGGCAAAAAGGCTTGGTTAAAGGACAGAAAAAATCTGTCTTGAACAGTAAAAGTAGGCAAGTTTATTTCTGACTTGGAGGTGAAAGGAACTGAAAGGTTCCTTTTTTTTCCTCTTCTCCCTGAAAATGCATCCTAGCCTTAATGGTGAGAGTGTTCTAGCAGCAAGAATGTGAGAATGGAAAAGAGATCTTCCAACATCACTATTCCAAAAGCAGTGGTTGTTTCTCCCAAAGATCTCCACAATGAACTGTTGCTGGTGTTGTGTACTCTTAGTGGTCCTTTTTGCATTGAATGGGGGCATCTGTAGCTCCTGTAGGGCAGATGATACAGAGGGGCTGACAGGCGGCAGTGCTCCTGGGGGAAGTGGGTTACATGTTCATGGAGCAAAGGCTGTGGAGTCACTATGTGAGTGCCTGAGCTCTTTGTATGTACCCAAAGACTGATCAAGCTGCAGGAGGGGAGAACTACCCCAGGTTTGTCAGTGATGTGAGCAACTCTGATCATCTGCCTGTTACAGAGGTGTGAGAGACTGTGATTTGCACCCATCACCTTGGTGGGACCTGCAGCATTTTGTCGTCTGTAACTCTGAAGCACATAAATGTAACCCTGAACCTTTTGGTCACAAAAAACCCCAAAATTAGCAGGAGCATTTCTGTTTGACTTAATTGGAGGCAGCTGTTGAAGGTGGAGAGGCTCCTCCAGTCCTTCTGAAACTGTTCCACAGGAAGAACTTTGCTTGCCACCAGGATTTCCATTCTTCATCTCAATTTCTGTCTGTCAGCATCAGTTTTTCTGCAAATCCCAGTTCAGAAACAGCCAGAATAACTTAATCCCTGTCATACAGATTTTATTTTATCGTAATCATATTTTATGCAGTTCTTCCTACACACCTGTGATGCTCAATGTCCAGGTGACACATGGTATGGCCCAGGCGCTTGGAGGGGTCCCTCTCCTGCCAGTTGCTGGATAGGAATTTGCATAGGTCTCCCTCCTGCTGTGTTTTGTGAATCTGCCCTTCTGTGGCCTGTGTGCAGGTCAGGTACATATACCCGTGGGTCAGAAGCAGCCCACACATCTCTGGGAGCTGTCTGGATGAAGCAAAGCAGGGTGAGCTGCAAGCATGGTAAGTCATGCTGACATTATTGGTCTGTGCTGTTTTAAGAGAAGTTGGGTGACAAAACTCTGTCCCAGGACAATTTTAGAAGGATTTTTGCTTTCTGCTATGGTAGTGGCAAGCTCCAAAGACGCAGTGCCTTTCCTGTTACAGGAAACTACAGATGCAACTTTTCATCCATTCACAGAGACTTTTCCAGCTTGTGTTTTGCTAAAGGCATCAAAATACTTTTGAAAGGAGAAAAGTGTCATTTTCATGTTCCAGTGAGGGAAACTGAGGCACCAAGTGATGAACTAATGGTTTCCAGGCCTTCTGAAGACCAGGTGCAACTTGAACATTACATGCACATATACTCTTCCCAGCATTTTCTCACCTACAAGCTACATGTAGCTTGGTGTAGAAAAGCCCAGTGCTCCTCCTCTGCTCGGAGAGGGCGGCAGGGACCTGAGCAGACCTTAAATTGTTTTGGGACAGTTCATTGGTATGAACATACATCCTCGAAATAGTGTCAGGAGAAGAGGAACTGTAGTGATACAGAAAGGATGTGCCAGCTGTCTGCAGTGGAAAGTTGGGTGATAGATTAGGAAGGAACATGTGAGTGCATTTAGTTCTCCACATTTTTCCCCAAATCTCTTTTAAAAAATCTTGAAGGAGAGGTCAGTGTTTCCCAGCCATAGGTGGTCTTCATGACCACATTAAAGGCAAGGTAGAGTTGTATTGCTACTGGGGGACCATGACAAAAATGCTGTTAGCTATGGGGCTCCCTCATCTGTGGTGGGCATTGGAAGGTGGATGGAAGATACTGAATGGGAGGTGGAACCTTTGGACTCTATGGAGCTTGAAGAAGCAGGTGAATCCTGGAGAGCTGGGAAAATTTCAGACCCCTTTCCCAATTGCTCGGGTAGGATCAAGGCATGCTGTGGATGTGAGTGAGGGGAAGGGCTGTACAGCTACTCAATAGTTCAGGCTTGGGCACACCACTGTCTTTCCTGTGATGGGATGATGCATCTGGAGGAAGGAGCGGGGTTTAGAGGTTGCAGCCCCCAGCCTCCCTCCTACAAACTCTCCCTGAACACTCCCCTCATGCACAAAAACACAGTCCTTGTTGGCAGCGTAATGCTGCAGCTGCCATGAGAGATCCAGGCAAATCCCATAATAGGGGTGTGGAAAGAAAAAGCAATCCAGTAATGAAAAGAGCCCTCTCCCATGTGCAGGTTATTTTCAAAGGATGGTGTTGCTGTTTTCCCAGCCAACAGCAGGCTGCAAAGCAACTTGGGTGGGCAGGTGATCGGGGCAAAGCAGAGAGCTACCATCTCCAGCCAACATGGGGATGCTGTTTACAATAAACAGAAATCTGTAAGAGAAGGGAGGGACTGCTAAGAGGGAGCTGGGAGATCTCCGTAGAGACACTAACCTGCTTGAATGTGTGCCCTCAGGGACTGGCACTGACTGGGTCCATAGGAAGAAAAGCACCTGGCAGGATCCTTGCCACACGTGCCATCTGCAGCAAGGTGGAGATTTTCAGACCTGCTATTTAGCACAGAAGAAAAATGGCATAGAAATGGCATTAAGGTTTGGACCCAAGCAATAAAAAGCCACGAAATTAAAAAAGTGACAGCCAGCTTTTTGCTCTCAGCAAGGGACCTGAAGCCCTGGGATCAGGGGGAATCGGCAGAGGAGAGGGAGGGCAGGGAGAAGATGCTGCCTTTACTGGGCTGACAGTGTGGTGACTTGCCTTGTCTCTGAGCACTGCAAGAAGTATCCTTTGGTTGGATCAATTATTATGAAATCCTCTGCATTTGTTATTATTCTCTTATTATTTTGGAGCAATACTTAGGAGTGTGAAAGAGGTGAGAATTGAGTGTTTTTACTGGAGGATAAAGGACTAGATGGTAATTTTGTGATTCACCCAGAGAGGGGGACAGCACCTGTTTGTTTCTCTGCCTGGGAACATGGGCAATTTCACTGCCTGCTCCCTGCCTGTTCCAGCCCCTTGGGAAAGCCTGGGCTAATATCTGCATCTGAACTCTGACTGCTTTACTTCACGACACCAAAGTCAAAATTCCTCCCTCTCTCCCTTTCCAGCCCTGGGGAAAGTGAGATTGTCTGCCCTGGTGTGCATTTCACCTGTCACAGTCTGCCTACATCCTCTGTCACTATCCTGCCTGACCACCCTATGGCCATGGTGCTCTGTGAGGGTCTGAGGCTGTGAGTGCTCAAGGACAAGACTCAGGCTGCTCCCTTTGGGGTCTCAGAGGGTGTCTGCATAGTGAGAAGACCAGACTCATGATCCCAAGCTTACTCACAGCCAGAAGGCTGCACTTACACACTTCATCCTTGAATTTGGATATTCCCCTCACTTTTCCTGAGGAAACTGGGGGACACAACCAGCTACTCCTCCTTTCCAAGCCACAGTACTCTGCAAAACAGAATGGAAGATTCATGCCATTAGAAGCAGGGTGTGCATCTGAGCTTTGCTGCATTTGTGACCGTCCTGCTTGAAGGAGGAAGGGACTGAGGATGCAAGGCTGCAGTTTCCATTTGAACTGGTGCAGGAGAGTGAAGGGAAATGACAGTGTGGAGCCAGGCCTTCTACCTTCTTTTCAGGAGAGTCCACAATGCAGAATATGATGAAATGATGGTATGGTCTGTGCTCCTGTGCCAAGTGCTGTGTCACATGGAGATGGAAACCACCGAATCCACCTAACCATAAACAAAGGAAATGGGGAAGTGATTTACTGTAAAATTAATAAAAAACTGATCTGTCTCAAAAGGGAAATGCACAGACCACACTTCAGGGTTTGGGAGGGGTCAACAAGGCAGAAGGAGGAGTAGGCTGGAGAGAAAGGTTTCCTCAGCAGCCTTAAGTTGGACTCACCCAGCACTGCCATGCTTTGTTTCTCTTGAGAACGACGGAGCAAGCCCTGGAGGAAAGCCTTGAGGGAAAGTGGCATTGCTTTACACCCTGCAGATGTCATTGGGCTCTGCTTCTGTAAGTGGAGGGAAGAAGCATGTCCTGTCAGGATATGATTTTTAACCATTTCAATGATTATTGGTTTCCATAAAAGGGAGCTCCAGGGCTCCTGACCCTCGTCATGGGGCATTGCTAGTGGGGAAACCACCTCTGTGGTGTCAGTCCTTGCTTGCTTTTCTCCTGGGCTCGTGGCGCAGAGGAGCACACTCTTGTCACATGGGTATGTGAGAGCCAAAGGAGTAGCTGGCTGGCTGGTGAAACTGGCTGACCAGAGTAGGAGTCATTTCCCCTTTCCCATATTCCCTGAAGGAAGCAGTGTGGTGTCAGCAGGTTGTGTGAGGTTAAACAGTCACATCTGAAGTATTGCTCTGCTGTGTCATGTCGAAACATCTGCAGCCTTGTGCCTGGCCCTGCACACTGGCTGTTGCTTATAAGGGTGTAAAGAAAAGCAAAATATATGGAGGAAAAGAAGTAAAAAAAGTAGGAGTAAAAATTATAAGGGAGCTACAGGGACAGAGACTGCCTGACTCTCCTCTCTAATCCACCAAAAGAGGAGTGAAGTCATGAGAAAGACAATTACATCAATTAATTACAATTTGTATACTTTGTGGTTAGCTTGGCTAAATGATGTGTTAGTACCGACTGGGCTGTTTGCAAGACTGCAAAGAGGATGTGTTGAGACGGATGATGGAGTTTAACAGTTCCTCCTGACATCTGACATGCAATGTATGGGACAGTTTCAGGAGGAAAAAGCTGTTGGTGTCTTTTAAAACTGCTCTGATGGAAATATTAAAAACTAGTGTCCAAAAGTGTATTACTGGGTTGAGACTAAGCCACTTTGTCTCAAGATATTTTCTGTTTCTAATTTATCAAATCCTTCGTAACAGGAGGTAATTAGAAGTGTAGACATTCATTTAAATGTACCTAAGACAGATAAAGATCAGGGAGGAACCGAGAGCAATACTCAGACCAGCCATTTATGTCCCTTTTGTGTTTTTAAGAGGAGATTCTGGCTCTTCACTATCCTTCTTTTTGCATTTCTCCACATCCTACCATCCAAATTCCACTCCTTAGAGCGTCCCTCATCAGCCCTCCTGCCGCATAGAAACTTGCAGGTCAAGATAAAACACACACAGACACACAAACCCACTAAAACCAGGTCCTCTTATTGCTTTGGTAATGCTATGGCTTGAGGACCATGAGATCTCACGCTTCGTGGCATCCTTTGGACAGATGAATATTGTTTCCCTAAACTAGCCATCAAACAGAACAAAGTCCATGAAGTGCTTTCTGACAGAGTTTTCCTCCGAGTCCGAGGTCTGTAAGAGATGGGACACCAGCATTAGCAGAGAGATGGTGTGAACAGAAGTAGCAGTGGGAGCTGCCCTCAGGACTAGAATGGCTTTTGGAGGGCATTACTCTTGACAAGCATGTTATGTAGCCCAGATGTCCCCTGAATCTCAAATGTTATCTTTGAAATCTCCAACGCATCTTCATTCTTACCCCCATGACAGTCCTTTAGGCTCTTCCCCTTTGGGCTATTAGGAAGAAAAGCTCCACAGGGGGGACAGAAAGGGATGAAAGAATGGCCGCATTTGAATGGATAGACTATTTCATGAGCAGATACAAAGCAAGAGCAGTAGGCCACTGTTGGGGATGGTGGATCCACTGCTGGTGGAAAGGCATGAATCAGGAAATGCAGTCATCAGTTACCTGAATTACTAATTTGCATTTCCACATGAAGAGTCACTTTTCTGAGCTCTGGCATTGCATAAAACCTTTAAAAGCTACGAAGTTATGTAAACTAAATGAATAATAGACCAAAGAATTTTTACATCATTTTCAACACAGTGTTTCTTTAATGAAGCAATGCCAGCTACTAACGCAAGGACAACTTCTTCTGAAAATGTTGGATAAATGCCTGCTTTTACTGGTTTTCCACACAGCTGGAAAAAATTCCTTGAGTGGAAAAGTCCCCGGGCAGACAGCATATATCAAAAAAGATCCTCTGTGGACATCTGTGAACATGCACATCTTTAGAGCCTTTCCCAGAAGCAGGACCAACCTGAGGAAGGTGCATTTATGAGGGACATGGCTCTGCAGTGCTTGTCCAGACATCCTCAGCAAATGGTGGGGGAGAACTGGGCTGGCATTTGCTGCTTACAAGTGACTGGGCATTTTGTTCATAGAGAATCTTCCACAGAATGTATACCCTCATTGAAGGACATCTCTTTTAGTGCTTTAGAGGCA
This sequence comes from Cephalopterus ornatus, assembly GCA_013396775.1. NCBI lineage: Eukaryota > Metazoa > Chordata > Aves > Passeriformes > Cotingidae > Cephalopterus > Cephalopterus ornatus. The sequence continues at coordinate 445,105 of VZRE01015329.1, forward strand.
ACCTGCCAGGTCTCCCTGCAGCTGTGTGGGATCATCCATTCTGGGACTTTGCTCTTCAGCTGGCTTGGTCCTGCTCACTGTCCCGCATCTGTGTGGGAAGGAGACATCAAAGACGTGAGCTTGCTGTATGCATCGTGAGGAGGTGAGCAGGTCTTGGGGTCACCATGCCTGCCTCAAGCTGTGAGGCAGCTGGGGCTATGGGACACATATGCACTGAAGGACTGGGAGACAATGAGATCTGCCATGCCTCTGCCTTGGGTAACAAGAGAGATTAAATGAGTCATGAGTCTGGATCTAAACTGTGTCCCCTTGGGACATGTTGGATTTGATCTGCCCATACTTAAGCAGTAAAGGACTGCTCCCACCAGGTAGAATGATGCACACGGAGCCCTTTTTTTTTTTGTTTACATTTTCATCCTCTTCTTTATTTTCAGGGTCCCCACAGTACCAGAAATAGGTTTGTTGAAGCATTTTGGTATCTCTCTGACCCAAAGAGGTTTGTAGCAAAATCTGCTTTACTAGTTCAAAATAAAACCATTGCTACTGAGGCACAGGGGAATAGATGGGAGAGGCTATCTTTAGTAGTCTTAATGTATTGTAGTCTTAATGTATTGTAGTCTTGTAGTGGTTTTGTTAATTTAAATATAATTTGGCATTAAATATAATTTCTGCACATAGTGTGGAAAAAATAGGATTCTTTCTCAGAACAGAGAACCTTAGATTAATTGACCAACAATTATTGCTTGCACATAATCTTTCATTTCCAGACCATCATATTTTCTAAAAATATATTCAGGGCCCTATGACAAATTGTAACGGCTCCAGACTAGCTCTTGTAATGAAGCTGAAGCATTCTGTTGAGCAAATCAACTATTTCATCAGCCTGTATTTATATTACAAGAAACTACTCTGTATTATGATAAATTCACCATCTGGTCACTTACGGCTCTATGCATCTGGATTGTGTTATCAGTTTAGACCACGATTCATTCCTTTTTTATTTAGCAGATAGGTGTTTAGTCTAAGTCAGTTGTGTATGTTTCCTGGTAGACCACGGAGGCATCCTCAAATTGCGTTTTGACTTATCTTCTCCCTCCTAACACCATTTGTCTTGGGATGGAATGAATTATCCTTTGGAAATACCTCTCTTTCTCCCTCAATTGACTTTAGATAGTGCAAAGATGACTGGCCTAGACCAGACGACAAAGTGGTAAACGGGCTTGGGCTGCATCGACATCTCCACTGGTTTTTCATGCAGTAACAATGAACACGTGAATACAAAATATGACTGTTAATATCTGCAGGGAAGGATGCTTTAAATGCACTCAACCATGCTCAGACTGTCAAGGCTGAAGGCCTGTAGCTAGCAACCTAAGAGCTTTATTTAGATATTGAAGTAAGAGCCTGGCTTTTGAACTCGGTGGAAAGGTTCTCACTGATTTCTGGCTGGGGTTGCCCCCATTTCCAGGGGTGCTGTGCTCTCACACTCAGTCACTAGTAGGAGGGGGTTGCCTGAATAACTGTTCTGGACCAAGGAGACTGGATTTGGCCCCATTGTAGATTCATTTCCTGGAAGTTTTTCTTTTGTTGTGTCTCTTACAACTCTGAATATCCCCTCAATTTTCTATATTTACTTTTTTCCCTCCTTTTGTGGAGTGCATTGTACAAGTCCCTGGCTATGACAATGTTCTTTTGTTTCAGGAAGTGCTCTGAACATCACACTAAAGCAGTTGCTGTTCAGTGGTGAGGTCATTTCAAGAGAAAGGTTTTGCAACACGTGCAAGATTTGTTTTGCCTGGAGACAGACGACCAGGTCTAGAAACTCCAGGCGGACAGGGCATACAGGAAAATGCTGATAAAACCTGTGCAGTACTGAAGTCTCCTCAATAAGAAGAGTGAGCAGAGTCCTTCAAGAAGGAGAAGGAGTCTATGCATTTCTCAGGAGCATGTGGTACGGAAAAAAAACAGATTACCTGGAAAGCACACAGCACAGAGAACATGCAGCTTGTGTCCACTAGGAAACAATTGCCTCAGTAAAATACAAGGATCAAGGTAAGTTTTCTTAAGAAATGTCTGAGTTTGATTTTTGCCTTCTGTCATCAGTAGCCATTTAAACAACAAAATGACTTGGTAGTATCCTTGTTCTTTAAAACCAGTAAAGGCAAGGGTGTGTGCATTGAGTCCCTGAATATGACTGCCAAGGATCTTGTCCTCTGCATTCAGAAATGTTATCTTAAGGCAAAACTAAAAGAGAAAATATGAAACTAGCAAGCCTGGCTATAACATGGATGTTGAGTACACATGGACCATCATGAAAGGTTCCTGTCCTCCATGGGGCATTTGTGGGAAAGCCACACCTGACTTTTGTCTCTGCTTCCCTCTGTGCATTGTCACGGCCCACAATGCTGCTCAGCTCTAGCTCTGTCAGGAGCAGGAAGGCTTTCAGAGCTCTTCAGACAAGCCATCAAATTACACAGGCCATTCAAATGGAGAATTTGCTGTGGTGGTGACTCTTATCCAACCCACAGTTTCCATGAAAGGAAAGTTATGGTTTTATCAAACTGGTGCTTGTCCTGCAAAGCACCGTGCAAGAGAGATCAGCCTTCCAGGCTAAGTGGAAATCCTGATTAAAAATAGGGTTTTCCCAACCATGAACAAGACAGACATATGGATGGATCAAATGGGAGGTATGTGAACACATATATTAAGCCTTGACTAGATTGAATGGTGCATTTAATGAGACTTACTAGAGAGTAACACATTATTAGCTGAGGCATGCAGAATCTTTTCTTCGTTGTTTTATCAGTCTCAATCATTACATCTGCAGTTGTGCGTACTTTTCAAAATTTGGCCCATAGCCTTTATCTGAGCCCATCTATCTGATTCTGCAGTTCAAACAGGCAGAATCTGTATTCCCACCCAAGGAAATGCATCCCACAAGCCACCTCAAGGGCTCTGGCTATGTAGGGTAGGACAAATCTGCCAGTGATGTCTAATGCAGGGCTTTGACCAGCAGAACCCATCACTTTCAAGTGTAGATAAAGTGTATATTACAATGAAGCTAAACAACAAAAAAGCTGGCTTCTAATGCACCTAAAAACAAAACAAGTCAACCCAATTTGGAGAAACCTAGTGACAAAGATACAGCCTTGTTCTCCTCTGGATTTTTAATTTGGATCACAGAAATGAGCCGAAATGTCGCCTCTTTATGAGAAACTGTGCCTTCCTCTACACTTCCAGCAACAGCAAAGCAAACAATGCTTTGCATTTGTTGCCAAATCCTGTTGTAGCTTAATTTATTCTTTTCTCTGTGAATGCACTGGCCTTCTCTGCACTTCCACAGCACAAGTTCACTCCGATACCAAAGGCATCAGTGGTGCTGTAGGCTGCCCGCCAGCAATTTTGCACCCTGACATCTCCTTTCTTAAGAGCCAGGCTTAATGTGATGGTGCAATAAAAATGCGGCAGTCTGATGGAGGGAGCTTGGGGTCTCTTGACTGCAGTTTTTCATGCAGTGGTGCACAGTGCTCCAGAAAAGCCAAGAAGAGGCACTGTCCTGGTGCATCACTATTGAGAACCTCTTGGTGCGGATGTGTGTGACTGGTCAATATTGCATACTAGAAAAGGACCAGTTCATTTTTCCCATATCTCACTTAGTGAATCCAGTTAAAATTTGAAATGTTTCCATCAACAGCTATCTCAGAAAGTTTATGCTTCTCCACACAGGCCAAGGAAGTTTATAGCTTGCTCTGAAAAATGTGTTCGTGAGCATAGACAAAAATTCTGCATTTGTCGGAGACAGTTCACAAATAACAAAACTGTTTTTTATGCATCTGTGGGGTGAAGTGAGATTCCCGCTCAGCCTGATTAGTACCATGGCCAACCCCTGGAATGTTCCTTTAAACAGCTCTCTGAAATTCCCAGAGGCACTGTCTGAAACCAGCACTTCAGTGTGTGACCTTTGCGGGTTACGGCAGTAAGACACTGGGCAACTCTTTTGCAAGTTCCGCGAAGCTGCAGCCCATTTCTAAACTTCCATATTGATATATTTCCTGGTTCCAGTGGTGCATAAAAGAAACAAACTCCAGAAAGCCCCGCTCTGGATTTTCCCTTGCTCTCTTGTGAATCTTAAATCTATCATGTTATTTTTTAGTAGTGCCCGTGCTATCACACAGGTTCTGTTGGGAGTCCTGGAAGAGCTGCCCACCTTCCAATTGCTGATGTACTCAAAGCCCAGAGGGAGTAGCTGAAGGTAAACTTCAATATACTTCCTTTGCATGGATTCCATTACTGTGACATGATTTTTTTTTTCCCCCCTCATTGTCTGTACATGGCAGGAGTCGATCACATTACAATTTGTCCCAATTCATCTGGGACAGCACCTGTGGTGCTTCTTCATCAGTTCTACATTGAAGAAGGACAGCTCTTATCCTTCTCCCCATTCTGTGCCTTTGCAGGTGTATTGCATATGTCTGCCTGAACAAAACATCTCTGTTGCCAATGAGCTCACTCAAAGGAAGACTTCTTTACAAGGGATCCTTTGGGGATGTAATCTCTATGTAAGCTTCCACTCCTTCTCCAGCATGTAGCTGATAGCTACATCTTTGTGTCCTGATGGCTCTGAGCACCCAGATTAGCCCTTGTAAGCATAAGTGCCAGCTCAAATAGTGACCAGTCAGTTACCTAAAGGCCCAAATTGTGAAAGAGCATACATCCTGCAGTTCTGCTGTGTGCCCACTCATATGTGGATTCGTATAATGTAATTCAGCCACTAATGTCTTTTAAGCATTAGTGCCACATCTTTAGCCTTATCTCCTTCTTCCTTTGCCTCTTCACATCCTTCTCCACAACTTCAATTCTCAGCTCGCTTGCGGTGCATTTTCTTCTGTGGGTCTTCTAGCAGAAGGGGTTCAAAGAAGGTCCTCCATGGCACATGTGAAGTTAGGTGGGATGAATGAGGACCTTGCTCACTATGTCCCTAACTGGTTAGCACTAATGACTCCAGAGACCAAACAGGGGGATGAAGAAGCTGGAACAGCTCAGCCTGAAGCCCAGGGAGGGTTAATTCACTGGTGTGTGGCTGGCAAAGGAATACAGTAACAGGGAGAGCCATAACAGTGACATATTTGTGCATGGGGAACAGATGGAGATGGAACTACTGCGAGAGGCCATGCTGGGGAGGAGGCCAGTACACCTTTGCTGCCACCTCATCCTCCTTACAAGGTCAGACCTTGCCACAGCTTTCAATATCACTAGTGTTTAATGACTTGACTTCTCTACAAATAAGGAGATGGGGAGTGGGGAACAAAACAAGTCCTTTCTTCACCCTTTGCACCTCTCTTTGATCTCTTTCCTCACCTTCTTCTGCAGGAATAGCTCAGCATGGGCAGTGACACTCTGCCCCACTTGGTCTGCAATGGTGTGTGAGATCTGCAACTGGCTTCCTCTGGGCACTGGCTCATTGCAGCTCAGTGGTAGGTGGGAGAAAATATCCCTGGGAAGCCACATGGCGTGACAGAGGGAAGTGCTCAAACAGTACCGAAGATGTTGCTTGCACATGGTGGAGCCTGTGGAGGCCAAGTGTACTGTGAACACCAAGGATGTCTTGTCCTTTTCTGTCTGCCAAGCTCCCTGTGGGACACAGCAGAGCTGAAGAGCTTTTCACTTTGGATTTTTTGGGAGTAAGTAGCAATGTATTTAAAGTTTGCAAAAGTTTCTATGTTTTCTAGCTCTCCTCTTCAGAAAAAAAACCTCCAAACCTATGAAAACTTTCTCAATGTCTATGTCTTTGTTAAAAATTGCCTTTGAGTAGTGTCCAAAACAGCAACCCACAAAGAGAACAGTTCAGTGTCAGTGAGTGAGTGCAGAGGGCCAGGATTACTGCTGAATGCATGATTTGTGGTTATTACCCAAGCATACTTACATTGTCTCACAGCTTACCAAGCTGACACAGATGTCTTTGCTTCTTAACTTTTCACAGACAAAACTGGACAAAAAAGATTTAAAATTCCACATCCCTCTTTTTAGCTGAGGTAAGCTTCCTTCTTGGGCTCACATTTTATCCAGGCCGAGTACTCAGATCCACGCCTGTCCAAGGGAGCAGCAGAGCACCATCTCATTGCTGTCTGGGAGGCATGTGGATCCTCCTGCCTTGCTTTGGACTTGTCTCACTGGCTGTCAGCCATATGCTGAAGCAGGCCTGTTTTGTGCATGGCTATTGCAGCAGGATGGGCTTTCTCCACGTGGACCTAAGCTGTAGGATCGGAGCTGGAATTTCTTCCCAGAGTTTTCTCAGCCTGCTGCTGAGCCCCAATTGCTCCCAATAGACATTGATACCTTGGAGATACAGTCATGAGCAACTACTTGTACCTTTCTTTGTAAGTGTTTTCTCCCAAAATGTCTGATATCAGCTATTTAAATTGTGTCTTTGTGGTGCTTGGCTGCTGTCATCACATGGTGTTGTTTCTGTTCCCTAACCAGAGAAACAAACCTTTCGAGCAGGACTTCCCAGGTTTTCAAACCTAGAAATTGGTTTCCATGAAGCTTTACACCCCCAGTTTCAGTGCCGGGAAGGTGCTCACTAGCAGGACTCTATCACAGTACTCCTTCCAAACTCTGCAGGGACTCAATGCCAAATCAAACTAAAAATCCCTTTTTTCTTTTTTTGTTTTGCATCCTTTTCCAGTTAGAAAAGGTGAGGTTTGCTATGACCTATGGATTTTGCAGTGTGATTCCCCTAGAGCAGGCAGGGAGTGTCTCCCTACCCGAGCTTTCCTGATTGCCAGTTCTTCAACCCTGGCTCTGGCATTCCCTTCTCCCCCCAAAAGTGCCTGTCTCCCCCTTTTCCTCTCACTACACTGGCCAGCCTTCCCACTCTGAAAGGTCAGGCGCTCTTAAGGCAGGTGTTCGGAGGCAGCACAGCAGAGCGGGGCCTCGGCAGACAGGAAGCCTTTTACTCTAATTAGTCTTTGCAGAAGTTTGGCATTTCTCCTTGTAACTGTTTCCCCACTGATGAGGAGCACGTATTCAGCTCTTCCTTCTCACCTCGCACGTCTGAGCCTCCCGCTGTCTCCCGCTGGGCTACAGGGGTTTAGTCGTGGATCACGTTGCCTGGAGGAAGCAGGCAGGGGATATGTGAGGACATAAACACTATTTTCTGGTGCTGGGAGTGTTTTTTTCAACTCAGCCACGTTCACAACCTGAACCTGCATCATTTTCGCCACTTGCTCCCACTCGCCTCCTCCCTTCTGGCCTGGACCCGCCAGTCTTTTGTCTGGTTAATCAGTACAACTCCTTCCACGGCTTCCTGGGGGCTCTTTGGCCAGTGGGTTATGAAGACCCATGAGTTCATTGTTTAAATTAAGTTCTTCTATATGGAAACACCACTGGTTTCCCATATGGTCTTGGCAAAGCCACCATCCGCTCCCCACCTAAATTAAATTTCACTAATTGAATTAGTTACCATTTTATCAGCTGCCGCTTTGCAGTAGTTTGTGAACCCCCAGGGGGTTCAGGCCACGCGCAGTCAAGAGCTTCCCCACCTCACTCTCTCATTTATCATCGTGACAATGCACAGTGCTGGGAGAAGCAGAGGGGTGGAGAGTACCGTGCCCTTCCCAAGCATCCCAGCCATCTCTGAGCATCCTAATGATTGACCTCTGTGAGTGAAGCAGCCCTGCACTGACCCCGGACTGCTGAAAGGAAGCATTCTCCCCTTTGTAAAAATCCCCCTGCGACGTTGGCGTGGGCCAGGCTGAATGCAGGCGTATCAGAAGGGAAGCCCCTCGTGCAGGCACTGGTGCCCTGGGACATTGCAGCTTCCATATGCCAGGGGACTAACAGCGACAGGCCTGGGCTCAGGGGACAATGCCATCACGCTGTCCCACAGGCGAGAAAGGGAGAGAGGACACGTGGAAAGGGACAGCCTGAAGTGGCTCTGCCAGCATCTGGCAGTGGAGCGTGAAGCGTGTCACCTGCTTCAGCCCTTGCCTTCCCTCAGCAGGCACAAGGGGCTTGGCTATTGTTGTATCCCAGCAGGATGCTGGGGATGCAGCGCTAGAGTGGGTGGTGGACACCCAGCATTACTACAGGTGCTTCTGGCTGCTGAACTGCACCCACTGTGCTGATGATCACTTGGAAAAGTATTGGCTCTCATGTTACAGCTTTGGGGGGGTTAGGGAAGTATGAGGCATGTAGAAGCATCATCACCCCATGCTCCCTGATCCCCTGTCGCTGCACTGTTGTCTCCTCTCTGTGAGGGAGGAGAGGGATGCATAGAAGCATCAGACAGGCTAGGGATGTAATGCTCTGGACTCAAACCTTGAGAAAATGCTTTCCAGGAACACATCAGCACAGCATAATGCTTAGTGGTGTGGGAATGTGGGAATGTCTCTGTGATGGATACCAGGAATGGTAAGGCCAGCATGGCTGTGCAGGCTTAGCAAGCTGAGCTTATCAGCCACAGCAGTTTGTATTTAGACCCCTTGTAGAAGGTAGATACCTTCACCTCACTGAGATGCTGCCAGACCTGAGTTCACTTTGCAGATAAGGCAGAGACTCACCAGTAGTGATGATCAGGTTAGGTATTTGCAGGATGTACCTGGGTAAAAGCCACTGGCTTCTACAGCCAAACTCCACTGCTTCCAAGATGACCTCTCAAAGGGTGACCTGGTTTTCCTCTGTGGATCTGTAAGGCAGAAAATGCTTGAATGCCCCTGGAGGGAGGGAAGCCAAACCTGAGAATGAAGCTGCTACTGCAGTGTTGAACAGGGACAGCACCCTTCTGCCCACAGCCACCCACCCACTTTGCCTTTCTGAGGCATATACTTGCAAACAAAACAAAACAAAACAAAATCTGTTAAACAAGGATTGAAGGTGAATGTGCATTTCACTGAAGTCTGGCTAACACACAACGTATCACGTGTTCTTGATAAAATGCTGACTTGTTTCAGAAACTCCACAATGGTGTTTGAATATCTGAGAAAGAACAGTCCCAGGAGTACTCACCAGTCTTTCATGCTCAGCAATGAATTGGTGATTAAATTTATTAGTAGTCACCAGTTTATGGTCCCTGACCAATTTTAACGTTTCCTCATAAATCATGAAAAAATATATACAGAGGTCACAGAAACAAATGAGTCAGAAAGTGTTCAGAACAGATTTCTTGGATAGGAAGTGGGATTTATTAAAGGTGATTTTCACCTGTTTTTTTGCAAAGTCATATCTATTGGCTCCCATTTTTACCTCTGCAAACAGACTGTAACACAGATCAGGTATCAATTTTCAAAGCAGACCATAGCTGCATTAGTGAGGTTATGACATAATGAACAGAAGATGTGAAATCATGTTCAAAGTCCAGCACCCATCAAAGTACTACAAAAGCAGAAGGGCTGAAGCCTCAGCATGGCCCAGAGGTTTGGATCTACATCAGTATTGGGCATGGCAATATGGAAGTGTCCCAGCTGGTGAGGGATTTGGAGCAGCAGCTTCAGCACTAGAATGGAGAAGAGGTCAGTGGTGGGACCAGGAAGCTGGGGTGGAGGGAACAGGCATGTGGAGAGGGACTCTTGGCTGTGGGGTATTGAGCAGGGATAGTTGGGACATAAAGCACTAAGGGGAGAAGGTGTGGGATGCGTACTCTGGGTGGCACTGGGATTTTTAAGTAGGCTGCCTCACAAGATGATGTAGTGAACCAGGAATGGAGAAGGTCTATCAGTCCATCACCTCCCACCTTCTAGTGCAACAGGTTTAAATGTGGCTGAACTTGGGTGCAGTCTCTGGACATACCAGATGCATTGTTTTGGGTCTGTACTGCACCCCTGCACTCTCCCTGTCCTTGCAGAGCTCATGTTGAGCAATCCCCCAGATGTTTACTTTGCTTTTGGAAGACAATGGAAATTTACTCCAGAGCTTTACCTCATCACTGCTGGGACATTTGTGGGCAGCACCGTTTCCAGCACTGTTTTGGTTCTTTCTCTGTCTGGCTGCTCCTGTACCAGAGGCAGCTGGCTTTGCAGCAATGGTATTTTTTCCCCAATTTCGTTTGAATCCATTGCCTCCAGTACTTCTGTGAACACTTCATTGACATATTCTTCTGAATTTGCATCAGCCAAAAAGTTAGTCATTGAAACCTCCTCTCCTCCACACTTAACAAAAGCTCTCCTTCTGATGTATGGGACTTGAGGAGCCAGGGGTCTGCATGGGATAACATCCTCTCTCCAAGTGGTGCTGGCCGTGGGGCACCTCCAGGAGGGAGGGCGGACTTGCTAGCACCCATTGGCTAGCTCCATCTAGTGAAAAGACCACAGCGGCATCCATCAGCTTAGGGACATGGGGCCAGGCCAGACTTCCCCAGGCCCCTGGCAGGATCACCTTTGGCTTCTTCTAAGCCCCAGGTGAGTTGCACTGGAGGATGTCAGGGTGGCTGAAAATCTGTGGGCAGAGCACCAATGGGGATGTGGCTGCAACGGGAGGTGGAGAGGTGTTGGGAGCAGGACAAGGCACAGTATGTCGGCTCCATGGTGTCCATGATTTCATCTTGAGTGAGGAATGAGCTGAAGCATCTCCTGGTGGTCTGGGGTCCAGAGCGACTTCTCCCAGGACAGTGAATTTACAGTGTGGATGCAGAGTGAGTCTGGTCTTTACATGGACCTGCTTTAAACTGGAAATGTTTTAATGCTTCTTGGCATCATGATTCTGTGACCATCAGCATCACATCTGTCTATGTCAGACATCAATGCCAGCACTAACAAGTTCATCCTTCCCTGGACTAACTATTGAGAACACAGAGATGAGTGCAGTGAACCCAAGTCTGCACCATCTGCAAGAGAAAGATTGTGCTTTAGTGTGAGTCTCTTTAGGTCTGCACAGGTTGAACAGTGTCCTGGTCCTTTTACACTGAGCACAACATATACCACCACTGTACAGAATTGCACCATTCCCTGGGGCAAAGAGGTGCTTTTATTCTATCCAGACATGAAAATCTTTCCTTTTCCACTACTGGCACTCATGGTTCACCTTTTGGCAAGCCATGCCTCACCCAACTCCCCCTGTTCCTCTAAGCTTATTAAGAGGATGGCCTGGATTTGTCTGTTCCCTTGGCTGCTGAACCCTTTGGGTTCAGCCAGGTTGTTTTTCCAAATGCTAGATGAAGTGCATGAGTTTTAAGGTGATCTAACAGATCACAGTAATTTTAAATCCTGCAATAGCATGACAAATCTGAGGTTAAGATGGGGCTCCTGGCATATTCTTGATTGCTGCTGTTGGACAAGATTGCTGGAAGTAGGGATTCACTGGCTATTTCCTTTGTTCATTCTGTAACTCTTTGCTTTAGTCAGTGGATTGCTTCAGTGACTGAGATTAAACTTATTTTTATGGTCTTCATTTCTGCCACCTCACCACCTATGGAATTCATCACTTTCATGTGAATGACACCTTGAAACATGGTAAGCTGGGAAAGAAATGGGAAGAATTATAGATTAACTTTTGGGTATGATGATCTAATGTGACAATTTGGCACAAAAAAAAAAAAAGGTCTGTACAGGCCTTGTGGTGTGCTAAAAGGGAAATCAGGATGCATCAGGAGGTCACAGAGAGGATGTACTTCAGTGGTAGAAACCACAATGACATATTAGGTCTGTTTCTGATAGCCATGCTTGGAGAGGTTGAAGGAGGCTGAAAAATTATAGGTGTGCTGGATAAGATCTAAAAGAATAAAAAATATGAAAAACTCACTTTTCAGTTTAATAAATATTATACTCCTTGAAGAATGTTAAAAAGTGATTTTGTCTTTGCCTATAAAAATCTAGATCAAAAGGAAGATCTAGATATAATTGAATTTTTTTTTTCATTTATTCAGCAAGACTAATACACTCTGCTGGCTGGAGGTTTAGGAATCTAAATCTGGAATAAAGGTTACATTTTAAAGAAAACGCATAACAATCCACTTCATTCAAGCAATCTTAGAAACTGCAGTGTTATTCATAGATTACATTCCTCTCTGCAACAGAAAAAGGATCATTAATCTTTTCTTTTTTTTAAGAGCAACATTGTAGTAATTCCGATCTCCCTTCCAAGGAAAAGCAGATGATTTATATATGTTTTGAAAATCATTCTGTGCTTGGTGTTCCTACTACAGAGGATGAGACTGTGTGACTCTCTTGTGTTTCTCTACATTTTGTTTCAAGCCCTCTTGAACCAAAGCATTGGGTTGAACCTCTCAGGAATTTGTAGGTTAAACAGTGCTTGGAGCATATATGTGGCACCATGTAATGAGGCAATGAAAAAGAATAGCAAAAAGTCAATTTTTTCTAACCAAATGAGATCTTCCACTAGAAGGGGAAAAACTGTGGCCTTATGTCCTATTTCTGTCTCACTCAGGATGCTACAACCTTGAAGCTTCATTTTTCACTATTGCCCACTGTTTTTTACCCTGCAGTGTCTCTCCAGCCTGGCTGCCTGATAGAGATGTAAGGAACCATGGCACATACCCTCACAGTAAGAAAAGCATTGCAAGAATGGGAAGATTCCAGGAATAGCAAATGTGGTATTACTCAATACATATTAAGTAACAAACACCCCCTCCAGCCATAGAAGAAAAAAAAATGCGTTCATTGACCTTTTTGGTACAATATAATTAAGAAAAGAGTGTGTATAATTTGAAGACGTTTTATGTTCCTCTCCAGTGTGAATGCTGGATTTATTTACCGGAATCTCTAAAGCTCCAACTGGAATGAGAGGAAGCGAGAGAGGGGCTTTCCTGCGCACATACTATAAAGGAGAGAAGTCAAGTGTCTTTGAATTGTGCAACACATGATTTTTGTAACTTTAATCGAAATGTGTGTGTGGGGCAGTGGGTGGTGGTGGGGGGAGAGTTAGATTGTGTTGATAGGATATTGCTTAGAGAAATTCCAGTTTCTGAAGCTCTTAACAAAAATATTCACCATGAGGAGGGGAAATGGTTGGCAATGAAGGCCTTTTTTTCTCAAGAACTCCCATTTGGAACATATTACGCTCTTGCAACATGGGATGGATAAACACTGTATTAATGATTAGATGGAGACCAAGAGCTGAATTTGTTTGCATTTGATAAAGCAGTTGTTCTATCGACCATATGTCTTTACTCTAGGGAAGAAGTAGCTGTTAAGAGAAAGCACGTCTCTTTTTGTGAAAATTAACTGGACTGTGTGTGGAAAGGATGAACGGTCATTTAAACTGTGCCTAAAACCACTGACATTTTACCTCTGTGCCAGTTTCACTTTCAGAAACCAGCTGTCAAGTTACAAGGCTGAGAGGTGATCATTTCAATCTGCTCGGTTTCCGGTGATATGTGTGCCAAACGTCACAGGTTCATGATGAAAAGGAATCCAATGTATTGAAAGTAAAAGTAAACCATAAACATAAACCATACACATTTATAAATAGGTAAATATAGAAGTGAAGGATTGCACCTGGGCTAATGTGAAGGTACAGAGAACCACACAGATTTGTCCTACATCAAAATTCCAGCATGTTCTTCTGGGTCTTTTTCCTACATCTACCTTTTAATTTTTAAGCCACAGTCCTCAAGTTTTCATGTGCTCTTTTCAGGTGCAAAATGTTTGTTGGAAGAACCACATTAAAATCTGAGCTAAGCTTCCAGCTGGCTGCCTGGACAGGCAGTTCCACTCGCATTTGTCCTGGTTGTCTGAGATGGAGAAAGGATCCTTTGAGAGAAATCTCTTCCTGTGTAAACCAGCTGGAAAAGGCAAATGTGCACAAATGTGTTTCTCAAGATTTTGCACCTAGTGCCCTCCTACCAAAATTTTTAGGAATTTTTCCTCTACAACTGAACACAGTGATTCACCTTTTAGATGGGAAATAATTAGTTGGCAGTTTTGGGATGGAATTTCTCTCTGACTGGTCTGTCATCAGGAGAAAGCCCAGCACCGGGATGACAGCATTAGAAATTTTTAATTTTAGACCTCAGTTAAGTTAGTAATTTATTTGCTTTTCCAAGGTGAACCATAAGTTCTTTGCTAGTTTTCACATTTTACTGAAGATGTGTGACTTCTATGGAAAACACATATTTTGTCTACTTGCTAAAGATTACCTCATCATAAATAGTCACAACCTCAGTTTTGAGCCCAGAAAAGAATCTAAAGCTCCTGAGGATAAAAAATACTTCTTTTTGATAAAATTAAATACTTAATGAGTAGTGGTAACATTCCTAGTTAATGCTCTGCCAATGCAGAAACGTTTCATCTCTTGCCTCTTAATGGGATTTTCTCCCTTGCTGAATCAAAAAGGGAGAGGGTTTCAAGCAGCCTAAAGGGCTGAAGAGGGCTCAGTTTTGAGTGAGATCAGCTTTCCACCCTTTAGTGTGAGGGCAAGTCTTGTTCCTCCTTTATCCAGGAATGGGATTGACTCAATGTCAGGGAATGATAAGTAATGAAATTTGGGATGCAATAGACCACAGGATAACGTGGTGAGATTGTTGGATTGAGAACAAATAAGACAGGGAAAGAGAAACGAGGAGGAACATCTATAGAGGCTCATCATTGCGCAGGAAGCTCAGCTGTGTGGCTGGAAAGGAGGTTATAAATACAGTGTGGTTGGGAGGGATGCAAAGTGGAGACCAGAGACACTCCTCAAACTGGACAAAGGAGGGTAGATAAGTGAGCTGCCAGGGTCACTATGATCAAGAACCTGTCTTTGCCTGAGCAACAATACATTTCCAAGACATGATGCTTCCTAAAGGAGGCACTGCCTCGAGTGAGAGGAGAAATTGGGCATATCTCAAACAGGCACATGGGAAGAACAATGGCAAGTAATTCATTCGGACTAGACATGTTTTCAGGGGAAACACAGGAGATGGAAGTAGATCACTTGGACAGGTACCCCACTCAACATGTGAAAAGGAGGATGGGAGAAATTTGGGTGCCTCATAGGGGCAAGCCACGTAACTACATGTACAATGCAGGTTTGCTGGGGCATCAAAACAGGATCCACGTAGGAACAGTTTACAGAGAACTGGATTCAGACCTGAGAAGGGTGCAATGATGAAGACTGTATTTTAGACATAATGTCTGGGTGTGCTCTGGAGGTCCATGGTTTTGGACCACTAGGCCTGGCAGTGCCAGCAGAGCATAGGGGCTGCTCTTCTGTGCTGCAGCTGGAAAGGGAGTTATCACTTGATTTCTTTTAGCTGGATGTGAGTTACTCTTGTCACACCATCTAGGGTTCACAGTATCAAAAGCAAAAGAAAGAACTGCCTATAAAAGTTATTTCTAGCTGACATCTTACCAACTGCTTTCTGCAGGAGATTGCAATTGTTTTTCTGCAGTAACTGCTAAAAAAAGAAGTAACTCCAAAGGTTAGGAGCTGCTGCAAGATATTTTCAAGCATGTCACATGCAGTGACAAGGGCTAAGAAGAGGTAAGAGTGTTTTTACACTTTGTTTTGAAAGGGAGCTGGTAGTTAGGTCAGTGTGCCATACAGAAAAGCTATGGCAAAGGTCAGTTGCCAGGTAGAACAGATTGTTGGAAAAGTTTTCTATGGCTTGATCCCTGATGAAGTTTGCAAATCCAGGACAGTAATGTTGTGGAGGCTTGTGAAGAGTCACTAGTTAGCTCTTTACCTAATATTGTGCTGCTAAATTAAGCTTGGAAGAAGAGTTGGAACATTTTGAGCAACCCAGGAGCAGCCAAGGAAATGTAATCAGAACACGGCAGCCTTTCTGGTTCCCTTCTCTGGACATTCATGTATAATTTGTTAGATGTGTTATGTGATATCAGCGTTTTATATGTCTGTAGACCAACTCATTGTAGAGGCATCTCAGAAATCCTCATTACCAACCACTGGCTGGAGACTACATATATGTGAGAGATGGAGTGTGGAAATAAAAAGCCAGAATCAGCCAATTTCGGAAGGCCTCTGTGGCAACAGGAAGGCAACCTCTTCCAGCATATATCTGAGATGCAATGAATGGTGATTGCAGAGTTATAGGATCTCAGCTGAAAGATCCCCACAGCCCATTGCCAGGGAACCTTCTGCATCCAAAGCAGGTCTCTCTTGATACTTCTCTAGGTTTTAGGCGAGTGCCAACCTCCTCCTCAGCTGTGGTTATCCTGCACATACCATGGTTCCTGGCTCTGCCACTGCTCTCCAGAGCTGCTTATGGGAGGTAGGAAGCTGGTACAACTGCTGTGTTAATAAAGAAGGGAACTTCCCTGGGGCTTGCAGCATCTTATTGGAAAGTCGTTGATCTCTTCTGTGTGGTGCTTTCAATTGGTGCTCTTCAGGTTCTCCTTAAACAAAACTGTTGGGGTTTGCGGGGAAATAAGGAGGGATTTGGAGAATGCTAGGCATTGAAGCTCCATCACCCTTTTGAACTTGGTTTACAACATTTTAGCTTTCTGGCTTTGGCCAAGAGGCTGGAGAAAGTTGCTGAGAAATCACTGAGTCCCTTTAGTGCAGTTGACTTCCACACAGCAGACAACACTCCATACTGTTTGTGGAATCATTTTCAATTAGGTGATGAGGCAAAGGAGAGATTTTTGTCTGACCTAGAATCCAGTGTTTGTTGCTCATTTCAATATTGTATTCCCCTGCAGTTAATTGCCTCCTCATCCTGCATATTCTTGTTTGTGATTTTTACAATACATGAATGGGGTGGACAGGCAAAGTCCAGACATTCAGGGGTAAAGCAAGGTTATCTCCTGAAGTCAGTTATTGTGCTGGCTTAGGGAAAGAGCAAGAGATACAGGAACTTTACTTGGGCAGTGAAAATGCTTGCATGCATAGAGAATGTTAGAAAGCCAATGGGTTAACCGGATCCAAAAAAGAGGATATGGAAGGTATCTATTTGCAGCTTGACCCATAAGCACTTCAAACCAATGATAGACTTTGTGGTATCCTTCTTCACTCTACAAAGAATTTTATATGTAGTGCTGACACCTTTTGGGATTAAATATGTGATTTAGACACTGAGCTGGGAAAGCAAGGTTTTCCCTTGTGAGGATGAAATCATAGAGCTGAATAGACGGAGGCATGTGTCTACAAGAGAGCTAAGGAAATTGTACTGTATTTTACTATTAGCAAAACTACCATTGTGCAAATTAACTACTAGTATTGTCCCTGCGTGCTAATAGTGGTTCCTGTCCACTACAAGTGTCTACAGAACTAGAAGTGTCCAAACAGCTGCTGTACCTGCTTTCCAGCCTTGCCTGGAGTTGCATCCATCATGACTTTGCCAGATTGGACACATTCAATTAAAACAGCTTCATCACCTTCTTGCTATTACATTACAAACTTGGTCATTATTAGGTACGTTGTCAGGACTGTGGTTTTTAATGGTTTTACCTTCTCTGAGAGGAAGCACATGCAATTTATTAAGAAAGAATAGAGTTCCATATAGAAAGGAGCTTGGAGAAGACATGCCCCAAAGCTTCCCTAGTATTGCTCTCTCTTCATGTCTTCAGGGTTCTCTGAGCAGAGGATAGAGAACAGCTTTTTTCTTTTCCTAGAAATATTGGTGAAGATTACAAAGAAAGAAACTAGGCACCTGCTGAGAAAATGATGGTTCAAACCCAAAAATTATGCCCTTTCCCCCGCCTCAACAGTTCCTCAGGTTGTTTTCTCCATATAATTTGCTTTTTTTGAGACATTTAAAGACTACCAGATACAGATGACTGCTGCTGAGTGCACTGGTTCACAGCCTGGGAAAGCACTCTCCGAAAAGCCCCAGGAGGGAGCCTTCAGAGCAGAGTGCTGCCAGCTCTGTGCCCACAAGAGAAGGGTCTCGGTGGGGTACTGCCCTTTCAAACGGCAGCGCAGCACTGCAGGCCGAGGGCAGGCAGCAGGCGCCTGGCAGAGTAAATCATCTTTCAGAGGCAAACCGTGAGGAAAGCACACAGTAGATAAAGGCTGTCCCTGGGAAGGCTGGTGTATATCAGACTGTGAATTGCTTTTCCCTACTGTTCCTTTAATGTGGAGCCTGGCAGCCTCAGGATCCAGGATCCAGTGAAGCATGGCCACACTCTATAGACCATAGACTTTCAAACTTTATTGGACATCATTAGATGATCCATCTACTCTTCATATTTTCCTTGAGAGCCTCATGGGTTTTAATGCAGTTGTTTGATGTTACGAGCAGCAGAGCTGCTATTTCAGAGGGTAGAGTGAAATTTTAAGCTGGCCTGACAAACGCTTTCCCCCGCCAATCAACTGGACAAGCTATGGAGCAGGAGATGGGCTCTAATGTGGAAATGGGACAGCCAATGCCTGAGTTCGGATGGGGAATGGCTGCTGTCCCTCACAGCAGCTTCCTTACACAACTATCTGTACCAGGGAAGCTGCTCCACATCAGCATTCTCAGACTCCTTAGCACTAAACCTTAAAGCTGAGGGGTATTTGCAGCAGGCAGTACACATCTACTTTGCATTTGGTTTACATGCTTTTAAGAAGCTCAGTAAAATCATTTAGTATTGTCTAGTTCCAAGTAAAATAGATTAGTATTTAACTCATGTGCATCAGAAATACTGTTATAACATAAAGGTAATATTACCTATTCTACCTACCTATTATGTGTCTTCTCTCACTGTGTGTAAAGGGATCGCTTTGGCTGTAGATAAGAGTGCTACTGAGCAGTAGCCTCAATCATGTTTGCTTCCAGCTGTCAAAAATGATCCCTTTTCTCTCCTTGGGTGCTCTGATCAAATCAGTGTCTGAACCAGATTTTCTTTGCTTAGTGCTGTTGCAAGCTACCCACAAGCCTGCAAACTAAAAAGTTTAAATTTGGAAGGTGGGGTGAAGCACCTCTTGCAGCTTCAGTATGATGAGTATCGTAATTGCAACAACTTGTATAACCACATTCATGACCACAGATTAGGATCCAGGAAAGGAGTGGTACATTTGTGTTCGAGAAGTGACTGGACATGGCAATTAGTGCCATGGTCTAGTTGACAAGGTGGTGATCAGTCAAAGGCTGGACTCGATGATCTCAGAGGTCTTTTCCAACCTAAATGATTCTGTGATTCTGTTATATGAGTGTATATAATACCTGTGGTGCACTGGCTTCCTAGAGTTAGCCCTTAGGGAATATTTTACAAGAGTGCCATTAGGGAGACATTTCTGGTTACTTCAGTTCTAATCCAACTGCCTGGGAATTCATGACTATACTCAGCACAGACAGATGCACACAGAGGTGTGTGAATCATTAACCTCGGGGAACAACACCAGTTCTAATCTCTGTTGCGGACTTTAGAAATCCCTGAAACAAGGCAGTTTACCTGGGATGAAGAGCAGTGATCCTTACAGCTATTTTCCACAGTGAAAACCACAGCAAACTGTAATATATGTGGATGTGTAAAAGGCTGGCAAGAACGCTTATCTCCAGAGCAGCACATAGCAGTTCTGCTGAGGTGGATATATTGCTGTCATTTCTCCTTGGCTGATACCAGCAGCCCAGACATGGGAACGCTTTTTTCTGGTGCCATTATCTTTGAGTCCTTAAATCATTTGTGTGATTGAGCTCCTGCAGAGACCTTTTGTCATCCAGTCCAATTGCTAACAACAATAACACTGTGTAAACAAATACCATTCCTGTAAATCAGCATTTAATTAGTTCAGTGGAAGGAGTTCAGGGAGACGTAGCCTAGAAACAAGTTTTCATAGGAAGGCTTCTGCAGTTTCATGTCCTGACCACCTCTGGATCTGCAAACACCATGCCGAGCCCACTGGGAAGACTGTGCCAGTCATTTGCTGAGTGACAGCACTGCCCAGAGGGTCCTAGCAGAGGGGTCCAGACCCCTCTGGGAATGCTTATCTGCAGGCTGCTCAGTGGGAAATTTCCCAGAAATGCGCCTTGTTTTTCAAGTACACTTGAGAACCACACCTTGGAGCGCCAGAGGTATCCTTGCCTTGTATCTACAGGGCTTGCAGTGGCTGATAGAAATACACTGATGTCCATGCAGCGATGGCCGTCTTTGGTACCTTGGAGTTCAGGGTGATGTAGATACAGCAAGATGTGTTTTATTGCAGATGTTAGTACCAGCATCCCACGAAGCTTTGGCTGAGTCCTGTACTCACTCTGCTCATTTCCCATTCTGATCTGCTCTCGGTTTGCATTCACATTGCCTCCATCTTGGGGCTGTGCAGCATGATGTCATGACACCATCTCTTTTTTCCTCACTTGTGATGAAGGTGGAGGAAACTGCCTCCCACACAGGAAGCGATTTTTAAACTCAAGGTGTTTCTGTCCTGGAATGGATATGGAAATGCATACACCAAGTTCCACTGAAAAAACCTGTTTCCTTTACACTGCTTTTGACCACAAGAATGAGGGCAAAAAAAGAAAGAAAGTTGTTTGAACATGCAAAAGGCTGAAATATTTCTGTTAAGGACACATTGCAGTTCCTTTATGTGGTGCCTCCATTCATCACCATTTATTTTCAGACAGTCCAAATTCTATGTGCCAACATGACTTACCTTTCCCTGTGCTCCTCCCTCCTACAACATGAAGAAACAAGACGGAGTTGTCACTTTGTCACAGCCCCCCACATCACTTCAAGAGTTATTTCCAAGCTGTTGCATTTTCTTTTCAGAGGCTCTCAGCAGAAGCAGGGAACAGCCTTCTGTATTTGCCAGCATGAACTAGAACACTTTCTAGCTTGACCCGCTTCCAGCAGAGCAAACACAGATGCCTGAAACGTGAGTTAAAAATTGTACTGTGCACATATAAATAATCTTGTAGCTATGGTAGTAAAATAACATAGCTGTGCTTCTATAGAACTAAGAGTCACACTCTAATGAGCAGATATAGTGTTAGCTCAGTAGGTGCTAAGAAGGCCAAGGTTGTGGGTTCAATCCCTGCATGTGCTGTTCACTTAAGAGCTGGACTTGATGATCCTTGTAGGTCCCTTCCAACTCAGAACATTCTGTGATTTGCTATTTCAAGTGGCTGCTTCTCTGTTCTTCTGTTTTCCTGAAAGCATTTCTTTTACTATGGAAGATCAATGCAGTCATCACTTTTTTTTGGGGTTTATGATGTGCTGCTCTGTAGTGGTTTTCCTGGACATTGTTGGGTGCTGCCCCATGCTGTACCCAGGGGCAGCACTGCCTTTTGAGCTGTGAGTACACCATATGGTCCTATACTATCAGATGTGCTGGACTCTTGGACTCACTTTTTACCTGTGCTTTGACTAGCCCTGAGCTGGATGCAGCCACATACACTGTGTCCTGTGCCCAGCCTTCTGTAAGTGCCAAGCAGGGTTGCTGCCCCTCAGAGCCCTCTTCTTGCTTCAGTCAGCAAAAGCTGCCCCATACCCTGGTTGTGCAGAGCAGCAGTGCCGAAATGCTGCCTCCTGCATGATGGCAAAGGGTGGGCTTCAACCCTTGCTGTCAGGGATCCAGTGCAGCTTTAGCTCAGCTGCCTTCAACTGGCCTGCTTCAAGTATCCACAGTGGTGTTCAAGAGCAAAACAAGGCTCATAAAGCAGCTGGGTCTCAAAGGAAAGTCGTTTTTTTTGCAGCATCTCAGGGTTAGATGAAGTACAGGGCCCGGGGCAACACTTACAGCACTGCCTTCTACTGCTGCCCTAAAGATCCTCTGTTGTAGAGGAGGAAGAGGAAGGAATTTCAGAGCTGGCAGGTAGTCAGTGCCAACCCTCTCAGCTCTGTTAGAGTACTACTTTACTTGCCTCTTATCTTTATGTCAATCTCATTTTATAATTTTTATGGTTAGGAAAAGGAAAATAAAACCTCAGAGATACAGAAAACCCTGAACACAATATCCAGGCAAAGACACCCTTTTCTGGCTGACATAAACGCATCTTCTGTTGTTAATTATATCCAGGCTTTGATCTTCCTTCATGTCAGCTCCTCATATTATCTGCAATAAATATACATCTTGATTTATACCAGTGCAAATAAGAGATACTGCCCAATGATCTTGGTGCTCCATTTGTAGGAAAATTTTGGCCTGCCTCACATTTCAGTTTCTTTCAGAGACTCCTAGCTGTGGTGAAATTGCAGTGACTTGACACTCATCTGCAAAGAGAAGGAACTTTTTTCTTACAATCACATTTGCCAAATTGTAACACACTAAAAGGTCCATGAGTTTCAGCATGCCAGGGGAAATTCCCCCAAGTTTCCTGTACTGATCTATCAGAGGGCAGTTTCACAGATTTGCACGGTTTGGAGAAGTCTACAAACAAAGAATTTACGAGGGAGGTGAGAACTCATTAGATGGCAGAGGATTTCTTCTTGCTCTTTTCAAAACTCCTGGGATTTCCCTGCTGGTGAGAGGTCGGGCTATGATGCTTTCCCAGCTTATTTCTGTGACTCCCTTGGGCTGGGCATGTCAAATCTGCAAGCTGCAGGTAATGCAGACCCTGTGGATCTAGAAGGGATGAGCTCTAGGTGAGCATGCACCAGCCTGGGTGGGGAGCAGGCAGAAACATCTCACCACAGTGGCTCACAGGCTTCTCCTAACAAGCTGTGTGGGCAGCATGACACTTCCCACATCTAGCTGCAGCTGCCACAGTCCTACCTGCCATCATGGCCTAACTGGGCTCTACAGGAGCTCTGGTTAAGCTCTTGATACTGATATCTTCCTGTTCCAGAGTTAAGAGGAGTCTGGGCTAGAGGAATCTGGGCTGCTTCCCTTTCCCCCAGCTGCCTCTCCAGCCCCCTTGGCAGCCTCATCAGGTAGCTGAAAGGCAGTAAAGGAGCCAGAATTTTGGCCCCAGGTATTTCTTGATGAGACACACATCCTGTGGGCACCGTACAAAGGCGACACGGTCACAAGCGAGTGTCCTCTTAAATGTGGATCTGGCAGACTGAGCACACTCACAGCACACACACGGAAATCATACGCAGGACAATTGGAAATTCCCACTCTGAGTGTAGTGAAACGCTTGATGTGACAGAAGCCAGTGTCTAATCTCTTGGATTTGGGTCCCTCACTGTAGGCAAGGAGATTTCAATAACAGAGCACCCGATAGTGCTTTGCCACAGAAAATAATGCATTTACAGAAGGAAGGAATTGTGCTTCCTTCTCCTGCACTTTCAAACAGGAGAAATACTTCCTACAGCATTATAGCAATCTTGCCAATATGGGATAATTGTTTTTATGATCAAAATCAGTTGATATTGGTTCTCCAACTCTTTGAGTTGCCTTCTCTGTGCTCTCCACCTGTTTATCTGACTCCTGAACTGCAGTTAGTCTCTCTTCAGTGCCAGTTGATTCTCCTGGCACTTTTCAGAGGCCTATCTCAGAAGTGCATGTCTTCATTTTAGCACAGCCACGAGCCTTTCTTTTTGCTTTGTTAAAAAATTTTGCTTTTCAGAGAGTGGAGGGGTTAACATATGCACTTGGCAGGAGGGAAGTTCCTTTCCTTCCTCTCTTTACCCCTTTCTTCCTTGAGATGAATTTTTTTTGTCTCTCCTAAAAATGGCCTTTTATTTACGCACAACCTTTTCTCACATCCCTTCTTCTTTCAGTTGCAACTCAGCTTTCTTCTTTATGAGTTTTCAATGTCGTGATTTCCTAAAACATCTGAGCAGAATCTCTTGAGTTACCCAGGAATGGGGGAGATTTGGCCCCCTTAATATACAATATAATATATAATATAATACACAATAAACAAAATTCAGAGAAATTATTTTATTACCATGAATGAACAGCAACAGCTACTTCAAAATGAAAACGTTTTCACTTAATGATAGACCTTTAAGGCCAAGATAATGCTTTTCTGTCCTGGGTTCCTCCAGTGGTTTCTCCCTGAAGCCAGCTGAGTTGCTGTTCATTTCCTTTGCTGGGAACAGAGACTGTGGTGGAAGCAGCAGGCAAAAACCTGAATAAGCTCAGCCCCTTCTATGTCCAATGCAAGGACAGACACAGTCTCCCATCACCAGGGCTTCAGGACACAGTCTTTCCTTCATTTCTGCAGAAAAACCGAAAGGGGAATAAAGGGGCTTCCTGATAGTGACCTATATCTGAACTCTCTGTTCTTGGTAGTGGACCTCACAGTGTTAAACAGGAGAGTGTGTACTTGAAGCTTGCAGGTTTGTGTTAGTTCAGCTCATTAATCTAACTTAAGTATTGCTGGCTTCAGCCCTGTGAGGATTAAGTGGGACAGCAAAACAAACGGAAGCCTGAATATCTGCCCAGGTTATCGGCACCTCCCTTCCACCAGCAAACACCCTGGGAATGGTCAGTAAGGGGGACCCTAACCCCTACTCTATTGTCTGACTGACTGACTTTATTACTGAAATTCCTCTTTAGGCTTTTATTGTCAGGAATATTGACCAGGCAGACATGAAATACACAGAAATGAAAGTAAACCATTACCCATGCTGTCAGCCAGAATTGAGGACAGACAGGGTGGTTTCTCAGTTCATCCTGGTGGTCCACTTTTTTGCCCCATGTACAGGACTGACAGCGCATCATGACCTGAATGACACCATTTGTAGATAAAGTACAGGTGCTGCAATTTGCTGAAGGATGTTCCTGATTATTTTACCCCTGGAGCTCATTTCCTTATCAATGCTCACAAGCGGTCCTTCTTTAAAATTTATCCTTTTATTTATTTGGATGTGATTTTTGGAATGCTTTCTTCTTCTGAATGGCTTAATTCATCTAGATCATGTTGGCCCTGTTCATGGCTGATCCTCTATACAATTCAGAGCTAAAGCTCAGACCTTGGGAGGGATGATGTGCTTTTAAATCAGTGAATCTCAGCCTCTCCCCAAGACCTGTAGAGATGTTGCAGTAGTAACTGTGTTGGTACCAGGAGGGTTACACCCATGCAAAATAGACATGAACAATGGGGACAACGGGGCTGCGCAATGACCAGGAATAATATCTGCTGACCCTCAGGGTGCAGTTTCCCATTTAGGCTTAATCAGATCTGACCGTGGGTTGCTGGTGAAAGGGTGGTCCTGCTCTTCCTGCCTGCTCCTAGCCATGCATTCCTGGTACCTCCCTTGCACTGAGTTATCACTCTCTTGCAATCCTAGAGGCTACAGAAAGAACCAACAGAATTCTTTTTATTTTTTCCCCCATAAATTAGTTTTCTGCTGGATCAACAAGCCAATCTGAATCACTCTGTGACAGTGATATTCCTATGTACAGTGCAGGAGATCACTAGGTCAGCTGGCAACCTAGAGTTAAACTGGATTAAAGATATTAAGAAAATAGATCATGTATCTTAGATACTCACCCTTTACACTACAGCATCACTCCAACACATGCGTTTGTGTGAAACTATCAATGTAACAACACAAAATGAGTCCTGCAGAGTAGTCAGCACAAGAGCAAGGGTTCAAAATCAGTCCTGGGTCTCAGTCCTCACCTTGCTGCCTGCTGCAGTCACCTTGTCTGCATTTCCCACGCTCTATCTCCAGCTACAGTTCCACCCAACATGCAGCACCAACCAGACAACACTCTTGAGGGAACCTAGGACATTTCCACTAGCTATTTCTACTTTAGTGGAAAAAAAAATGGAAAAACCAAATAACTGCAATAGTTTTGATCCTGTCCTCTGCAGGTCCCTGGCAGTGGGGATGGCTGTGGGGATGACAGTGGCCTCCTTATTCCCCAGGCTGGAATGCTCCTGCTTGTGACGTTGTATGGAAGTGAATTTCTCCCTCAGCCCTGCTGCTGCTTCCCCTTCTGAGCATTGCACTTGCACAGCAGCCCTACAGCATCAGCCATACTTGTGGTTGGCTGCTACCCTGCTCTCCTTGAGGCAGTGCAAAGGGCTAACAGCTGCAAGAAAGACACTGCAGGTGCAGCGGGTTTGTGAAAGGGTAATGGCCAGGCAGGTGCACACATGCGGGAAAGCCAAAGCATTGGAAGGGGCTTCTAGGAGAAGACAGAGTGGTTCAGACACAAATGCTGTAATTCCAGCAGCTGGTTGCTGTAGGAATTTAGACAGTGTATTTTCCAAGGAGCCCTGTGGGGGAAGCTCATTTGCAAAGACAGGCTGGCAACTGCAACCAGCCTGTTGATGAGATGTATGCATGTTCTGTAAAGAGGAGCAAACCCCAATGCAACAGTTCCTGGATGTTTTCCTCTGTTGTTTTTATGCACTCAATCGTCCACTTACATTCTTAAAATTCAGCCTCCCGTGTTTCACCTCTGACACAGGTTTCTTCTCAGGTTAATTCCTGTCTGGCTTCTATGAGAGCGGGATGTGACCCCTCCTGACATTTGTTTAGTGAGTTATGCTTGCCTTCCGGAGAACACAAACAAGCTTTTGGACTTCCTCCCTTCAACTTTAGCTCTGGTCCAACTGCTTGCTGCACTTACTCTGGCTTCACGCCGATATAACAGAGATCGGCATCACGCTTCTCAGCTTCTGCTTGCAAAAGTGCCTATGTGATTTAGAGTTTGTGCTTTGTTCTCAAGAGAGACTTACGTCCAACAGTATGAAAGGACATGCAAATACGTAATCCCCTTGATTTCACCCAAAATGAAACATCTGACTGTCTTTAAGGACATGGTCTTAATTATTTGAGAAAGTCACTTGGATTTAGGTCTGTTAATGTTGATGTCATTTCTAAAAATAAACCTTATACTCCAAAGGCACCCAGAGAATGCCAACACTGTCCCTCTTGTCCCACTCTACCCAGAAGGTAGGAAATTTGGGACTTTGAGGAGAAAAATAGAAATAATTTCCATCTCACAGCAGCCAGACCTGAACATAATTACTGATTAAACTGTAAACTCACCTTCCTAATAATGTTTGGAAACCAAAGCAAAGCATCCTCTTTGTTCCTGGGAACAGAAATTGTATTCACATAACAAAGAAATTAGGTAAGAGGAAGTATATTGAGGAACTCGGGAAGTGAAAAGTTTTTCACTAATATATTCTTTGTATTGCAAAAGCTAATATAAAGCAACATGATTAGTCTGTTCTTTAGATGCTTCCTATTTCCATCCCCAGACCACTTTAATCTTTAAGGTACTGAACACTGTGTTTTTCTGAAGTTGATCTGGATGAACTCAATGCCTCACAGTTTGTGTCCAACTGTGTCTCCTTGCACAGTTGTAGTATGGAAGATCTGGTGGAGATTAGATTTCAGAGGCTTCTTCCCCACCCACACCACCCCTGCATGAAGAAATTCAATTTTACAACTCTGGCAGGTGTGCCGCTCCCTGAAAGCTAAGAAGCGTTATGGCCCCAGCTTTATACACCAACCCAGAGAAACACTTTGGTCGGCTTGGAATCCCTCTCCGTGACACTGAACCCTGCTGGGTAGAAGAGGCCAGTGTGTGGCAGTGCCCTGCCAGCACACCTTGCTCTTGGCCAGCTGGAGACACTGGTTCTGTTAAGTCTTCATCAAGGAGAAGGGAAACCTTCAGCTGCTGTGCATGGTGGGGTGGGGCTTCCCCCTCTATACATCTGGTTCAGAAGCACCAAAGTTACCTTGATCTTCCTGCCCTATTAGTTTGCATATATGTCTCTGCTTGTACTTCACTGTAGATGCAGGCTGGATATTTCACTACAAGCTGCTGTAAACAAAATGACACTGGTATGGCTGTCCTTGGTAAGTCCTGCCTGGAGCTCCATCCCCTGCCCACCTTCAGGAGATTTCCATGGGTCGTGGGAAGCCAAGTTTGCCTGGGATGGGTGGCTGCAGCCAAAAAGTCCCTGGAGCAGAGCTCAAGAGCAATCACCAGCATTTCCATATGTGCTTATTTCTTCCCTGGTGAGCAGGGGTTCTGCTGCAACAATACAACACATGACAATAAGGGTTTTCTTTGTTGTCAAAACAACTATCTATTTCTAAAGTGATTTTTAACGAAAAGTGTTTATCAACATTACAGTCTGAAGGGTGGAGGATGTTCTGCTTTCTCTCAAGTTATTTCTCTTTCCCTTCACTTTAAAAAATGAGAATGAAGGGAAGGACAGGAGAGCTGGAGCTGGAGGTGAGGAAGAACATGAACAAAAATGTTTTCAAAGGGAAATTTTCTATTTAGCTTTCTTCACTGTATTTTGCAAAACATTTGCATATTTCATATGGAAACGTGAATTGAAAAGACCAGGTAATGTCCTCAGTGGAGACAGCCTTCATAGATGGGGACCCAGCCTGGCGGTGGTAGCACATCTGCTCCCACACCCATGTCCCTCCTGGGAGACAGCACATCTCGGCCTGGTTTGGTCTGCAGAGGAAAGGCAGCACAGGGACCTTTGCAATGGTCACTGTCTTCCTTAAAGCATCTCCGTATCTAGGTCATCAATTTCAACCACACTGCTTCTCATTTATGATGATTTGAGAGGGGAAGGATGTCCCAAATATATGGGACCAGACTCCCATGGGTATAGGCTCATCTTAGTTTTATTCAAGGCAAGATGGGATGAGGTCTAAGGTGTGTATGAAGAGAAGAATGAGGACAATTGGGCTAAAAGGTAAAAGGACATCATCAATATTATAGCAGTGATTAAAACTAGCCAGGTGCAACAGCTGTCTCTGCTTGAAGATTTGCTAACCAGGCACTACTCTGTTGCTCGGCATTGCAGACAGGGAGACAATGAAACACCACACACAACCCCCCAAAAGCTTAATAAAGACTTTGCTGTGTAAGAAGAGCCAAGCTCGTGTGAGGGGTCCCTTGCTAGCCAGTCACCTGTCCCTGCAGCCTGCAGGCCTGGGGAGGGTCGGTGGGTGCTAACCGTGGAGTATTGTGCAGCCACCTGGTTCAGCAGTGGAGAAACCATCGTTCCTGCAGGCTGCTACCAGCCAGTTTCACTTCACCTGTTTTGCTGCGACTCACTTGACTATTTAACACTTTCTCAGTGTCCAGTTTAAGACACCATTACAGATCATTTCAGGTGGCAGAAGTAATTTGAAATTATGTATTTCCTCACATTCATCCTGTTTGGACTATTTCTAGTCAGGAATCTCTCCTGGATGAATCTGAGGATAAAATTGCTCAAGCTTGACCCACGAGTGTAGTGGCTGGTGTGGCTCAACCAGCAGCACTGTTTTGTGCTGAGTCCGGGGCCTCCTGCCCAAGGTGCCACCCGCCTGTGCAGCACCTTCCGTCTGCAGAGCGAAGATCATTTTGAAGCAAAATATCTGCAACACAGGATCAAATCACTTGCCCTAAAAATTTGATATCCCCTTTCCAGCAATGGCCAGTGATGCTTCAGGAAAACATTTCCATTTAATCTTCCCCCTTCCAACAAACAAAATAACTGTCTGTATCTGATCATGGTATGAGCTGCTCTCCTGGTCCCTAGGCTTGGTGAGCCTCTGCGGATTGGTGGTGTTGGTGGAACGAGCTGACCCAGCTAGTGCCACAATGCTGTGCCAGAGAGGGCACAACAGGAGTTCTGTATCCCAAAGCTAATCAGACCTGTTCCTGAAGTCAGGCATTTTTTCACCCCTATCTTCACTGGCTTAGACACTGCTTAAATGTTATGACTTTCTTATAGTATTTTGGTGCTTTCATTTTGGGTGCCAGCTGAAATAGAGAAGTATGTTGGTGGGTAGAAATATATAAACCCTGTTATCTTTAAAGTGAGAGTCTGAAATGAGAGAGGTGTCAAGGCAGGTTAATTTAACAGCCTATTGGTGTTGGCAGCGTCGCTCTTGTTATTCCCAGAGCCATACACCTTCCCTCTGACCTCACCAACGATGCTCGGCTACTTGCAAGGAAGTAAACAAAAGGGACTCATGGGGACTTTGGTTCCATAGAAACAGCAGGGAAAATGTCCATGTGTGCCAAGTGGAAAAGGACTAAATCAGTGGGGAAGGAAATTTTATTGTCACAAGTTCACAGGGGATGTTACAAACAAGACAGTGGGGGGAGAAAAAAAAAGAAAAGAAAAAAGAGGAAAACTTCAGAAAGCAGTCCCTAAAGTCAGATCACAAAATACTACTAATGAAGACTTGCCTTAGAGCAATTGTAAATTATGATGTGGTATTTACATCAACAGTGACTCAAGCAGCATTTACTATTTCCCCTTTAAACACAGCAGGACACTGCCTGTCCTCAGAGATTGTGGATCCTAACCCTGCAGATGGATGGATGGATGGACCCAGAGCTGGTGGATGTATGGCAAAACAATGCACTGGGCAAAGGGATGGGAGAGCATGGACCAGTAACCACAGGTTCGCATCAGTTAGTGCTTAGTGCGAGGGAAACAAGTAAATGGTGTAATAGCTCTGGTGGGGAGAAAAGCTTGAGACATTTCTGCACTGAGGGGGTCTGCAGCAAGGTAAACTGTGCTCCAGGTTTCCAGCCTGACAGCTCTTTCAGAGCAGGAGACTCACTGTGGTCTGATCCGGGCTGGTGCAGTGCCAGCAGTGCCTTGGGGCCGGGGGTGGGATCGCTTTAAGCTATGCCATCTGCCCGCAGTCCCTGGGGCCACCCCAGCCAGGGCACGCTGGAGGGGAGCAGGCGCTGCCAATGCCCCTTTCCCCTCTGTCAGTGGTGGGAGAGATGGCATCAGGGCTGCCTGGCATGGCCCATACGGGAGTCCAGGGTGGGGTCGCCTGAGACACAGCAGGCCTGAGAGTCTGATCATTATATCACATCCTAGCAGTGGCAGCATTCAAGTAATGCAGAATTGTAAACACAAGAGAATATCCAAAGTTTGTAAAGGGGAAATATCTGACGATTGTGATGAATTTCACTGTGAGCCAAGTACAAACATGACTTTGTGTAGTTGAGGAGATTTAGGGTAAAAAATGCAGAGTAATTGTATAACTGGGCCATTGGATCATTCTTTTATTTACCCTTGCCTCCTCCAGTTGTGGAAGCCCTGCATAAACGTGGGAGCAGCAGGACCCTGTGTTTCACGGGACAAGGTGGTCATAACACGTAAGTACTGCTGATGGCAATGGTTGCATGCATCTACTTGGTACTGTACACTTCATGAAGGCTGAATAAAGGTAGTTTTCACACCCCTCCTTTTTCTGAGATCTTGAAAGGTGAAAGAGCAAAGTGCTGTGGAAAATGGGGCAACCCTTGCATGGGCTGTGCCCTCCAGTATGTGGAATAGCACCTTCCCAGGTACCTGCTTCCTCCAAGGAACCCTAAGCTCTTCACAACCCCATGGAGCAGTGACACAGATTGTTCAAGGGATCAGCAGGGAAATAAAATGCAGGGTCTCTGCCTCTCCTGTTGCCATGTAACTGCCAGTGCTCACTCTAGCTAGCCTAGAGAAGGCTTTTTAAGCAGTAATTTTTGTAAAGCTTCCAGGCTATGTTGCCCCTGCTTGCATCACTGGTGGCAGTCTACAGAATCTGCAAGCACCTTAATCTAGACTCAAATAAAACATACAACAGATCATGTTTGAGTTACTTTAAGGGTTGTGGTGCCGAGGTTTGCAGCATGCTGCAGCAGGTCTGAGTCACAGCAGCAGACTTCATTTTTGCAGAGTGAAGCTCCATCTAAGCCATCTGCATTCCGGTAAAGCTGTAGGTTGGTCTCAGACCTCTCTTGGAGGTTGCTGCTGCTTGCATATGGGCAATTGCATGTGGACACTCACAGAGAGGGCACAGAAGTAACTTCAGTAGCTCCTTTTGACCATCAGGCTCAAAGACCCTTGATCTGGGGCTACATTCTCTGAAAGTGGGAGAATATATTCCAAGTTATTCATGCCAAATTCATTCTTCTTTCACCCTCAGTGCTGCATACGTGACTGAGCTTGTTATCTTTGCCTCTTACATGATTATTTGTTCACATGACTCATTGAAACTTTGTGGCATCCTAACACCCTCCATAAGGATCTCTAAGAATCTCTACCACCGTGTCAAAAGCATAGGCATGTGCTCTGCAGTGCCAGACTCTTGCAAAGTTGTATTAACAGGCTTCTGCTTTCAATTAGCAAGTAAACTCCTTGGGGCACGAGTCTGGCTTCCCATCAGTCCTGGCAGGCACTCTGGTACTTTCTAAGCAAATCAGCCTCATTCCCATCTTCCTACTCAGGTTGGCAAAAGTCCAAAGATAGCTCAGATTTCAGGCACCCCAAATTCCCCATCTGAAAGGGATGTAAGATGTTAGTGTCTGGGGATGGTCTTACAAAGAGAGGAACATCCCTGCCTACTACCTTCAGGACCATTTCCCATGTCACTTAGCATTTGAAATAGGGTTTTTTTTGGAATCCTGTCTTTCAGCAGTGCAAACAAGACATGAGCAAGACATAAACCTTCTCCAACTTACTGGCCTTCTGATGCAGTCAGATCTCCCGGTGCTACCTAGAGCTTTAGCCAATTCAGTACTTTCGGGCTGGGATTCTGACCCCTCCCATCCCTCATCTGTTTGTTTGAAGAGATAACTCTTTATACACACATATATATATATATACTTGCTCTTTGGATAGTGGGGAAACCTTTATTGTTGTCTCTGAGCTTCTGCAGCATAAAGTTCCAGGATTCCTCCATTCCCAGCTGCTGGATTCAGAAAGCTTTTCCTTTTCAAGTTTCCTGTTCACACAGGGTGGGGGTGGGAAGTGGGGGATGAGGGGGGAGGTTAGGCATTGAATAAAAGGAATTAACCATTTCCCTTCTCTGACCTTTGGGAATTTCCGTATGTGAAAGTGGCAGCTTGTGTGTCTAAGAATTATAAATGATGGGACTTTGCAAGCTACTGAATGGATGTGTGACCAAAGACCACAGGCTGCTCCCTGAGCAGGGCTGGGAGTGAGGAGGACAAAGAGGATAAAGAAGAAGCAGGAAGCACTGTAGATACTGGAAGACCACATGTTTAATAGGAATGAAAATTGCTTATCGTGCTTCAGAGAGCTCATGCTATTGTAGCTTCCCTCCACTATGCCTTAGTTCATCTCCTATTCTCAGTACACAGCAAAAAGGAGGCCAGGAAGTAAGTTTCCATGAGAAGCTCTCATGACTCAGATCTCCCTCCTGTAGGGTTTCATCAGTTTCCCTAGACCAGGGTCACCGTCCTGAAAGGAAAAGAGCCACCCTGACTTGTGTTTAACTGTATGTGTATTTAATAAACATAGCGTGTGTGCACAATCCTTTCTAGACCCTTAAAATGGACTTGACAGTGCTTGAAAGTGGAACTTGCATTGCTGTTTCTGAGAAACCAGCACATGTCATCTAAGCAACCCTTGCCACTGGTTCCTGGGTGCTACACAGACTCTCAGTGCACACCCCAATGGGCTTGCAGCCACTCCTGTGGCACACCTGTGCACACACATACAGCAGGGCCATGGCATTTACCGAGAAAGTACCAGCACCCATTGTCACTGTCATTTGTGAGGAGCACCAAACACCCCAGGAGGGACACCCTGGCAAGCTGAGACCTGCTGTGGGAGTAGCAATTTCATCCAAGGAGGTTTTTGTTCTCACTTTTTATGCTCTCTCCCCCTAATCCACAGGGAAATTTACACTTGAGTTTCACCTTCTGTCTTCTTCCTAAAGCCACTGAGGCTCATGGGCAACTGAGACGAGTTATATAAGCCTGAAGGATTTTCTAAGCAGAAAGGAGATGGCGAAGACTGGCAGCTAATGAGGGTCAGCAGGACTGGTGTGAGTAGCACAGATGGGGCTTCAAGCATGGCCTCATAAAAGCTAGTTTTGGCCTCCCAGATATCCCATCCATTACTCAGAGCTGATAAACACACAAATACACATACAAATCGTGGGACCTATTGTAGGACTTCAGGCAGAGTGAGCCCACAGCCCCCTTCTACTTTCATAAAGCTTTTCGGGATCACTGAACACGAGCAATTCAATGTCTCAATCTGTGAGGCACATTATTTCATGTGCCTGAGAAGTGGCTCCAAGCTGAGCATGCACCTTCATGCTGACATCCAAAGCACACTCAGCTCTTCCTTCTTCACCAGCCATGGCAGAGAGATTTCCTAAACACAAGAGTTAAAAAAACCTACTCGTACTCACTGCTGGCTGCAATTTGAAAGGCGCAGAGGAAAAAATATGCTGCTCAGCAGGGCCCCTGCTGTATCCTGTACAGCATTTCTGTGGAACCAGCCAGGCCCATCTGTCTAAGCGTTTACAAATTGTAAACCTAACAGGGATGACCTGGGGAGTCCCAAGCCCTGCTGCTTTGCCAGGAGGACAGAAACAGACTGAGGATGCTTTACTCCCTGCCATGCTACCAGCGGATGGAGAGGGAGGGAAGTGGGTGGTCTCTTGCTTTGTAAGATACAGAAGCACCCAAACTGCATTTAGGGGGAGCCTGGAGGAATGATAGGATATGGTTTGGGAAAGACTCCTCCTCACACTTCCTTTTCTTTTTTTCTTTATTCCTTTCCTTCCTCTGCTGTGGGATGACCGGGACAGCTAAGAGGGAAGCTTCTTTTCACTCTGTAGCTGAGCATCCCCTGTCCGTTGCTGCGCTCAGCACTTTCATCAGTCTGTAGATTCGACAGGGACCAGCCTGCACATCAAAGGCTTGTTAAGTTACTGCTGTGCTGTGAAAGAGAGGGAAAAAATCCTGTTGACTGTGACGAATTAGCAAAGTTCAGGGGTGGCACTCACCCTTTTATTGGAGGGCTGCTTGTGCCTGTGCACTGCTAAAGGGATTAGAGCAGCGTGTGGCGTGTTTCTGGTTCTGACAGAAACTTGAACACGCTCTAGCAGAGCTATAAAGAGAAAGGCCATGTCAATGGCAGGAGGTCTGGGGAGAGCTGTGAGTGATTAGCCACACTTGGAAGGTACCAGGAGGTTGTGAACTGTACAAGCAGTGTTAACTGTCAAGGTGCTGAATTCTCCAAAGCATTGCATTTTGCAGCAACAGGAGTGGGCGTTATTATCCCATCTGTGTTTTTGGGTATGGTGTGCTCTCGCATAACTTCTGATGGTGTTGCCTCATGGAGACTGAGGTGAGGCCTCTTGCCTCAACAAAAAAATGAGAACAAGTATGCATGTGGGACTGAGATTTGGGTTCAGCTCCTTGCATGAGGTGAATGAACTGACCTCCCAAGCACTACCCCATCTACTAATCTGAAAAATGTCTAGATGCAACTGGAGAGACAGAAGGGTTTGGGTTGGTCAAAGCATGCTCTGGACTCCTCATCTCTCAGCTTCACAGAGCAACTAGGAGCAGAGCTGGACACAGCCCAGCTTGTCTGTCCTGACGAAAGCAGACCATGGTAGAGGGGAGCAGGTCAGAACAGTTCAGAGCACCTGACCTGCATGGACTCAGGAATTTCAAAAGCACCTCCCAGTGAGGTAAAACAGATGTAGGTTTTTTAACTAGTTTTCATCAGAAACTTGCAAAATCTTGCAGTGTTTTGAAGTCTCCCTTGGGTGCCACTTTCATGTTCCTAAGCAAAACGATGCAACATATTTTCTGGGATTTGCTGAGTTTGCTTGTTTTGGCACGTTACGTTAAACCCTTCAATTCCCAAACTCACGTTTGCAATAGTAGTTGAGAAGGTTTGGGAAATGTGCAGGGGATTGCCAGCTGCAGTGGAATTGGGGCATCTCTTGGTTTCTCCCGGGGCATGGGAAATGTCAGTGAATATCCCTCACCCACTTATGGTCCTCCTTGGATGCTTGCTTCTGCTGCCTTCCCCTGCTCCAGTGCCATCCTGCTGGTTTTCATCCAGTCAGGCTTCTCAGCTGTCCCAGCATGCAAAGCATCACCCATACCACAGGAAACTGGCTGC
Organism: Cephalopterus ornatus; assembly: GCA_013396775.1. Classification (NCBI taxonomy): domain Eukaryota; kingdom Metazoa; phylum Chordata; class Aves; order Passeriformes; family Cotingidae; genus Cephalopterus; species Cephalopterus ornatus. The sequence goes on from VZRE01015329.1 coordinate 480,701, forward strand.
CTGGACTTCCCTCCCACCAGCACCAGTGCCAGTGCAGGCTGCAGTAAGACTTCTCCCAGTGATGCCCCTTTGGACCTCACTGGGGGCCCAGAAATGTGACCTTCCCCTCAAGCCTGCTATGTCTAGGCCCCAGGGGTGTCAGCTTCCTTGCAGCAGTGTCATGTCAGCCCTGACAAGGCCCAGCTGAGTGAGCTGAACCAAATTTAAACTCAGTTCTTATCCCCATCTCCAAACCATGAGTCAGGGTGCTAACACTGTCCACCTGCTCCATCATAGTGGAGGGGTGAAGCATGCCTTATTCTGCCTTTGGGATGGGGTGCATCTGTTCCTACAACTAAAACTGAGCTGGAACTACATCTTGCCATTAAAGGGGGTAAATTGCGACAAAACCTCCTCCTGATGTTGTGTGTGGTTAGTCTGATAGTACTGCACTGCACTGTACATGACACACAGCTACCAAGGAAAAGCACAGGAAGAGGCTGGGGATGAGAATCTCTCTGGCCTGCAATAAAACAAAAGGCTCTGGTTTAGCAAGCAGTAAATGTTTCCCAGCTACACAGCATATACTGGCCTGCGTGATGTCTCATCAGCCAGCGTCTGCAGCTGCTGACACAGTATGGATTAGCAAAGCAGGCATTAGGGATGGGATGGGTCAGGGAACTGTGTGCATTTTGCACAGGATCATAGAGATACTGCAAGTGGGAGCTGAGTCTCACCAGTCAAATGTGTTCTGCACGAGCGTTCTGGGATCCATCCCCTGCAAGCTGGGTTGAGCATGGAGGTTTTAGCTGGGAACATGCTCTTCTTCCCATGCCATGGGGATCTTCCTCACCAAGCTACCTTGAAGGCATCTGGTTGAGTAGTAGGTAACCTAGGGCAGGGGAGGCTAGCAAAGACACTTGGGTGACGTGGTATGCCGGAGATACCCCACTTCCAGAGCACAGCAGTGTCCTCAGTCCAGAGGAAGGGCCCTTTCTTTGAGCACAGATGCTACTTATCACGTGTCCCCCTGGCATGTGCCCAGATGCTACTTATCATGTGTACCCCTGCTGCCCAGGCCAGAGGGACTTCCAAAGGAGCAACTGCTGTGAGCCTCCTAATTGAATGGTGGCATTGATTTTGGTGTCCCTCATAGGTCTGCACTGGCATCTGCAGTTCGAAGTCCTGTGATCCTGTGAGTGCACTGGTCCTTGCTCTGCCAGGGGCACCCTCGCACCACTCTCATGGGCAGTGCTGACTGGGGACACTGCCTGGAGGGTCAACAGGCCAAGGCAGTGTCTCTGCCAGCAAATTCTGCACAATTTAGGCAGGACTTAAAGTTCACCTCCCCAGAGACTCTCAGAAAGGAAAACAGACATAGCAATACCTCCATCGGTGGAAAGGCGGGTGAGCGGAAGGCCTGGGAGGTGCAGTAGAAGGTCAGCCCAGCCCACGCTGCTCTGTGGACAGCGCACGGATGGGACCATGGTCTGTTTATCTGTAAACAAGGGTACTGTTCAGAACAAACATGCAATCAGCCTGAGTTTGGGAAGCTTCACATCCTTCTTGGTAACAGCATGATAGAAAATAAAACCTTGGCTCATTGCCCTGAGTACATTGCTGAAGTGGGCTGGGTGAGGAGCAAGGAAGACCTGGAATAGAAAAGCTGAGTCTGGTTACCTCAACAGTGTGATCTGGGCAGACTCAGCAAGGGAGACCCTCGGAGCTGTATGACTGGGGAGGATGCAGAGCCCTAGGACAGCTCTGAAGATCTTCTCAGCACCCTGCTTGCTTTCTGGAAAAAGCTGCCTGTTAACATCTCAGGCTGCACAGAGGTACTACCTGAAGGTGCTTTCTGTTAGCTATAGGTACTTACAAGGCACCTAATACACTTACATCCAAGAATCCTCACAGGTCCCTCTAAAGAAGTCAGGCAGAGGTGCCATCCCCATCTCACAGATGGGGAAACGAGGCACAGCAGAATCAAGTAATCATGCAGGAGCCAAAGGCCCAACCTCTACTACTGGCACAGCTGCTTAAAAACAAGCACACCATGCACCAGAGCGCTCTGGGCGAGTGCCAGGATGTATGCACCCATGCAGAAAAGCAGCATCCATTTGAGTTCCACATGTCAGAAACTTCTAATACTAGTGAGACTAAAGCCCAGGCTATTAGTTAGGTGGTATTAGTTCATGCAACCCTGTGTGTCCCCTTGCTCCCTTTCACTAGATGAGAGCATATCTGCATACTCTGAGATTAGGTCAATTGGTTGGAGCATGGTGCTGATATTGCCAAAGTTGTGAGTTTGATCCCTGTATGGGCTGTTCACTTGGACTGGATGATCCTTGTGGGTCCTTTCCAACTTAGAATATTCTGTAATTAACGCACAGCCTGCTTCACAGGGAACTGCCATTAGCAGAACAGCACCAAGTTCCCTACTGCTGATGGAAAAAAGGGCATTTCAGTTTCTAGCTGATGAGAAACTTTCACAGACGCAGACAAAAGCACTGGACATCCAGCTATATGAATACACTAAAACCTAGGCACCAGAATAATAAAAATGATTTGATAAAGCTTGCAGTCTCATCCCATGGGTTGAGTTTGTTTTCCCTGCAGCAATTTCTTTCAGCTAGCAAGCTTTAAGTTATGAGTTGCATTCATTAGATTCACCAAATGCTGATAATTGGCTGTCTTAACACTCATGCATAGGCAAGACCATGGTGTTAAGATTTCATCTGAGGCATTAGCCACACAGCAAACAGCAAGGGACATAACACCACCTCCTCAGGCATGTGAAAGTCCCAGATTTGAGTCCTGAAATAGCGATCCTGTTGCTGAAAGCTCCAGATCCCCATCCTACCCTTTACCTGGGGGACCATTCTGGGAGACAAACCGACCAAGGTGCATCAAAACCTGGATTTCTGGTGCCAAAAGAGAGAACTATGTTGGTCACTTATTCTACAGGAAACTCTTCATTAAACCTCTGTTACCTCTCCTTCTCAGGAGCATCCATGAGTGACTGGTTCACATTTGCCTCAGTATTTCCAGGAGAGGCCTGTGAGCTCTGTAGTTCCTCCCCGGCAGGAAGCCAGAGCAACACTGTGGCCTCTCTGACAGGTCTTGAGGACAGAGTACAGGAAGGGGGTTTCAGGAGAAAGCAGACATATTCTTTCACTCCGCACAGGTTGTTTTTTTCCCCACTGGAGAAGTCCTTAGAAGAAGAGATGCGCAGGCAATTTGTCTCCTTACGTTTACCTTGGGGAATCTTTCCAAACATTGTCCCCAACAGCATCTTATTTCTGAGACATTAAAAAGCCACTCTATTCAAATGCAAATCAAGTCCTTCCTGACAATAACTGTTGAGTAATTTTGACGTCAATACAAGCACTCTAGCCGGACGTTCCAAGAATAGACCTGGTGTTTGGGAACGGAGCAAAAAGGAAGCGACCACAGATAATACAAGGAGCAACTCTTTAAAGGAGAGACTGTGAGGGGAAGATAGCGCAGTGAGGGGTATCAGGTACCTAAATATCAGAGGTTTAGACCAAGGCACAGGCACAGAAAGCTGTGGCAAAGGCTCTCCTCAGACCTAGGGTGAAAAAGCTGGGGCTTTCACCTCAGGTCAGTCCATTTGCCCAGAGCCAACCCCAAGCTCTTTCCCTTAGACTGCATTTAGACCAAGGTTTATACATTTGGAGCTTGCTTAGGTGCCTCTGCTCTGTGCTGTGTTATGCAATGTGCCCTCTGGAAGTTTTCTTCTATGTAGCGTGTGCTTTTATGCTCCTAAAGCTGGTTGCAGACAGGACCCTGAACTTTCTGCCTTCAGAGGGAAGGTCTTTCAACCAGAACTTGATACCAAAAAGTACATTCAGCCACAGCACTAGCTGTCCCATGCCAAGGAAGTGATGCACACAGCAGATACAGCTGATGGGTTGATAGACCGAACTGCTGGCCCCCCACGGCTCTCCAAGGCAAATAGCATGCTCTAGAGCTGAAGTAGGCCCCTTAGGAAACATGATCCAGCAGAGATGCCATTGATGTGCCTGCATGATCAGAGGAATACATGCAGGGCTTCCCGAGTGATGTGGCATTTGAGCACTATTTGGAATACAATGGCCTTTCTGCCTGTTTTGGAAATTTCTGACATTCTAAGTACAATCGTATTTGTAATGGTTACATCTGGCCTTTCTGATCTGCTTGCTCATCAGCCAGTAGAGAGCCCTCAGGTACAAATCTCCTCTCAGCTCTGCCCCATTGCACTATTTCATCTTGTGCTAAATAATCAGGGCTCTCAGAGAGCTCTATAGCATTAACCCATTCACCTCTGAAAAACTTCCCTCTCCCATTCACAGCGAGTTGCATATTTATGTGCTAGGGACTAAGTAATCAGTGGTCTGAAACTATCAGATTGTGGTAGGCAATTATTTTATCAGCATTCTTTTGCAAAGCTGATTTATCCAAATTCACAAGGCAAAGCAGTAACAGGGATGAGGAATAGACATGGTGTTCAAGCCTTGAGTTCTCCTGTAGCAACTGGTAAGCATTCTTCATGAAAGTTCATTCTCACTATTTCAAGCATCACCTCAGCAGCTGGGAGCCCATGGATGGGACCAGATTTACCTCCTGAGGGCCCTTCTGCCCATTTCTAGGAGACTATGAACCTTCTCTTACTACTAGAAAGTGGCATGGTAAAATGCTAACTTGTTAAACAAAAGGCTGTCATCAGTCAGTTCAGTCAGTTTATGCCCAGTTAAGAAAACTCATTAGTAGCTGCCACCTGCTGTTCTTTGTGGCCTGCTTCTCTTCCATATCTTGGAGGATAACATCACATACCTGCGTTGTGGGGGAGCTGCACTGCATACGCTCCAAAGCATATTCCTCACTGTCCATGCATTTCCTATCAGCTGTGGGTCTCCTAGAGGGGAGACTGAGGACATGGCTGCTGAGGAATGCAGCCCCTGGTCTCTCACTGCCTTGTGCAACATGCTACAGACCATGGCACGGGGTGACAACATAGCTGCACAACCTTCAAACCAGACTTGGCCTTAGCTTCTTGCCTGACTGCTGATGTTCCCATCTTTGCTGTGCACAGGGAAGGGAAAAACACATTCTGGGTTTCCCATTTAATCCCTCCTTTCATCTTCATACAGGTCTGGAAACAGTACGTTTTTAAAGGGATGGGGGATCCGTGTTGTCCAGTAGATGCAGCTTTACCAGGAGAGAAAAAAGAGAGAGAGCAGTGAACAAAGAGCACAGTTGCTGAAGTACAGCTGACATACGGACCCCGCAAGAAGAGCTGATCTCATCCTTCCTTATGAATATGATCTATATTGCTGCATACAGAGGAGGCTACTGTCAAGAAACAGTGCACCACCTAACCCTGCTGCAGATCCTCCTGCTGGCTGTAGGGCCCCTGGCAGCCAGACCCTTGCCTTGTCTTTGGGCAGGAGGTGACATGGGCTGTCCCAGGCTGGTGCGGGCTGGCTCTGAGTGATCTAGGTGTCCCCTTATGCACCTGGGTCTCTCCGAGGCATCTCCAGGCGAGGTCCTCCTTTGCAATGGGGTCCAGACTTCTTTCAGCTGTATTAAGAAGAGGAAAACCAGCTTCTGAAACCCTTGGCTGGTTTTATCTGGACCCTGAAAGTACAAAAACTATCCCCAGGCTCTCCCACCCCAGGTTCACCATCTCACTTCATATTTAGGGTGGAGAAACAACCTAGATGTCCTTCAGACCTTCAGTTTCCTTCTCTGGGATGCCTCCAGCAATGCTTCTCATGCTCCCCACCCCTGGGTGAGAGCAGGAGGACCAGCATTCTCAGCCAGTTATCCCCACTGCTCCCTGCCTCACCCACGCTTCTTCACTAGCTCCCCATGACTACTGATGTTGGTGTCATGTGGCCATCCCATTCCTGTGAGATCCCAGGGGGCGACACAGGATGGAGCCCAGCACACATGGGTGCCTGCCTGCAGCAGGCAGTGGGCAGCGGGCTGGGCTGGGCGCGCAGTGCAGGAAGCACCTGCTCCTGAAGTGACGGCTCTCTTATCTGACCCCAGTCACATCAGGTGGCTTCCTTGTTTGCCTTGGCGGCTGGCCCTTATGGCCCCCTCCAGCTGCACTGGCAAGCTGCTTCTCCACTCTTTTTTTTTTTTTTTTACTCCAGAAAAAAAAAGTGCCCATTCATCTGAATAGAAAAATGTCCAGAGGCCTTCCTAGTGTATAGCTCTGGCCCCCACTTCCCCCACCCAGGGCAACAGTGGGGAACAGGGATGAGAGGCATGAGGTGCACTACCCACAATCCCACACTAAAGCTGCCCACATGCTTGGCCACCATCACACAACGCAGGTTCCTCTCCTCTATGAGCAAACCAGAGGATGAAGACCACTGTGCAGCAGTCGGGAATGGTGGGCAGCTGCTGGCCCCACTGTGGGCCAGCTTTCCTCAGACCAAGGGTTTCCAGGTTGGGCAATGGTCACCTCAAGCCAGAGTGCCAGGGCTTTTAAAAAAATAAATCAATTCTTGCAGTTCCTCTTCCTCCCCCTCTCCATCCCTTCCTTGGTCTGGATAATTTACTGAGCAACGGCTGGTCCCGGCAGCAGGGCAGCCATGCCGGGGGCCTCCCCCAGGCTGCACCAGGGGAGAGCCCACCTGGCTGCGCTGAGGTGCTGCATGGCATCCTGCCACCATCCCGGGAGCCAGAAGCTTTCAGGAGCAATTCCCCGCACCTCTCTCCATCTCTGCCTCAGGGGCAAATCATGAGGCTGAGAGGGGTACAGGCGCTCCTGCTGATCTGCATTTCAGCCACAGAAGTTGGCCAGACTCCAAGATGGTGCCATTTCAGTTTGACATCCACCTCTTAAATAATCTTCAAAATAAATTTAACCAGTGGGTTAGATACTGGAGCATTGAAATGTAGCACTTCTGCCATATAAAGATAAGAACCGACTGGGAGCACACACATACTTTAAAACTGTACCGTGGTCAACAAAGCCCTGTAAGTCATAGATGTATGATAGAAGTTGTTTGGCTTTGGTTTTTATGAGACACGCAAGGAACAGTCTTGCAACATATTTTCCTTTTTTTTTTTTTTTTTTTAAATTTAAATTAATCCTTAGTCTTAGACTCTTCTGATAAGGCAAAATAATCTCTCCAGGGGCAAAATTTGCAAGGAAAAAACCCACAGAAGAAACTTTTCATGCTTAACATGCTATGCAAAGAGGAACAATAAGATAATAATAAGGATGAATATTCATTATGCTGATCAAATGTTAATAAACCGTGGGATAGTGTGCAGCTCAGTTTGGCTCTCCATTTCCATCTTTCTTCCTTTCTTGCCTGCTTGCTTCTCTTCTCCTTGCTCCTTTTTTGCTTCTTCCTTGCTTCTTCCCTTTTCCTCCTGTCCTACAAGCAGAGCTCAGGGAAGCCATCTTGACCAGGACGACAAATGTTCAGATTTAAAGCATTATTTATTTAAAAGAATCTTGCAAATAGTAAACACTGTCAAACAGATGTGCAACATCTGTGTAGTTCAGGCAGCTGGTGAATATTTGTACTCTAACCTTGGGGGAAGCCTCAGGTCCAGAAACAGACAATAGCCAATAATCTGAGAAGCCCTAAGCAGATCTGTGCAAGTATGCCATGTTCAAGACATGAATAATTAAAAGTGAAGACTACCTCATGCAACTGTCACCTTAAAACAGAATAGTAGTTATGTTTGGTCATGAGACATCCTCATAGTTATGTGGACAGTATTTTCATTTCACGGTATTAATTATGTAAGCAAACAAAAAAAACAAACCACAAGGCAACCTGCTAATGATCAGTAAGAGCACAGGCTTGGGTATAATATCTGTAATCAGAGATGCACCAACATTGTGTGTCTCCAGTTTCAGATAATCACCTGGTGTCAAGTCCTTTGTGCTGGGAGTGTGCCGCAGAGCAAGGGATAAGGGAGTAAACCAGCGTGCAATGCTGAAATACAAGCCGGCAGCTGACCCTCTTCCTCTCTCTCCAGTAAGATCCTGTCTTAGATATACCTGAACCTGGTGTGTTGTGCCCAGGCAGCTCTGGGATGCCTCCATCAGCAGCCTGATGGCCAGGGGTGCTGTGTGGCCTTGCTCCCTAGGCTGGAGGATCCTCACACTGAGGATGAGCAGCCCAAGTTCCCTTCGCTCTGATGAGGCAGTACTTAGGCAGGTGCAGGATTGGTTTCATTTGCTTTGGGCAAAGAAGAGACTTCTCAAGGAATAGCACAGACACAGTCTTGCAGGTCTTGGAGGTGCCCATACAGTGCTGTATCACCTCAGCCCCCAGCACTGGAAGCTCAGGGTCTGTCACTAGCACAGTCATGGGAGGTTTGGTCTTTCTCTGCCAGCTGAGCTCTGGGTGGCTGGTGGCAGGGTCAGAGCTGCCCTGACCTAGGCTTTTATCATATGGCATGTTGTGGGAGTCACTCAGCAACTACACTGTGGGAGATGAATATTAACCTTGCTAAGTATGGCTGGAAAGGCTGCAGGGTCACTGCAGCAGCAAGCCCTGCAGGGTTGCTCAGGGCAGGCCAGAGAGAAGGTCAAGTTGGGAAGAGGTGGGCTGCGTTGGTGGCCTCGGTGGAGGCATGTGCCTTCTGTCAGCCCAGAGGAGAGAGCGTGCAGTGCCACAGGTCGCTCCAGGTGTTCGTATGACTGCTGGCACCAAGGAACCTTGTCCAGCCCTCTTGCTTCTCTTCTGGCAATCCATAATAGGCCTTCGGTGGGAAAGGAAGCTGCAAAACCAAGCCCTGCTGGCTTGATCTGCAGCTGCACTCAAGGAAGCTGTGCTCCCTCTGAACCCCAAACCCTGAGCATCTCTCTCTGGGGTGAGACAGAAACACCAGCTCCTTTTTCTTCTCTGCAATCATGCACACGACCACTCCTCACTCTGCCTCTTGAGAAAGGGCAGCAGAGCACAGACACCCAGACTCATAGTGCTTCTGCCTGGGCTGTTGCAGGACCTGCTCGCTGCGCTGCATGCACTGTGACTTCCCAAGCAGCAGGAAGAAGGTTTCACCAGGCCAGCTGAAACTAGCAAAATTTTCTTTCTCAGACCTAGGTGTTTGCGCTGTTCTGTGAGACCAGGAACTCTCCGGGAAAAGTTCCTTTGTACTAGGGAGGCTGCCTGCTGGGTAGACAGCCAGCAGACTGTGAAATAGCTACGATTTTAGATTGTAGCTTGTGAGTATGCACTGATCAAGGATGGGAAGGGACTGCAGTCCCCTTTGTACTGAGGGACTTTCACCCCAAATGAATATTTCCCTTTACTCTCTGCCTAGAACACATAGCTAAGCTGATCCATCTGGTCTTGCCTTAATTTATCACCAACATTAACTTTCTCAGCCATTTTTGCTTTTCTCTCCCACTCTATAAAATCCACTTCACTGCCCGTACTCCCCCTTTTCATCAGCTTCTGTCTGGGATCTGCTGGCTTTTTCATGTTGTTCATGCTGTGCCCTCACCACCATGAATGTAAAACAAAAAGAAAAAAGGAAGAGAAGAAGACCTCACAGGAAGATGTTTTCAAAATACAAACATCTTTTTTTTTTCATGCAGCTCCACTGCTCATAAGAGTCATTTTGGGAAGAAATCAGCCCTATCAGCTCTACACATCTTCCAAATACGGAGGAGTCCAGGTGAATGGATACCAGACAGAGCATCCTTAGGCATGTATGAAAGTTGCTGCCCTCAGGATAGCCCATAGGCCCCCAGCTCTGAGAGAAAGAGATGCTTCTGCCTTCCTTTATGCAGCTTCCAACCACGATGAATATTTTAAATGTCCAGATGTTTGTTTGGGAATCATTGCCTTCACTTTTTCCCATTTCTGATAGGCTACCTGTGGAGGGCAAAGCTGAGACTGTGGTGTTCCCTGTGTGATGCTGGCGACTATGCAGTGGAACTGCTTAATCAAGTTGCATATTCAAATAGAGCAGATACCTGGATACCATGGTCTGAAGGAGGATGGTGCTGGTGGTACCTGTTGTTGCTGCTGGTGTGGGCTTTGCTTTTTTTTCCTTTGGCCAGGTTTCTGTGTTTGTTTTGGCAGAACTAGGGTGCTGGTGACCCTGGGGGCAGAGTTCAGGGCATCACCAGAAACTGAATTTTCTGAATTAATTTGTGTTGAAATAACAAAGGGAATTGCCTCTCAGCATGCCACACTCTGCCCACTCAGATGTGCTTGTTGAGGCTATGGGGCTCTGCTTCTTCCGACTCATCCCTGGAGTCCCAACTCTCTATGGAAGCAGGAGGTGAGCACGAGGCACCATGTTTCTTTGCTCACCACAAAGAGGTGAGCATGAGGCACCATGTTTCTTTGCTCACCATGTCTCTTTGCTGGAGACATCTGCCTTTCTCAGCCCTTTGCAGAACACAGGAGCAGAGGAGAAGCTCGGCATGTCCTGATGCTCTTACAACACCCATCAGGTGCTCCCCCAGGAAATATCTCCACATCAGAAGGAAGGGGATGCAGCCGTAGCAGTTCCCTACCTCAGCTAATGTCACATCCCCAGGGACACAGACAGCTGCGCTCACGCCAGGTCCGCCTTGCCCATTGCAGAGGAGTGCAACAGCAGGCTGGGAGGGAGGAAGCAGGGCTGTGCACACACAGACTGAGTCACAGTGCACAGCTGCTACTGGAGGACTCTGGGTCATAAGAAGGACAAGGCCCCATTCCTTCATGCAAGCCAAAAGCAAGGACAACTACTTCAGAGGAGGTAGTTCATGGGGTACCATCTGCATCAAGTACAGTGGAGTATTTCCCTGCAGTACTTCTTCTCCACCAAAAATGCACATACTCCACTTCTACCAAGCAGCTTCTGCCCTGCTTGTAACACACCCAGCACAATATGACTTAGACAAGTCCACTGGGTCCCCAAGTCCATGTAGCACTGAGCATGCTGTGACAGTCAAGATGCAAGTTCCCTGGCCAGCACATGGGGTGTCTGATTCCCTCTTGAGGCATGTGGCCCGGGTTTTCCATTATTCATCCCGTCTGTCTCCTCCAGAGACTTGTTTGTTTTGCCCCTCGCCAGAATATGCTGCTGCATGTTTAAGCTGAGAAAGTAAAATAGCTGACTCAACAGCTGTGGCATTTGGGGAAGGGGAAGGAGGGATATGCTTTCAGTTTTGACTTATAAACAAAATGCACACTGGATTCTTCCTGCCAAAAGTGACAAGAAACAGAGCCATAGGTCTTTGCTGGAAACAGAGGGAGAATATAACAGAGAAGATATTCCCTGACACTTGTGTCTCTCTGGTGTTTCTGGTAATAGCAGCAAGGAAAGGCAATGGGTCAGGCAGGGGAAGGTACTGCTGCCCTCCACTCAGCTGAGCAGAAGAGGGCTGCAACTAAGTCCACACAATGAGCAGAGCAGTAGACTTGAAAGTGGACTGAAGTCTACTGCACCCTTAGGCCCCCTGCTTTCATCCATCTTCTTGGCTGTTGTCGAGTATCTATACTATGCCTTGCAAGATAAGACCTTTCTGCTGCAAGACCAAGTTGGTGGAAAGTTAACAGCTCAGCATCAGGTCTGATATTTCCAAACCCTATTACTGCTCAAGAAGAGCACTACCTTATCAGCTCCAGTGCTACCCAGCATTCCCAGTTTTAACACCCAGAACTTCTGGAGGCAGAGATGCCTGCCTCTCATGCTATGGTCTTTGCCAGAACGACACAACCCACCAGATTTCTGATTCAGAACCCACTAACACCCACTGTTCTGCTTACTGAGAGTCTGACACAGTTTTTACTCTTTCCTCACTCAGGAAAATCATGTGCCATTTGAAGGCAGATGGACCACTCTTCCTGAATAGGGTTGAAGCATAGGCGTTATGGAAAATACTTAGTCATTTACCCAGTGAGGGTGCTAAGTCTGGTAGACTCAGAGTCTCTGGATATGAATGCGCTCGTGGACTTTGTTTCAAGAGAGGATCAATACTTTGTTAGCAGGAGGAAAGGCTGCTTCTGGGCAACGTGTCCTTGACTGTCTCAGACAAGGTAGCACTACTCAGTAGGAAATGGTCTTTTGGACCCATTTGCTTTATGAATGGCAACAAGGAAGGAAAAAAGGAAGGAAGAAAGAAGGGCACTGTGGATGTGTCAAGAAAAAAGCTTCCCCTTAGAGCATATATTTCTTTTCCAACCTAGGGTGAGAGCTGCCTTGCAGACATGGGGCTATGCTTATGTTTGGCAGAGCTTCACCAAGTCAGTGCCATTTCAGTGTGGACAAAGCAGGCTCCTCACAACTCATTCCCATGGGGAATGCAGAGGTTCTCCATACTCACAGCTTTCTATTACAGTTTCCAACAGCAGCACAGGGTGGCTTGTCCCCACAGCTAACAGAGGGACCAAGGATGCAGAAGGTGCTTGTTGTCCATCTGTTTGTCCAGTGAGGAGGAAAGGAGGAGCCTGCCCAGATCTCAGAGGTGCTCAGTGACTGTCTAGCAGTAGGAGGGCTTATTATAGGATGGGACAAGACAGGGGGACCACAGTTTCATCATACCTCAGGAGCACTAAATGGCATGGATCCTGGTGCCCTCTGTTCCCCTCACGCAACAGTGCAGCGATCAGGTGTAGCCAAGCCACACGTAGCCCTGTCCCACAGAGGAACACTTCCCATTGTCTCACTATTTTTTTTCCGCCACTACAAATTTTATTACCTCAAATGTATGGAATTAGGAAATGAAAGATGTGGAAAAATTCCTCGGACCAAAGCACTCATTTCCACCATTTCCACTTTGCCCTGGATTTCCTTCTCGATTAGTTCCAGCGGTGTCCTTGGTTTGAGCCTTGGAGTCATTAAAGTCTTTTTGAAGACTCTAGTGCTTCACACTAGTTCTCATTGCTCAGCAGAATGATACATCAGGAATAACAAAGTCCACTTTGATCAACTACTTCCATCCTTTACAGCTGCTTCTGTGGGGGTGATTAATCCCAGCCCTTCCTCCGCTAATAATAAGTCCAGAGAATCAGCTACATCCTTTGTTGTTGTTATTTTCTCTTTTCATTTCCCTTTTTGGGGAGAGCTGTGGAAGGGACTCGGTGGCTTTGGTCCAGTTTCTGCCAGAGGGGTGGCCATGGCCATGGTGGCAGAGAACATGGATACCTGGTGGGCTTGGGTGGACTGACCTCTCCCCCAGTCAAAGCCATAGGCTAAGGTCCCAGTGCACCTGTTCTGGAAAGCTTTGCAGCACCACTTGTGCTTGAAATCCTACCTACGTGCAGGAGATTAGCATTTCCTATTGGCAGGGAGCCTTCAGGAGGCACAAGGCCATTCAATAGGAAACACAAGGCACAGGGACTTTGCTGGGAATTAGGCCATTTTTTAGTAAACCATGCAGTCTCCTGGGCTGCTTATCTGGCACCTTGCTCCTCCATGAACTTCTCCATACAAATAAAAATTACTCCTGGCCTTTGGTTTCTGTTTTAAGCTGACACTGAGCCGGAATTACTCTTCATTTGCACAATTTAATTGAGAGAAAGAGGAAGCACACTGTTTATTTAATGACAAATGTCAGCTAAGGAAGAGGAGGTTGAATTATCAGTAACTACCAACTTTTACAGACAAGATTTCAGTGTCTAGACCCACAGTCCACTATGTTTTGAGGACTGCAGAGATAAAAGCCTTGGGCATGGAAAACACCCCCCTACAAGAGCATTTCAGAGCAGAAGCAGAGCTGCAAATGCCCTGTATCACCTCCTGGTAATGGCTGATGAAGACTGAGCTATGCATTATGCATGCTGCATACAAGGAGAGGGCATAGTACCTTTAAACCTAATCTGTCTCTTTATTGAAACAGCTGGTACCTGAGGCATATCCTGGCATATGCACTTCCAGTTATCTCTTCCGAAGTCCACTTGTATGATACCCGGATATCAAGCTCCATGCAAATTGACTCTGGTATGGTGAGGGAAGGATTGGGCATGGCTAGCAATAGGAAAGTGAAAGCGGAGAGAGATGTGGCTTTTACAACTGGTTCCTGCCCCAGGTGTGGGACTGGGAGCCACTGAATGTTGTTATGACATAGAGGAGAAGTGGGGAGAGGAAAGTCCAAGTGCTGGAGGGAGAAAGTTTGTGTTTTCTGTGAGATTTACTTTGGGGAAAGACCAGCTTGGTTGGAGCAGACTGTGGCATCAAGCTGTTGTTTCCCAAGCTTTTGGGCCTCTGGCTGTCAGCTTGGCTGTTCAGCACCTTCAGTTCTGGAATGGCACATTGCATGCTGAGGAAGGAAGAGCTCTGTGGCTGAGCACCCTTGATAAAGTGTTCTCAGCTGCTCCTTTAATTTCTTAACACTGCTCCCCTCCTGGATGTTAGAGTGCTTGTTGGCACCATCTGTCTTTGATGTCAGGCCCTTAGGTTTGTTGTTTGGCACAAGCAGGACACCATTGCTGTATTAAGAACTATCCTGTTCAGCATGTTATGTGGATAGCACATACTTGCTCAATCAAAAACCCTGGAGTCAGATGCAGGCAGTGAGAGCACTGAATCGATGTGCTCCTCCCTAAATCCACCTTGAGTTGTCTGTTCCTCCAAAGTACTTCCTCAGGCATTCTTTGCGTTACTTGAGCAACACCTGGAGTCCTGAAGATCCATTTTGAGCTCTGTCACATCAGTATAAAATCAGAACAACTCTTGCTGCTCTCTGCTACACCACAGATCAGCATCTGCTGCATAGTCCACTTCAGCAGAAAGTCATTGGACTGCATAGGTACTAATAAGGGCAGAATTTATCCCAGAATTAATTTATGTGCTTTTTTTTAATCTTTGGTGGGGATATATGACTAAAATCTCAGTGAGTAATCTTTCTGCTTTCATTTTTAGACTATTTTGATGCTTTTCAAAACCCACAAATTCCAAGGTCTCGGACTTCTCTGCAGCCCTGCTGACAGAAGCAGACAGAAGTCCCTGCATTTCTGACAAGTGTAATCCAGCACAGCCCCATGGACTTTGCTGATTTTGAGATGCCTGAAGAAGGCATGGCCCAAACACATGGAGAATTTTCTCTAGCATATGGCTTGGAAGTGCACTGACAAACTAGACAGGATTTAATCAGGAGACCTAAGCTGAAGAAAATAAATTGCTGGTTTAATCTGAATGTAGAAGATATGCTTTGCTTTCTAAAGCCATTTCTAAAGCCAGTCTCTGGAGAACGCTTCAAATTCTGAGAAATCAGAACTATGCAAGAAATGTGTAGTTCTACCCACCAAAGTCATCTAGTCATAAACTGGTCTAGACATAAACAGATAAAAAGAAAATAGCCTGACAAAGCAGGCTGAAACTTCCAACTGCTTTGGAAGAGCAGCCTAGATGTCCTTGGCAAGGTTCATGGCCCAGAGACCACATGTTCCTCTCGTAGGGCTGGAGTTGGCTGGGCAGAGTGGGCAAGGAAGAGGGCCCCAGCAGCCCTGAGAAGTGGCTCAAGGAAGATACCACCATTATGGCATGGGTTAGAGCTGTTTCGCATTCCAGTCACACCTGGATTTCCCTTGCCATTTCACTGGAAAGACATGTTCCAGCAGTGAAATGACCAAGCTTTCTCAGGGATTTCTATTTAAAAGAAATATCGACAGTGCACTTCTGACATTGCCAGGCAGTAAAGCCATGCATGTATGATTCCTGTGTACATGCAGAGACATGTGCCAACAAACATTGTGTTACATTCCTGCACATTCCTACATTATTATATAGATCAAGTTTGTTAGGCTGGAAGATGGGGACGGAGTGACAAAGTATAACCCAAATTTACACCTGGACATCTTTGAAGCCAAAGGAAAGACAATGATTTAGATCTGCTCATCTGATTTGGTCTAGTTTACAGAAAAAGTCTTGAGTGATTTCAAATCAGGGTCCAGACTGAGCTTCTTCTGTAGTAGGAGGTATTTAGGTTGAGTTCCTGCCTTACTGCTGGCAGCACCCAGGAAAGCTAGTTTAAACCAGTACCAGCTGGGTGGACACATCTTGAGACTCATCCATGGCTAGCAGCCACCTATTTACATCTGTAGCATCTTCTCCTGAGTTTTTCACCTTACCAAATTTTCCCTGGGATTGATACTTCACACTTTTATACCTGCCCTGTGCAGTGGATGTAGGCAGGTGCATCCCAGAATTGCTGCAGGACTCTTTGTAATACTTATTTGCAATACACAGTGATGTTTCAACTCAAGTTCTTCAACTTGCATGCAGTATCATCAAAGTCAGGAGCTGTGACAGATAATGTCCCTACCAGGGTGGCATCTGCATCAGCCCCTGTTGTCAGCCAGGCTAAGACATGCTGAGGAGGGTGGGATTGCCACTCTCCTCCCTTCTCATGCTTATCAAAGCTTGGAAACAGTGATGAAGTCAGCCTAGGAGAACAGCAGTTGTATTCCCCTGTACATCTTGCATGCTTCTCTCCTATGCTCTCATGGATGGCCTGACCCTCTGGTCCTCTCTAATCCTCCCTGCACTCATCTCCAGTTCTCCAAAGGAGTATCCCTACATTCTCCATTCCTGCACCATCTTTCCACACGTTGTCCTCATAATTTAAGCTCTCCACATTTCCTACCACACATCTTAATTCTTCCCTGTGTTGGTCCCTCAGTCCCGCTCACAGAATCATGGAATGGTTTGGATTGTAAGAGGCCTTAGAGATCACCTACATCCAACCTCACCGCCATGGGCAGAGACACCTTCCAAAAGACAAGGTTGGTCAAAACCCTATCCAACCTGGCCTTGAACACTTCCAGGGAGGGGGCACCCACAACTTCTCTGGGCAACTTTTTTAGTGTGTCACCACTCTTATAGTGAAAAATTTCTTCCTTATATCTAATGTAAGTCTACCCTCTTTCATTTTAAAGCCATTACCCCTTGTCCTATCACTAGCTGCCCTTGTAAAAAGTCCCTCTCATGAGAAAAACATCATGGCCAGAGATCGACACATTCATGCATTGGTTGTTACCTCTTTTGGCTTCAATCCTGCAAATTCATGAAGATACATAGCACCACTCACCAGGTGTGCCATGGAAGTCAATGAGTATTATGCTGTCATTACTATTATTGCCATTTCTTTTAAAAACTGTGGCATCCTTCTGATTTTTTATTACCAAATGTAGCTCAAGTGAATTCACTAAACTTTGTGGAATAACTACCCCTCTGAAATCAGTACTGCAAATAGAAACAGGCTGATGTGTGTTTTTCTATCATGTGCTAACTTGTTCTGCCATCCTGTGAATGAACTTCTTGTTTTCTTCTCCTTGATGAGACTGTTCCACCTAAACCAGGACTGGACACTGAAGTAAATCTGGTAGGAGAATACACTTCCCGTTTATAAAAATATCCTTCCTGTGTGGAAGAGACCTCTTCCTGCAAACACTCATCTGCATACAGCATCCCGGACCTGTTTCCATGTGGACACAGGCAGGGCTGCTGGGGGCAGGGGGATGCAGCTATTATGAGTATTCCATGAGGCTGAAATACTAAATAAATTAATGTATTGGTTGTACCACCTCTGGAAATCAAACACAACCCCAAGTGACTCCAATCTGTGATCAAGATCCAATCCTCTTGAAATGGAGGGCTTTATCTCTTTAACTTAGAGCTAAATCTATCTGTGACCATTTCCGGAAGCAGTGTTATTTAGCTAACTTATACACACTGTAGCCGCCTCTTGTGATTTGGTTATGGCTCATGGCTCACACGTTCACAGCAGCTGAGGATTTAAGCTGTGTACATCAACTGATAAATTAAAAATAAAATCAAATCTCAAGAAGTGGTGAGCTGGATGTTTCTATTAATATCACTCACTATGGGTTTTCCTGTAACTTCTGAAAGGACCTGGTTGAGATATTCATCCAGTTGGATGTATTAGTCCACTCTCTGCTCAGGTGGCCTCTCCTCTCATGCACATCAAGAGCTTGATGATGAAAGGACCACATCTATTTGATCTACCAGGACTCCAACAGCAGCCTGAGACCCTGCGAGACTTCAGGGATCATCAGATAGACTTCTTCAATAACCAGTTTATGAAAAGCCCAAGCCACCATCTCACCTTTCCCCTGAGGTTTCATTATCTCCCTTTCCCTCCTTAAAGTCTTCCTCTGCTTCTCTTCTTTCCAAGTCCTCTGATGCTTGTGTAGCATGGTGTCTGAAATAGCTTCTCACAGGCTCACCTGTACTGCTTTCCTTTCCCTCTTGGATAGGTCCTCCTTGCATTATTCCATGCTGGAAATCATCCTTTGCTGTCACCACCTAACCAGCATGTTCTGCCACCTCAATCTCACGTCTGAATAGCACACAGACGATTAATCTGTTACCTTTTCCCTCATCACATCCATGTTAATTTCTGCAAATTCTTGTTTCCATACAGGAGCTGTTGACGTCATTGCACCAGCATTTATCACTTTATGGTCACACAGCGTTAGGAAGAGATTAGCTGGTTGGAAGGAAAGGTACTGGGTTGAGGAAAATTCACCTGGCTGGAGCAGTGCCTGCTCTTTGGTCTTCTCTTACCTATGTCACTTCCCACAGTCCTCATTGGTGTCCCTACACTCCCTTGAACACTGCTTCCCTGGGTAGGATGGTGTCTAAGGGTGGGTGTTCCCTGGCTGGGGGCTCCTGGTCTGAGGTGGCTGGGGCATGGGCAGCAGCCCTGGGTCGCACCTGCCTTGTGGGGCAGGTGTGCAGCAGCATAGCCTGCCTTCACTGACCGAGCCCCACCATGGCCGCCGGGACCCCCCACTGCTCTTCCGCCCTGCTTGCCCAGATTTCCTTCACTGGGAAAACAGGATACAAGCGGAGGGGGAAGGGAGTGAGCATGCCTCCGGCTCATCCTGACACGGAGGTGACAAACACAAACATGCCCGTCTGCATGGGGAGCACCCCTGGGTCCCATGTTGTATATACATGCACCTCTGGTGAGCCCAGGAAAAAGCGTAGGCAACCATGCTGCTAAATTTGGCACCTGCATTATGGCTTGGGGGCAGCAGTACAGATATCCCCTTTCATCTTCTCTTCTCACTCCCCAGTTTTGAATAATTGGCTCCCCAGTCTAAGTAGCTGACAATTTCAAGGGTGCTCTCCCTCAGTTTGCCAAGCAGCATTACAGCATTCACTGGGCTTGGCAGCAGAGCTGGGATCCAGACAAAGTCCAACTTGTTACCACACCTAAAGAAACTGAGCAAGTTGGCTTGAGGGAGGCACAGACTGGCCAGTTCTCATGTTAGATGCCATCTGTCCAAGGTTCATGTTATGCCTGAGTCTCTTGACAATGTCCAGGGGGGAAAAAAGAGAGCCCAAGCTTTGCTTGGTTATTTGTGCAAAGACCAAAGGAGTAAAAAAGTGGTTTGACTGTGTTTTGCCTACTGAAGTCATCAGAAATTTCTCTGAATGCACACAAAAATCAGATTGGACAAGCCCTATTTATGCAAAACCACTTTGCAGAGGACAACTGCACTTTAACACCGTTCCTGTAAAAAAGGAAGGAAAAAATGGCCTGAGCATTTGAAGGAAAAACACTTGTTTCCTGTAAGGAGGTTCAGCCAGCGTAGATTGTACCTCTGCTGCCTCTGCACGTCACTAGTGTATTTTATCCTCAGGTATGGCTGCCAGTGGGAAAGGGCAGGAGCTGTGTCATCCTCAAAAAGGTGGCACAAACATTTTCTGGTGACCTTTGTGCTCATCATCGTGAAATCAGCTGATGTTATGCTGGAGTTTCAAAGATGTACTCATATCCTAACCTTTGCTTTGGATTTGTGACCTTTGTTCTGCTTGCGACACCTGAACCTTTCTGATCCTGCTTGCATTCCTGCTCAGTCCTTCCTCAAGACCTGCCAAACTGCAACTTGGCAAAGGAAAGCCACCAAGTTTACTTGCTGTTTGTTCAAAATGCCCAGGGTAACTTCTGTCCCCAAATTCATCTCTTCTGTTCATAATTGTGGGGCAGCTGGTGAGTCCCTCTCCACTTGCAGAGACCTGGGCTATAAGTTGCTCCTGGAAAGAGCATGGAGGGCTGAGCTGGCCCTGGGCACAAGCATCTGCAAGACTGTCCAAAACCGGGGTCAGGGCATTGGGAAAGAGACAAGAAATTTGCTTTAGAAAAGACATTTTAAAGCTTACCTCAAACTGCTACTTGAGGTCCCACATTGCTAAAGCACAACCTTGCCAGGAGGACAACCCAATATATGCCCCTTTTAATTTCAAGGAAAATTATGTGAGAGACAGGAAATGGGCTTTTTTTTTCTTGGATTGCCCTGAGAAGCAAAGGCAGTTATGTGGCAGTGTGGAGATAGGAAATGTTATAGTGTAGGCAGTCAGCCGCTCCTGCCACAGCCATGAAAACAAATATAAACATGTTCATCCTATAAACAGAGTTGATCCTTGCTTGCGCTATGCTAGTTATAAGCAGTTAGGATAGATACTGCACAGAGCCTGGGTTTTGAGTGATACAAAATGCTTGAAGGGCATCTCTGCCTTTTTTCATACACAAGGGATTACATCAAAATTCCTGGCCATATTACCACACTGAGACCATCCCCCAGTTACTTTTGGGAAGTGGGACAATCTGAAAAACCACGAACAGAAACATCTGGGAAGAAAACTGGTCTGTCCAAAGTTTACATTTCAGTTCAGCCCAATCCATTCAGATAAAATGAGAGCTGTCTCATGTTGTTAACCTTCAGAGGCACTTGGAACCAGACACTTGTGTTAGATCCAAATAAAATAAAAATTCAATCCCAAAATGCAGTCTAAAATGCAAATTAAACCAGAATGGAAACCAGTTGTTTAAGAGAATAATCACATTAAAAAGGACAAAAAAAAAAAAGGCAGAAAAATAACCTTTAGAGGTTCCCCATAATTTCCTGTATCTAAAAAATTGAGATGGTTTTTACTTTCTGCAAAGCAAGGTAGAGGTGACTCCATGTTGGCCCAGCTCATAGTGCACTCAGCTCAGCTGTCCTGTCTCTTCCTGTTTCTGGCGTTTTCCAAGAGGCTGAATGAACAAGACAGCAGTTTCAAAATTGGAACCCTAAATCCCTCAATGTGAGAACTGAGATAAGTTAGAGAAGCTTTACCTAACTGAAACCCTTCCCAGGGCTTATGTCAGTATAATTTACTATGGGCTGGGGCTGCTTTGGCTGCACAAGGCTGCGGGTTGGTATGGCTGCAACAAGGCTGCAGTTGTGAGGGCAACAGCTCCACTCGGGTTAGTTGTAGGAGCGTGGTATCCAGACCAAGCAAGCTGCAACAACGTGGAGTTTGACATGGGCTGAAAAAGCAGGCTCCAAAGCTGGAAAAGCCCATGGGAGCTTAGCTCATGCTGAGCTCCACACTGCTCCAGCTCACCTGCTACCACTGGCTAAGCCAGCCCACTGCTGTTGCCAGCAGGTCTGCATCACATGGTGGTACTACTGGAGTTGCTCCAGTGTGCTACTGCTCCTAGAAACTCATCTTGCCATGGGCTTATAGTACCTGGTGTTCATTCCACAGGTTCATCCCTCTCCCAGCTCTTCGTTGTCCCCACTGCTGACTTTGTGAGTGCTATTCCAGAGCTAGGGTTATCTGAGGACACATTCTGAAGGATCAATACTTTGAAAAGTGCACATTTACACATGTGAAAATCCAGGACTTGTTCTCTACTGCTAACTCCACACAGATGAAACTTGTTGGTGTCATTCCTGACTGATGTCAGAATTAGTGAAAGCAGACTTGAGGCTTCGGTTTCTACACACTTAGAAGAATTTCTGTTTTCCTTCATGGAAGAAATGTTTGAATTAATTGTTACACTGGCATAACATCATGATGTAGTGCATTTTTCCACTGTATAATTTCTAGATGAAACAGCAAGGTTAGAGTGAAGTTACACTGTAGAAGAGCAAAGAGAAAAGGTATAAGACAAGTGTAGAAAATGCCCTCATAACACATTAGAAATATCAAAATTTTGAAGTTAAAAAAAACATACAAGAACTCCAAATGCATTATGATAAAGAAATGTCCTTAAGACATGTATACACCACAATGCAGCACCAAAATAATGCCTGAAACAGGGAAGAGTGTGAAAGCAGTGAGCAAATAAAAATTTACTGTAGAACTTTTCCTGAAAAATGGGGATGGACAGGGAGACATGGTGACTCTCAGCTGTGCTTCATTCCTTGGCTGACACTCCCCAGCCCTCTTTCTCCCCAAGGAGCCAGAAGATGCTGCTGCACTTCCCTGCAGCCAGGGGTATAAAGCACCAAGGGAGGAAACACAGCCCTTCTGAGGCCATGCATTTAGTCTGGCCTGCATTAGCCATCCTTATTTGCCTATGGTCTGGCAGGCAGGCTTATGAAAAGGACTTGTCTGCTTTGGCTGCATACTTGAGACACATCCTGCACACTGCTTTCCCAGCTGGGCCCATCCCATCCCAGCCAGTGACTCAACTGTGAGAGAGATGGAAGTGTCACAAAGCCTGTCATCCTGAGTCATCAGCTATTATTGTCGCATGCAGGTGGACAATGCCGGTGAGAGGAATTTCTCCAGTGTTGCCAGAAAAAGCAGGATCTCCACATCACCACTGTAAAAATCGACCCTTCTCTTTGGGAATTGCTGCTTCAGATTGATTTCTAGAAGCTTGTGGACTCCTGACAGAGATGGGATTAGTTACTCACTATGTAAAGGAAGCTCAGGACCATGTGCTGGCTCTAAATCTTGTGGAAGGGTACATTTGGGGGTTCTGCCTGGGTTCTGGTTCACTTGCCTTAAACCAACCCCCACAAAGTGTGTACAACTGGATGCTGTATGGGACGTATGTGTTGTCTACAGAGCAGATCTGAGGTATCAGGATGGATATGGCTTCAGCAAAGTTGCCTTTGCCAAACTGAAAGCTTCCTGCCTTACCAGCTTTGATTTCTTTGGCAGACAAGCATTTCAGTGTTTTTGCAAGAAAGCCCAAACTACACTGGTTTCTGATGACATCCCCTGCATTTTAATTTTGTGAGGGATCCTGTACTCTGCTCCCCAAAAGTCAGCCAGAAGTGCCCGGAGAGTTCAGGAGGCAACAAACAGGTCCGTTTCCACTCCAGCTGCTGGGGACTTCCAGGCAAACCCAGTCTGCTCGGGTGTTTTCATCCTCTTGCAGACTCCGAGGGCTGCAGCTCACGGCAGCGCAGAGAGCACAGGGGATGCAGAGCGGAGCCCAGCCCGGGCGTCACACCGCCACCGCCGCACGGAGCCCTGGTGAGCGGCCTCTCCGCCAGGCTCCGCCATCCACCGGCTGCCTGTATGAGTTCCCAGCTCCCTACGGAGGTGCCAGGGAATCCCAGACTCCATTTCCTAGGGCAGGGTTTAAATCTGAAGCAGGTTTTGCCTGCGGGCTGCTCACAGGTCCCAGCCGTTTCCTGAGGAAACGAAGGCTGATGGCACCGCTCCGCCGTGCTTAAGTCCCGTTCTTCCTCAGTACCGGGACACCTGGTGGGAAACACCCGGGGCTCACCCGCCGGGGCTCGGGCCGGGTCCCGGCCCGGCACAGCTGCGGGAGCCGCCGCGCACCTGAGCCGTGTGCGGGGGCAGCGGGGCNGTACCCACCTAGCGGCCGCCCCGCCGCCCTCGGGCTGCCGCCGCAGCAGCGGCTGCCTCCGGCCCACCCGGCCCCTGCGACGTGCCAGCCACTGGAAACACGAGAAACCCCCTGGGAGAAGCACAGGTGATTCCTCTCCCGTGCCTGCAGGAGCCCAATACAACAACCCGCTGACTGGATAAAGGAGCGTTAGCCCAGGCACAGTGCCCTGCGGCTGGTTAG
>VZRE01015329.1:504470-619015 GCA_013396775.1 Cephalopterus ornatus
TCACCCTGAGTGTCCTTAAATCCATGGCAGGCCCTGCCCCACCCCAAGCTGGAGACCTAAGGTGCCCCCCACAAGAACCGCACTCGGGGCAAAGGCTGTATTTAGATCACAGAGGCCTTCTCCAGTTGCACCAGTACCTATGGCAGGGCTCTGGCTTTTCCTGCAGTGTGTACTGATAGCCACATGCCCACTGCTAACCCCAGCTCTGGGACTTCATAGACACTTCCCCTCACACCCAACAAGCTCCTCAGATGTTACAGCATCCTACCTGCTTCCCAAGCAGAAAAAAACTGGTGTGTCTCTCAGGTGTCTCTTGCTAAGAGGACACCAATGACTGTTCCAACCTGGTTTAATGTCACCTGCTCTCCCAAATGGGCCAGCCACTGACCTAACCACCCAGGGAAGTTTATTCATCCCCTTCTCCTTGGTCATTCTGCTGGGCTGCAATCCCAAGCTGCTGGAGCTCCTGCTCTGTTTTCTGCAAGGGAGAATTCATCTTCTTTTTCAAGGCTGGTTCCCAGGTCAGTTTGCACTTTAAAACTCATTTACCACCCCTTGGCTCTCATTAGTGTTTGCTTTTTCAGCAAGCCTTCAACTAATGAACTAGAAAAATGGATCTTCCCTGTCTATTTTTCTTTGGTTGAAAACAGATCAGAAATGCAGTAGGGGAGCCTCTCTAAGGCAAAAGTAGGTCTGTGCAGTTGTGGTGGACTTACCTGAAACTGGAATGAGGACAGAGTTTACTTTGCATTTGTTTAGAACCAAGACCAGAGCTGAGTTTTATTCTAACTCCTGACCTGTTAGGCATCTCAGCTTCAACATCCCCCATGCTTAGGCAACATAAACCAGCTATAGGCTCCTCAGATCCAAAGGGGATTTTTCTAATTGCAGGAGTCCAGGTCCTATTCCTCTCTAACTAGCAGCTTCTGGATTTGATTAACCCAGTCTATATTTAGCCTTAATTTGAAGGATGTGTGGACTAGACGTCCTGTTGGAAGCTGCCTGCTGACTTGACCCTTGCTTGCATTTCACCCAGCAGCTGCAGCCCAACTGGCACATGAAACACTTTCAAGTCATATTCTCCTTTACAAAGAAATATCCTCAGTTGCATTGGCAGTGAGCAGGAGGGGAGGTAATCTCTTGGGTCAGTGTTTATTGCATTAGTTATAAGAAATCAAGGGGTGACTCCATAAGGTGGGACATGACCCCAGGACAATGCCTCCAGTACGATGGGAGCCTCTCTTAAATCTCCCAGTTTGGAGAACTCCCCCCGAACTGGCACAAGTGGTGGCTTGGGGGATTGATGTGTTTCCTTCTGCCATTGGTATGCTCTACAATCTTACACAGCTTTATTAAGCATCCTTCCCATTTCCCTCTCTGTAAAACAGGGACAATAGCACCATGTTTTGCAAGACCCCAGTGTGACTTAACTAGATGGAGCTTGCATTGCACTGTAGGATTCGTCAGCAGCTTGGCTATATGCATGGCTCAGAAGAAAAGGCAAGTTAATTGCTTCTCTTGGCTTGCAGTGACAACAGCACCAGGGTGTGGACATTGCTTCATGAATCCTTCTGAGAATGTGGCCTGCACAAACTGGAACTTGTAAATAGTCTCCAACTTGTTCAGTCTCCCCAGTCACACCTCCTCCTCCAGTCTCTGACCTAGAATTCTGTTGTCTTTCCACACACAATAATATCGTTCAGCATATTAGGCCATGGGCTTTTCAAGGTCAGAGCCATCAATATATGGAAAGCACTAGAGGACAATAACAGGTTGATAATTCACATGGCAAATTAGGAAAAGGCCCTCAAGGGTTGTAAAATGTATCAGATCCACTTATCACAACCGTTTTTGATAGTTTCTGTGAACCCCTAGTAGTAAACATCCTGCTTACAGTGCTAAGGATGCTTCCCCATTGCGTGGCAGCAGGCGGCTCTCAATCCCAACCACTTCTGACACAAACTTGAAGCTCTCCTTTCTTTCTGTTAGCAGGAACAACTAGAGTCACTCACCGTGCAGAGCTTAGCAATCTCTTCTTTCAGAGCTCAAGAGACAAGCAAGGGCTGGATGAAGAGACACAGGTGAATCCCCTTGGATTGTGTCAAGATGTTTCTACTTGTTGAGGAATACATTTGATGCTGGTAGCTCGGTGTGCAGCTGCAGTAGAGCTGCAGATTGAGCTCTGGGTGGCAGGAGCCCAAGGCAAGAGGTTGTGACCTGGCACCAATCCTTTGCATGACAAAGGGCACAGGGACCTGTGGCCCAGCCAGGTGACCAGACAGTCAGAGACATAGCAGGAGCTGTTGACTCCAGGCTTTTACATGCTTAGACTTACAAGGGTATAAAAGCCATGTGTTTCTTTTTTTCAGAGTCTCTCCTCGAGGCACCCAGCTCGAGTTGTTCTTTTGTTGTTGCACCATGATTAAATCGTTTTAAAGATCCAGACATCTAAAACTCTGGTATGGGAGACCAGGGGCCGAAGTTGTAAGAAAACCTCATCTCACTGTGTGTATGTGATGTGTGTAGCTGTGAAGGTGCCTCAGTCCTAGCTCAGATAATGCAATTGTGACTACTAGAGTGGTACCTGGATGGTCAGGCTGGAAAGTTTCCTTAACACACTCCCTGCTTTGCTCAAGGGTCAGTAGCTGAGGCAGCAGCCATAGGTACTTTGGGAATGGCAGGACATAGTAGTACATATGAGACTCCCGTAAGATAGTGATGTGTCTAGTGTAATCTAGGATCTAGGCTCCCCTATACTAGTAAACTGAATATTGCCAGGCGCTGGGTATATTGCCTACTCTGTCAAATAGAAGCATCCCTTGCACAGTTTTGTCCTGTGCAGCAGCGCACGACTCCAGGCATGGTGCAGGAATTAGCACAACCAGGTATGGGCATGAGTGGCTTAATGCTAGCGGGCTTCAATGCCTGAGAAAATCCCTGGGTTCATTTAATTTACTAGTACAGATGTACCATATGTTTTTCCCAGAGCTATAGTTTGCTGCCTCTTGGAAGAAAGAAAAGCAGACCTGTCACCTGTCCTAAGCATCTGGCACCTGGAAGTAAAGCGGCTCACCATTAAGTTTAGCAGTGCAGGGTTTAGCAGTTTAGCAGTGACACACCTCTGAGCAGTGAAGGCACACCCAGCACACACACACTCCTTTCTACTCATCCTTGGGGTGGAATTCACCTCCTCTGAGAATGGCTCTATCTCCTTGCAGAGGGGAGTGGAGAAGGACAGACACCTCCAGAAGACGGTTCCTCCCATCCTGGCCCATGCTAGGGGCCTAATCTCAGCCTGGCTGAAAGGAGATGTTTTCTCACGGCTCATGGGCTAGGGTATGCCAAAAGGGCAGTTTGTGTCCTCCAGCCAGAGGACAATTCTCCCCAAATGATAATGGACACAGAAGACAAGTGAAACATGCAATGAGGAAGAAATGGCACAGTTATCTTCATCCTGTTAGCTGTGTTCCTGCCACACTGTGTCCAGTGTCACTCGGAGATAAAGAGCAAGTGCCGTATTATCACCATCATGTCTGCCCTTGAGGGTTTATTCTTTCACCCCCTCCTGGCTTTGTTTCTTTCCCCCTTCCCTGATTTTTTTCTGTGTTGTCTCCCTACTTCCTACCATGCAATTCCCACTTCCCATATGGGTTTCTTTCCTACCCTGTCCCCATCCTGTCTGCTAAAATAATCAGCAGTAAAACCCTGAATATGGCTGTTCACATTGTTTCTATGGGACTCAGTGGCAAGTCTCCTAGTGCGATGAATGAAGGCAGGATGCACTTCTCACAGCCATTGTTTCAAGCTGTCTGCCATCTCAGGAAAGCTCTGCCAGCTTCGTTTACATTGAGTCCTTGACTGGTGTGTTTTCTTCTCCATCTGCTGCAAGAAACGAATCAGGCCCTTGCACTTTAAACAGTGGCTGCTTAGTTTGTGGAGTGCATGCTTCATCACTAGCCAGTGAGCCAGAGTCGATCCATGGGAAGGATGTCAGATGAGAACATTATGAGGTGGTCCTTTGTGAGCAGCCACAGACTCTTTATTGACTCTCTGATGTGGTTGTTAAGAGCAGGAATCTGGCTAGTGCAGCAATGAGCATGGAATACGATTGTCAAATCTGAACTCTGGAACCTCTTCTGTGGAAGCCCTGATGTCATGTTCATCACATTTACACAGTTTTCAGTCAGCCAAAAGCACAGAAGCTATGTCAGCTGCAAAGACATCTTCTGACTCAGAATAAAAGTAATCAAAATATGCTGCAGCACCTTCTAGCTAGCCCAGATGGTACCTCCACTCTGGAGGTCATTGTTGAACATTGTGGTGGTCATTGGGAACATTTTAGTCCATGATCTAAAACTGCCCCCAAGGAAGCAGAAGTATGGCAGATGAACCTGGAAAATATCAGTAGGATTTGCAGATTATAAAATAGTCTCTTCCTGGACATTGTTTTAATAGATTCCAGGCTTTCAGTATACAGAAACTGGCAGAACCTTGCCCAATATCTGATTAGCTGCACTGTAGTTTACAAATATGATTCACAAAAAGAGGACTAAGTGGGGTCTGAATACTGACATAATAAAAGTGAGTATGAAGTAAGACATCCCATCTGCTGAGGAAACGATCCAGTTTTCTGGTAATTGAAAATTCAAGGCAGTCTCATCTATTTCAGTAACAACATCTTCCTATAGCAGGAGAACGGTTTCCCATCCACGTCCTGCCCAGCGTTTCAAGAAATTTATTCCATCTGCTACTGCTCTTCCTCTTTTGACCCAAGCAATGGATCAACATTCTTCTGTGCAGTTTGTATATGCTCAAAATGTGTAGATAGAGGCCCTGATATAACAAAGCCTGGGGAGTCCCAACCTCCCAACCTAACCAAGAGTTTTCTGAACACAGGGGAGGAGGACACAATTTCTTGTAAAAAGTCAATCCTTTCTCAACAACAAATAGTCTCCCCAAAACTATCCTACTTCCCCCCCCGTGGAATGAGGCTGCAAGGACTCTAATGTGGGCATACTGAGTGGGTTTCACTCCTTATGCCCCAGCAGGAGGCAGCTTTCCTGTCCAAAGATCTCTGTGAGTATCTCCCAGCTCCTGTGATCACAGTGTGAAGTACTGAGGCTGTCCCTTTTGGAGGAGTTCCTGGTTGTGTTGTTGCTGCTTTTTTGGGTTGTTTCTTGCTCTATCATATGCACTTCCAGCCTAAGATTGCAGATTCCTGGGAGAAGGGGGTTCAGCAGCCAAACCCTTCCAAGCCCCATTCCTCTGAATAAGAAGGGCCTAAATTACTATGTGATGCTGCTATTCATCACCATCCCTGGCTAGACTCACAAGGGAAACAGCTTCAACCTATCAGTTTAAGAGTGCCCTTTCTCTCCAAACTCTCTCACTCAGGAGGTGGGCCATTTGCCTGAGGGATGCAGGCTCAGGAGAGAGAGAACATCCTCCAGCTGGTCCTGTGGACCAAAGCCCTAACCACCACAGAGAGACAGGGGCCCTTGGCTGCAGTGTAGTGCTCTTGTGTAGAAAGAGGGATGGATGATTTCAAACTCTGATACTTGAGCAGTTTGCACTCCTTATATGACAACTGCATATTTTACAAATACGTCAGAATGCACAGTGCCCACAGAACATCAGTGACATGGCTACAACATCAGCTGAATGGGATTTCTACAGTACATGATTCAGCCTTGAGGGCCCAAGTCCTTTTCTAGACCCAAGCCCTTTTCTAGGCAACTCAAGCCTAGGCAACTCATCTGTTTGCCGAAAGCAGGTTGCCTAGGGTAACTAGGTCTTTAAGCACTGCACTATCCTATGTCCTTGCCCCATTTGTTATTTCATAATCTTTCCTAGGCTGATGACAGTTTCAAAAAATCAATTCTTTTGTTGAGGCAAAATTTACTGGTAATTACAGTTCTGATTTGCTTTCTCCAACAGCTGGAGAAGGAGTTACAAGCATGAAGCACATATGTGGCATTGTGGATGGGGAGGGAGAAATTCTTCTGCAGTATTAGTAAATGAGAAATATGGCTGCCAAAAAGCAAATTCCCAAGTGTCTGGGGTCCACATGTTGTGTAAAAGTAGAGTAGCGTCTTGGCATGGAAAAGGAACATCACATGAAGGAACCCAAAATGTCCCCAGGTCACATTGTCCTTGTAGGATATGAAAGTCCATGAGCTGCAGAGTGGTTGCCCATCAGCTGCCTTTGACAACTAGGCAATGTATTTCGCTTTGACTGCTTTGAAAGCAAACCCCTTAAAGGAAGTATGTGCTGCATATACAAATGCAGTGTTTCATTTATTTATGACACAAATGCAAAACCAAACAGTCTTTCACAGTTCGAAGTCACAGATGTCTTTAACGAAAACCAGCTATTGGAATGTTAATAACAGCTTCTTGTACCGTAAGCAATGAGTCTGCTCAGTCATGCTTTTAGAAAACTAACAGTTTCAACAGATCAACCCATTAATCACTTGGTCTCCTAATAGTTCTTGTAAGGGCAGCTCTTATGAATTTGTTAGTGTGCTGCACTGACAGTTTGCTGAGCAGTAAACACAGACATCCCATCATCTGCTCCTCTGAGGTCCGAAAATGACAGGGTCTCCTCTGAGATGCTAATGAAGGATTCATGTGACCCAAACTGGTTCCATTCATTCAGTCTTTAGTCACTTAGTTAATTCAGAAATGCTCTTGTGGCTACAAAACATTCATCAGTGCTAAGAAATGACAATTCATGACCCCACACCAGCCACTCTGGAAATCCAAATGACTGGCTGGCATAAAATATTGTCCCTTAGAGCAATCAGGGAAAGATGCTGATTTATACTGGCCATAAAAGAAACTGTAAGGTGAAATTGTTGTTTTCTTTCACTGGAAAGAGGCAAGTAGTTTGGGTAAGTATTTTTTAAAAGTGTTAGCCTGGAAAAATTGTGGAGTTCCTGTTGACTGAACCCCCATGATTTCCTCTGCAAGGTCTGCTGCCTGTGCTCTGCAGCTTCAGTCCTGAGAGCCTTCATGTTAAACTGCTTAAACTGATACGGGATGAAACAGACAATAACACCTGTGGTTTTTTCCAATTTTTGACCAGAAGCATGCACCATGTAAACTCATTACTTCTATGTATTTTTAGACATTGTTTCAAACTTAATCACTACTGTTGCCATTAGAAAGCCAGGAAGAACTAGCTACAGATGGACTTCTAAGGCTTCAGCTTCAGGAGTGAGCATAGGTTTTGTGATTGGGCCTGGTGTATGGCATGGAGTTAACTGCCAAGGGAAGCTTTGGCTGCCTCTCTGGTTCCTCAAACCAAAACTCCAAGTGTGCATCCCTAACCCACTACAGCACCTCATTCCAACCAGTTGTCATATTTTTAATCAAGGTATTTCATTATTAAACAGGAAACTGCTAAAAGTGCTGATTCATCTGACTACACAGTGTAACAAGGTTTTCTCCTTCTCATCTTTACTCATACATACAATTTACTACTCTCACCAGGTAAGTAGATATATTTTCTTCATCCCAAGCAATGATATTCCAATTATGGAGACAACATCACAACTTATATCACAATCTTACATCACAATGCTGGACTACACATTCAGTACATGTTCCTTGGGGTCTCTGTCCTCATGGACCAATGAGGACTTTTGCCTGCCAATGTCACCAGGAAAGTTCTGTGCTTACCCCAAAGAACAGAGAGTCCCATAATCTGCAAACACACACATACGTGTGTTGGCACATCTAGTGGGAAAACCAACATCTCTCTCCCACTAAGAACAATTCGCAGATAATAATTGGTTCATAGAAAAGAAACAGGATGAATAATAGGAGAGAATTGTTGTAAAATGCAATAATTTGCTACGTAACAGTGACGCTTAGCCTGCTGTCGTCAAAGGTGAAAGTTTAAGAATGAAGCATCCTTGCCTCCCCATGCTGTATGAGAAAAAACGGCATCACAGCCCGCAAAAGTCAGTTGTTTTTGTTCAAGGTTCCTGGTTGTTACTCATTTCCCCTCCCTGTCCCAACACTCTGCCCCTTTAAAGCTCTTCCAAGATTCCTTATAGAAGAAGGTTTGCTGCCAACTCAGAGCTTCCTGTTGTACTCTCGGAGAGCCTTATCTCTGCAATCTCCATGCAAACTGCAAGGAGATTTTGTGTTTGTTTGTTTTGTATATCCCAGGCCATTTCTATCAACTAAGCAGTCTCTCTGTTGCTGACTGTGGTGGTGGTGCACTTTGTCAAGAAATTAGTTAGGTAGATTTGTTCAGTTTGCAGGTTCCAAATTAACCTCTGCCTCTGTCATTTCTACCAAATGAACAATGCCAGGTTGCTTCTATTTAAAAGTCCTTTAAAAAGTTATTTAAAATGTCCCAGAGAGATGCCTAGTGTGTCTCTCTGCCTTTCTTTAGTCTGTTTTGTGTTTGGTTTCCTAGCACAGCCCTCATCTCTGGGCCTCTACATCATGCTTCTACTCAGGAAATAAGAGCCTCATTTTCTTATAGCTCTTCTCAATAGCAAGAGTATCACTGTATTTGTCAGCTTCACTGAAAGTCTGTCAGCATTCAAAGTTAATGTAAAAAAAGGCTTCATTTTCCGGATCCTCCTTAATTTTCAGTGTCTCCTTGCCTCTGCACTTGTGCATCTTTGCATAGAAGCTGCACGAAAGAGAAGCTTTAAAAATATGATTGGATCAATAATCCTGTTTGACGAAGTTCTACTCTGGGACCGGGTAAAGACTGCTGTTTGCGTCTGTCAGGAGATAAAGTATTATGTTGCAAAGGTATGATGGTACTTCTCCAGTGGCATCCCAGGCAGCTGCCAGCAATGGAGTAAGAGCACTGGCTGTAACTACCAGTACAACTTTTAGCCAGTTACCTTGAGCAACAACACAAGCTCCCTCGGTCAAACTCTAGTTGCTAAACATAGCAAGAAGTAGATAACATCTCTAAGGACACCTAGGATTGGGGCCCCCAGAATGTTCCACTTACTGCAATAGCTGTTAAGCATCAATATCTTGAAACATCTGGATTGTTAGTGTCAGTAAAATGACCAGCAGCAGGGCTAGCTTTTAGGGAGGAGCCTCCCAGAGTAGAGTTCAGAGCGGGGAGTCGCAAATCTCGGCTCTGCCCTGTGCCCATTTCTCTGAGGTCATCAGATATATTTTACCCTTTAAGATCAGGGGTTGCACCTGGTTACATAGACACTTTCGTGCTAATGAAGAATTATGTACCTTCCCAGACACTCAAATCTGTATTAGGAAAGGATTTCTATGCTATTACTTAAAATAAGAACAGCAGGTAAAGGCTTAATATCATAGGTCAGTTCTTCATGCAAGATGGGTGAAGCTGAGTTGGCTTTGCTCTCCACGTGAATCACACACTTGCTGTTGTGATTATATGTAGGAATGAGGTAAGGCTGCCCCTAAGGCTGCTTGTTGGGGAAGAGCTGCTGTCCCAGTGTCCCAGTGCTACCATGGAGAAGGTGCTTTCTTATTTCTGTTCTTCCAATGAAACTGGTGGTGAATAAGTTGTGGTGCACATCCAGATGATGGTTTATCAGCTGAGATGCTGCAATGAGCACCTCAGGAATGCTCATGGCTTTGGTATCAGCAGAAGCAGTGTTGTCTATATGCATCAGTACAATGATCCCAGAGATAGACAGCTCAAGAGAGGCTGACAGTGAAGAAATCATAATCTGCTCTGTGTTGGCACGAGAAAGTGGCAAGTCCAGCTTGTGTCTCCATGTGTCTGGATTCAATAAAAATTGGTGTGCTGAGTGATAGCTTTCCTTTCCCCTTGTAAGGGAAATAAAGGAGGCAGGGCTACTGGTGACACACAGCATGGATGAGAAGGTTAGCAGCATTTCCAAGACTCAGTGACAAATGCTGCACTGTGTGACAACATGGGACTAGAGAAGGCACCAGTTAATGCATGGGGTGGTAAATTCTTCCTACCTGCAAACAGAGAATGGAGAAATCTAATAAAAGCAGTGAAAGGAGAAGGAAATAACAATCTGCTGAAAGAAAACTCCTGAGATCCTGGTGCTCAAAAGAAAAAAAGAATATTGAAGAGATGAGAAGAGTCCTTCTGGTGCTTGGGAATGAACCAGAGAAGTGTCATATTACATCCCTCAAGTGAATTCTCAAAGCAAGAGAGCTTTGAGATATGTAGCTGAGAAGCCTGGTCTGGCCTCCCAGCCAATGATAGTCACTTAACAACCCAAGGGCTGATCATCACTACTAGGAAGTCATTTGTGAGGGCATGAGAGGAAAATCTCAGCTTTGAACAGACCTGTTCCAACAAAGGATGTTGACTTGACCATTTTGCCTCATAGAAAAAAACTTGTGGACTCCGAGACAGCACTGGCCTTACAGTATGACTTCATGCACTGTGAGGATCCTGTTTCCCAATAGACTGGGAATAAAACTGTCAGAAACAAATTTTACCTTTAATTTCTGAACTGTTTTATTTTTCTTTTCTAATGAGGTTGTTTCAATTGTCCTCACAAGAGACCTGTCAAGCCAAATCTGGGCAGTCTGTGACTGTGGCAGTGTCAGATGGAGAAGGAGCAGGTGGCCGTGCCCCTAAGCTCTTTTCTTCCCCCACTGTCACCCTTGGAGAATGGTTAGCAATGCAGAAGCCTTCCTTTTGGCATCAGAAGTTAATTGCCTAGCAAATTATTGAAAACTCAAAATTATTACCATTTCTCATATAGCAGCAAATAATAAACTATTAATACCATCCTGACTTGAAGACCTGTGTGGTTTGCCAAAGTGAGATGGTTATTTGGCTACTTTGAGCAGACCCCATCAGGTAGACTTTTGTGGCATTCATTTCCTGCTGGGCCCCCAAAGCCTCATTATATGGTGTCCTGGGGAAGATCTAGAAAACTCCTCTCTCTCCACTCTCAACACTGTCAGTGTTATGTGGTGCTGAGCCATTATATACACAGTTCTTCAGAGCATGAACACGGTTCATCCCTCTGGTCTCAGACAGTTTTGGAGAATTTGATGATCTTTGGGGTGTTATATCTCTGGCTGTGGGGGAGATCAGTTTAGTTGCTGTATCTATCTACAGCGTAGGTGTCTACATTTGATCTAGTTGATTAGACTCCCTTCTGACATCTGAAAAGAGACAAGCACTTCTAAGTATGGCTCATCTCACCCTAAGGCAGAGAGCTAGAACAGCTCAGATGATTTGCTCTCTCTCCACCAACTGAAAACATACTGTTTCTTAAATTTGGGGGGATAAGTTTGCTCTGTCTACCAAGGACTAACTGTGACAAAGCACTGATCTGGAGGTCATAAAGTCTAACTTTTAATGTGAAGTCCTGGGGGAAGGCTGAGAAGCCTAGGTTGGGCACCTCGACTCGCAGCATGGCACATGGCAATAGCATGTGCCAAGGGAGCGCTGCAGCACCACAGCCCCAGCAGGACCAGGGACTCAATAAAGCAGCTCAGTTGGCCACAGATCTCACTCTGCCACCAGCTTCCACATCCCTATTGAGTGGGAAAAGGAAGACGTACTAGTTGAAAAAGCAAGTAGCCTGATAGCCAAACCATTTCTGCCTACTTCTGAATGCTTTTGGAGAGCTACCACTATCACGCTGATGGTTTGCTTGGTCATTTGTAACCAGTTCTTCTTCAACCTCCAGACACTGTTTGCCTGTTACCTTTTCGGGTTTCCCTTCCAAGCATAAGCAACCCACAAGCTCTGGGCTAAATGTGGCCCAACCCTGCCAGCCCATGGAGGACTGAAAATTGTCAAGGAATATGCCAAGAAAGGGAAAAAGAGTGCTTCAAATGTAGGGTAACTAAGGGTGTCTCCTACATTGTCACATGAGCACCCACATCACACTCCCAGCTCACATATTCTGTCTGCCCAGGTTGGTCATCCCTTCATCTGAGACAGTTTTCAAAGCTGCCAGCTATCCTGTGCTGTCAACTTCATGACTCCAGGCTCCCTTCACAAAAAATAACCTAATGGCAAAAGGAGGAGAATAGCAGTGTTCTCCTCTGCCACTTCTGACCAACATCAATAATTTGATGACAATTCTTAATTTGATTTTTTTTTTTCATTTCCAGGCCAGTTCAGAGCAGGGAGGAAGAAGTGGCAGACAGTATTTTAAACCTGTCAGTAATGGTGTGAAGTGAAACTGGAAAGTTTCTAAGTAACTGAAAGGTCTAAGTCTCCTTGAAAGTTCTTTAGACGCTCAAACCCCTAAGCCCCAGTGGTAGTCAGAGGGATAGTCTTAAATGTCTAAATTACTTGATCAGGGGATAGCAGCTCATGAGTCCTCTCTGGTGCCTTGCAAAATTTTGCCTATTTATAAATGAGCTTTTTCCCTGGCTTTCCTCAGTGCCAATTGAGTGCAAGTGTTGGCAAGATCCACACTAGTTTGTCTGGACTCTGAACCACTTGGCTGAATACTTAATCAAGCTGCTCGCCTCCCTCTCCCAACAGAGGCCATTTATACAGCAAGAGAATCAGCTGGTCGACGAAGCAGACAAGTGGAGCAGGGGAGAGGGAGCAAGCTTTGTGAATGGGATGAGAACAGAGCCACCGGCACCTCAAGAAAGTTTATCTGTCTCCAGTGCCAAGCACACACAGTGCTAATCTTTTGTTGCCATGAATATTCAAGCCCAGCTGCCAGCAACAGAGGGAGCAGCTGCAGTGGCAGAGCTGGCAGGTCCCCTCATGGTGCCCTCACTTGCCGACCCTGGCATCTGGGTCTGTCTGGGTGTGGGGAGGGGGAGATGCTGCTTGCATTGCAGACGATGAGCCACTCGGCAGCCCAGCCCCGTGCTTCCTAAGCAGCAAGAAGTCAGGAACACACTCATCCTAGAGAGCCCAGGACTGTCCTCTTGTGCTAACGTGGGTATGCCAGATGCTCCAGATGTCTGGGGTCATGTGAAGTCCTGGAGGGAAGGGGTGAGTCTGGGACAAGAAAAAGTAACATCTGGGGCAATATAAGATTGAAGAATCTCTGCTGCTGCTTGGAGAAACTAAAGTGAGACAAAAGCCTGCATGCTCCCTGGAAAGCTAGACATACACAGATCACAACTCTCAGGACATATTTGGCAAAGGGACATATTTGCCAGTGTGGCAGGGCACGCTGGTGAAATGCCATTAGAAGAGTGTGGCACTGGTCACAGACAAGCTGGCAGGTGAATGCTGCTGCAGTGTCATGGAAGAGTTGAAGGATTTGTGTCACTCAGGGTGGCTTGCAGGAGTAGGAGGAAGCCATGAACTCTCCTCAAACAGCCGGCTTGTCCTCCTCCACAATTTAGGGCATCATTTCAGGGACAGGGCACTGTAAGTGCAGCTCTTTGCCTCAGCATACTCCGTAGAGCCAGAGAAATTCTCTGGAATAAGTGTCAAGAGACAAACAGGTCAGAACAGACATCTGTGCTGCCATGGCATCACTCTGCCTAGCACCAAAGTCATCGGAGGCTATAATGACTCTGCCCTGGTATGGAAGATCATGGATACCCACTTTGCTTAGATTTCCCCCTAATGCACTGAAACACTGTAGGGGAAAAAATGAGGGGGGAAAAAAAGAGATTACTGGGAAAGGCAAGACCAAGCCTCAAGAAGCACCCGAGGCTCAGATTTCTTACCACCAAACCCAGTGATCACTGTCACAGAGCTTGGGGAGGCTAGAGACTGCTACTGGACTTGTCACTTCTGTGCATTGAAGAAGGTGGTTCCTGGAGCCCTTGCTACGGTCAGCTGTCAACTGCTGACATTCAAAAACATTTGCTCCCATTCTTCTGAATCTCTAAGTCCTTTCAGGGAAGCAGAGCCTCAGAGCAGCATACATTCATGTTACAATGCCATGAGCACACCACTGCCTAACCAGAAGTGCAAATTCCCTGTTCTCTGATGCACAACTTCCCATGGAGCACAGGCATACAGCCACAAAACTGACCAGTTCTCCAAGCCGGTTTGTTGCCGGACTCAGAAGCGTGGAGTAGTTGATATTTCTAGAAAAACTACCAGAAACAGAGATAGACAAGTGTCCCCAAGAGAGGGAACAGCCCTTGAAGGCTAGAGGTGGATATTTTACAGTTAGCTACTGATGCCCAAGAAAGTGGGTATTGTGATAATTTGAGAAGATGATCAGGCCTGACGATCTCGGAGTTTGCATCCCCAGAACAGTTTCTGTTTCCAAAAGGAAAAATTAGTCAAATACCTGCATTGGGACACAACTTACAATATTGCATGGACCAGAGAAAACACTCCTAAGCAAGCAGTTACACAGCACTGCAAAGGAAAAAAAAAAGTGATCTCTTGATGCTGTTGAACTTGTCGGTCCACCATCCTGTCTCTATCCTTCCAAGCTCAGAAAGGAAGTCTATCATAATTGTATTTGCAAATAGGACATCTCTGGCAAAGGGGGAAAAGCAGGAATAAAAGCAGAAAAAATCGCATCTATCAAAACATTTAATTTCATTTTATGTTTTCTTCACCTTTTTTTTTATCAAGTTTGAAAAGAAAAACTAGTTTGAAACAACTAATGGTATATTTGACATTTAAGTAGGAGCCATATTGATAAATACAAACATAATAGTACATGCTTGAATAATCTACATCTTGTGTAATTGTAATTTACCCAATTTTCTGGCAACACTCTTCACAGTCTAAGGGCCTAGCCACCCCACAGTCCATTTGCCTGGCACACATCCCATTTGGTAGTAGTAGAATGGACACAGAATATAGGTGCTTCCCATGGATTTATGGCTATCTTTGTCCTTGGATTGATATTAAATGATAAACAGTTTGTGGAAAAGAGCTTTATCTACAGCAAATCCACCTCCTCCTCCTACTGCTTTTTCACACTAAGAGGTCAAGGGTTTAGAAACTGATTTCAAACTCCCAAGCTGTTACCGACAAAGTGCTGATATAGCAGAAGGAAGAGCCATGGTCACAAAAGGTATCTTTGTTTGCAAGAATTTAAAATCACTTCTTACATTTTGCCAGTACTCTATTTCCTTCCTCCAGGTTTCACCTTGGACTGAGCTACATCCTTCTGGCCTTAGTATCATTGCATGTATTTTTCTCCCTGTTTTTTTTTCTATATTTGAACATGTTGGTTCTCATGAAATTCAGTAGCACCAGTGTGTTCAGCCTTGCTCTGGGAGTCGGAAGGACTTCAGCCAAAGTGTTCTTGACAATCCCTAGTTGCTTTGAAATGCTGTTCTGTTCTCTCAAAAACAGTAGCAGAGCCAAACCCACCAGGTGTTCACACAAGCACATTATAGATCACATGAGCATAAAACAAGGATCTAGCAAAATGAAAAGGTGTGCGGAGCTGTACCTGGGTTCCCCTTGCACCACGGTGCTCTGGGACAGACTCAGTCTGCTCCAGATGTGGCAATGTCTGAGTTCAGCTCCATGATAGGCAGTGCCAGCAACTGACATTTATCAAGTACAGATTCATCTGATGGAGTTGTATGCGTGATTTAGGACTACTTTGGGATAGAAGGAGGGCCTGGTGGCTCCTGCAAGATGCATTCCAAAATGAGAAAGCCCCTACGAACACTGCCAGTCTGAAGGAAGCCAAGGGACTTCATACAGCACAGTCACATCTAGTTCCCTGATGCCCAGCATCCAGAAAGGAGTCCCGATCCACAGGCTGGGGAGATACTCTGAGTCTATTCACAAGACTGCTCTACTTAGCTGGTGCAAAGGAGATTCCCCAGGCTGGCTAAATGGGAACTGTGCACTCCCCACAGAGGAAGGCAGCTTAGCAGAGAAGGGGGTCTGAGCTCCCAAGGGGATGCAGTCAGGATGCCTCTTGCACTCATCTTATGGGTTAATGGATATTGACTTCTTTCCCACTGAGTGAAAGTTTTTTAATAGGAGCCATCAAAACTATTCCCCAGCATCCTCTGTCTCTTCTCTGGCAAATAGACACCTGGGAATGGGTTAGGTGAGCTGTGAGTGAGGCAGTACTATGTTGTTCAGCACAATCAAAACAACGCTTTTTCTGGGGCATGGTGATTATTTTTAAGGGGGGGGAGGGGAAAGGTGGATTTCAACTAAATGGGAGAGTAGAGTGGGAATTTGTGGGTTCACAACCTGAACTCAACTTCCTGAATTCTGCCAAATAACCTGTTCAGACACCTAACGCTTTACTTAGGCCAAAAAAATAATGAGTACAGTTAATCAGCTATATTTGCAATCTGGAAATAGTTTGTGCATGTGTTGTGGTGGGAAGGAGGGTGTCATGCAGAGACTTGCAGAATTAAGTGTGCTTGGCATACCTATTAAAATTTCCATTCATTCCTCTGGCTTGACATAAGATTAATTACACAGAATGGAAGTGTCTCATTTTTTGGGGGATGTGGAAGTTCTCAGATCTGCATCCCACCCTCTACTGGGGGCCAGTTCAAGCAAGGACTGGCAGGTGGAGCATATATGCTCAAACCCATCAGCCGCTCTTGGCATAGTTGCTGGTCCCAGATGAGGTCTGTGCGGTGGGACTAGAAGTAAGTGGACACAGCTGGAAGGAGCCTAGCAAAAGAGGAGGGAGAACTGATGGGAGAATGAATATGTGACACATACCTTGAATGGTAAAATATCTTGTTGCAGGCCTGAGTTGAGGGCAATCAGTGAGAAGGGGACTGATACAGAGGGCTTTCTTCAGATGTGTTCAAAGGCAGGAACAAACAGTACCAGCAACACTCCATTCTGTCCCCTCTCCTGAAAT
This sequence comes from Cephalopterus ornatus, assembly GCA_013396775.1. Classification (NCBI taxonomy): domain Eukaryota; kingdom Metazoa; phylum Chordata; class Aves; order Passeriformes; family Cotingidae; genus Cephalopterus; species Cephalopterus ornatus. The sequence goes on from VZRE01015329.1 coordinate 521,183, forward strand.
TCAGCCCGTGGTGCCCTTTACAGGGAAGGATGCACTGCTCTATAAAGCCCGTTCCCCAGGGAGGCTGGAAACACTCCCTCAGCCCAGTGTTGTCTCCAACCCACTGGCCATTTAAGTTTGCTAAGCCTCCCACTGCTTCCTGCATGTCTGATATCTTCCTCTGCCAGGCTAGTGTCTGGCCTCTTCTCCCTGTTTAAATACAAACAAGATGTTTTTCTGATAGTTGTTTTGTAATAGTTTCTTAAGATATTTCCTGTTTGTTTGATTTTTTTTCTTTTTACCACAAATTGGTTTTTAATGCCTATGTGTTCAAGACAAGAACCTGCCCAACCCACAGTGGCACTGTTTGGTGTACCTCCTAAGCTCTGGTCACCTAATCCATTCTTCCCCAGGAAGCAGGCCTGCATGCAAGCCTGCCAAAAACACACAGTCTGTAGGGTTGTATGCTGGAGCCTGCAGGCAGCCTGAGAGAAGTTTGGAGAGGAGAACCTAACTTATCCAAGGGACATCTGTCTTGTTTTGCCAAGGTGGCCAGAAACAGCAACTGGTCTCTACCCACTGTGGGTGGCAATATTCCTTACATTTTCTAAAGCACTTCCAATTTCCCATTCTGTAAAATTTCCTTCAAGTCTGCTGTATCACACAGATGATGCTGCTGCAAATCACTCTGACACTGCTTCAACATTTTTAGTCTTTTGCACTAGAGGGATCCAGAGAGCAGAGGGTCCTACTGGCAAATTTAACTACAGAAAACACAAATACCCTAATTCTAGATTTTTAAGAGACCCTAGGGACTTCACATAGTTAAAGGAGATGTATATACTAACATCTGTAATTCTTTCTGTTGCATCCCCTCATTTGCAGAACTCCAGAAAATCTGTGCCCAGAACAACAAATATGGCCAAATCCATACTATGGCTGAACCTATACAAACCAAAACCAGCGGTATTAATTTCTAATGAGGACTCATACAAAGAATCCAGTTCTCCCCAAAACAAGGACGGACAGAATTCCTTGAGCCTTTCTAATGTCATAGGAACAGCCTGGTGCTCTGTGGATTTTGCTCTCGGTGGAAGATGGGGCCATTACCTTCTCATATGCTGGGAAGGACAGGCTTTACAATGTGCATAAATAAGAGAAAAAGCTGGAGGATGCACCTGAAGGATGCACTCCATGTGCCAGGCAGTACCAAATCCTACACTCATGAGTTGACAAGTCTTTCACAGTCATCGGTTGGCTGTTGGACCACTCTTTAGGAATGGAATATCATGAGCCAGCAGCCATCCAACACATGTGCTAAGACAGCTCAGGGCTGCCCATCTCACCCAGCATCCCTTCAGACCCAAGAAACTGCTGCTGCATTCTCCATGTGGACAACCAAGCAGAGTTTGTGGTCTCAAGTTTTGCTCACAATCCAGAAAGCAGCTTGAAACTCTGGTGGTGGTGGTGGTTCAATACAACTGTCTGCAGTGCACAAGAATTCTTTAGATTCTTGACAAATGACAAAGCTTCTGTTTAGGCATAAGAAAAGGATGAGGGTGCATCCCAGGGCTGGAAAGGGTTATATCAGATACTCTTATGCCATTCCTGCCTATTGCTATCTGCCTTACAGGTACTTAACTGCTGATGTAGCTTTTTTAAGCTGCATTACTCAGGTCAGTGTTTTTTAACTTATCCTATGTGTTTGGCTTCAAGGTTTATCCTTTTTCAGGGCAAATCCATCAGTAATAAAAACCTGGAGACATCTGCAGGGCAAGGACTTGAAACTGAACTCAGCCCCAGTTCTTCAAAGTACTTAAAGTGCTTGCATTGAAATGGGGCCATAAATCATAGTACAGTAAACTGCTTCTACACTGATCCCCATCCAGCGTAATGCCATGCCATGCCATGGCATTTTGATATGAACATTGATAGCCGCATATGTTTTGCTTGCTTGTATGACATTTAGAGCTTCAAAGATTTTAAAAAAACAAAGTGGGGAATCTAAACAAGTGATCATTTCTGAGCCTAAACAAGTAAAACAAAAAATCCAAGTCTCTGTTTTGTTGATCTCGTAACAGAATAATTGTGGCCAGATGTATGATGCCTATTTTTTTGAAGTAAACTGAATTTTAGAGAAAAAAGCCTAATTTCGCAATTTGCTGATGCAGTACATCAAGTTAATGCCAGAGAAGAGTTGGCTGACACGCAAATTTTCCAGTTCATGCATTTTATGGGTAAATTATCATACTTATGCTTCTATGTTTAGTTCAATACTATAAACCCTTTTGTGGGGTCACTAGAAAACTTTATACCATGTCTGAACAGTGATTGCCTGATGCCATTCAAAGTACTGCATCGCAGGTGTGTGTAGATACAGCTTAGTACAATGCTACTGGACACAAAACTGTGTGGTCCTCCATCTGGGAACCTCGAAGGTCCCAGCAGTGGTGGGCAGATAGTAGGAACCTGGCTCAGGAGAGGCGAATGAACTACAAAAGGGGTAAAGGCATTCCCTGACATGTCACAGCTGCACAAATGTGCACCTGAGCAGACCAAGCCACACAGGAGATTGAAGATGGACTAGCCTTAAGCTGCAGTGGAGCTAATCCCAGCTGCCCCTGTGGCAGGTGACAACTGAGGCAGAGACTGGGATATTTTGTGTGCCTGTCAGTCATGTGCCATCGCCACAAGAGCAGATGGGGCAGGCACGGCACACAGGGACCTGCCTGTGTGGCAAGTAAATACACAGAGCTCATTCAAGGCTCTTTCCCTGAATACGCTCACTGGTTCACCCTCAGCCCAGTCCCGTGTGTGGACAGTCGGCAAATTTGGCCTCAGGCCCAGCCTTGAGGCTGCTCTTAAAATTCAGCGTCGATGCAGCGACAGTGTCAGCTGTAGCATTGCATGTCTCAGGAACTCCAGCTTCCCTGCATGAGCTCTGGGCAGAACTGTGGGCTCCATGCTCTGCTCCCACATACAGACACACCAGACCAAACATTTTTCCAAGGTAACTGCTGTTTGCTCCTCAGAGGGTTGCAATTGCAGAGCAGAAGGAACTCAACTATTACTGACAAAGCAAGCTGCATGGAAGCAACGTGTTAGCTTACCCCAAACTGTGAATCACTTCTGAAAAGGCAGACCTCTTCCTGGTGTGTTCATACATATAGAGAATCTGCATAAACATGCCACATGTCTAAGCACATGGACTCAGCCATATGCACCCATGAATACACACATGCTTCCTTCCGTGTGCGTGCGTGTGCGTATGTATCCCTCTGCCAGCACCAGATTTCTGGCAGGAGCTCCTTCTGCCCTTGCCCCACAAACAGCAGGCACTAATTCTCCCATCTGCAGGCTTCACCCTTTTCCTTGCCTTGTTTTCTTTCCTGCCAGCAGACATGCCCTCTCTTTACCTAGGCAGTCTTGCAGTCTCCCCACCGTTTCCCAAACTGGTGCTTTTTAATCAAGCAAATTTTCTGTTGAAGCCTGGTGTTGTCAGGGGAAGTGCTGGAGGGACCAAACGCTGCAGTGATTAGATAGTATGACATGCTGAAGCCTGTCCATATCTTGCCTCTGACTGGCACCCCAGTGGCACAGCTGGGCACACCTAAAAGCCTCAGAACCACACACCCTCAACAACGACACACCACTTGTCTCTGCTTTGGCTTATGGTGGACTGTATTGCATACTGATGATGCAAACACAGTAGCAAGAGATCACAAACAGAGGTGTCAAATATTATGATTTCTATTTTTCTTTTGTTTTCTAAATTTGTCTATAGGTTATTGTAATTTTGTGTAGCTTAGTGATGATTTGGCTCGAAGCCAAAGGCAATAGTATTTTGAGGCAGCTGACTGCAAGGTTAGAAATTGGGTTAATACATTTTCAAAAACAGCCTTAATATTACGTGGTCATCTGCTTTCCCTATTAGATCAGTCTTTTTAACCTTTAGCTATGCTGTTTACTGTATATGCTATTCATACAATTTCACAGTTATTTGAAAACTGGACTTTGTCCCAGCACTTCTATCTTACGTGTTTCAAGAAAGAGCATCAAAAATAGTCTCTTCCACTGCAAAGATTAAACCTTTATAGAGGACTGAGTTAGGTCTGATTAAAGTAGAAATACAATTACACTTTCTTTTCCTGACTCTTCCATTTTTTAAACCCATACAAGTGTTAAATGCAGTCTGGCGAGGAGGTGGTGTGGATATTTGTTCTGCATGGTTGTTCACTTTTTAGCACTTTCAAACAAGAATGATGAATTTGAGACCAAGTCCTGTAATATTTGTTTTGACAGGACTGCTGAATTCAAAAAGCTTGAATGACCACCCTGATATCTGTTCAAACCACCTTTATATAATTATATCAGGTATGATTACCATGCCTCTTTCTAGCACCATCTCCTTAAGAAAAACAAGCAAATGCTAAGGAGGGTAAAAAGAAAACAGGAAGTATAGATGAGGATAACTGCAATTTTTTTTCTTACAACAGAAACAGCCCTAAATCTGGCCAGAATGTCTCTCACATGTTTTATCCTCCCCCCAAATCCTTCCTAGGTTGTGTCATTTTAAAAACCTGCAAGCTGGGACATCAAAGAGAGGCTAGGCATAAGAGGAAAGCAAGCACAGAGGCACTGTAAAGAATTAATACACAAAGACCTGTGGGATTAGTGGCTGGAGATTTAGGTCTGTGCACAGTCACAGAGGAGACTGTGCAGACAGAGCATGTGAAAAGATTTGTCTTGAATATCAGAGTATCCTGGACAAGGGTTTTCTCAGCTCTGCCTTGCAGGATAGGAAGGCAAAGGCAGCACAAGCAGATCTACACTGAAACAACAGCTGAGTTACTGCCCCAAAGCCAGATCCCTTCCTCTCAGTCAGGGCTGTCACAAAGGCACGTTTGGTTTTCTTGGGCCAGTTTGTTTTAGTTTTGGAAGGATATGCTTTGTCCTTGAGATTTTTTCTTTTTGGACAACCAACATTTGGGGCGAGGCCATAGATTCCATCAATGCGGGAGACTGCTGCGCCTTTTCTTTCTAGACTGAGCCCCCAGCCTGCAAGATCAGCATGGTGTCTCTTGATCCTTCCAAATGAAATTAGGAAAATGGGCCGGCTGACTTGCATCTGTCCTACGCTGCACGAAACGGCATTGCAGAGGGGGTGCATTTGCTAGGAGAAGTCATAAATGTAATTTCCTCCATGAATTAGCTGTGCCACACTGGCTCCAAAGGGGTCGAAGGGAGAAAAAGAAAAGAGCCACTGTCTGTTAAAATACCAGCCCCTGACTTATCAAAGGAAACAGGATATCAGGTCACACTTCAAAACCTAATGACAGCCGTTCAGGGGATTTGATCAGACCCATTTCCTTAGCTCAATTTTTACGGGGCACTGGGTACCTTAGAATGAGCAAAGAGCCCTCTGCGCCTTTGAGGAGAAGGTGCCTGGAGGACAGACCAAGGGGATGGAGGGGAGGGCAAAGCAGGGCACCAGCTTGTAGCCCTGGCTCTGTTGGTGCCTAAAGTGACCTTGTGTAGAAGCAGGAAGAATTTCAGGTCGGCAGAATGTAATTACTCTGGTTGGAAAGTTGCCAAGATTCTGGCATTAACATCCCCATGCCTCTAAAAAATGCCACAGGGCCAGAACTATAGATTTCTCCACAGCCGAAAAAACCCAGCACTGGAGAGGTAGAGGAGCCTGTAAGCTTTGTGAGCAGCTTGAATTGTTATATAGTAGGGGTTGCAAAAGCAGTTACACTTTCCAAATCTCTCTTTTAATTTAAAAAACATGGCTAAATTAAAGGAAAATGGCGGATATTCCCCCCTCCCCCCTTTTCCTCTCTTCTAAGAAAGGAAGAAGAAATTCCCTTAGAATTGTGGCATATACTCCTGGTGTAATAGCACACACAAATTATTTGTGTTTGCACCAGATTATTTCTTCTCCTCTTCCCCCACCCTCATTGCTTTTTGCAAATCAATCTCATTCAGGACAAAGTCTGCAGCAGACTGAACAACACTCAATTCTAGCACTGTCCTGACACCAGATGAAGAATGAGGAGCTACAGTGCCCTCAAAAAACCAGGTGAAGTCCTTTTTTCTAAGAACCTCCTACTTTGCAGCAGTTCAGGGGAAGCCAAACTGAGTGCCTGACACTTGGCCAAAGTTTTAACAGACATTCTATATCACAAGAGGTAATAACACTATTACAGGGTATTGGGTCCTGCTGAGTTTCATTGCAAGCAGAAAGGTGTGGAGATTTCCTAGATAGGTCTTCAAAACCCAGAGGCCTGGATCTGGTGCCAGAGGAGAGGAAGGGACACGCTAGCACAACAGCTGTATTGGATTATATTCATAGTTCTCAGAAATGTACAGAAACACTTTCCAGCATGCGAACACTCGCGTGTCAGGATTAGTCTTGAAACGGCAGAATTGAATTCTTCTCTTTCCTGGCACTCTCCCCTTGACCCACAGGGGATCAATCAGCTTGTAAGCTACAGAAGAAAATTTCTTTTCAGATACAGCATTTGCCAGGGCTTGTTAGGGGGAAAAAATGGCACTGTTTTAGACAAGGAGTGGCATTTACTTTTCTTCTTGCAAAAGGCAAAGGATATCAGTTACACAGAAACAGACATGAAATTCTGAGGATGGGGACCCCAATAGGCAAGCCTGAGGGACTTCGAGAGTCGCATGGCGTCACCATACATTGCATGTGCAGCTGTGACAAAGTTGTGGCTGTGCAGCATGACTTCGCTTTTAGATAAGGGTTGGATCTCCTTATGTGACAGTTGTACAGAGGAGCTTGATAAAGCAACATGGAACAGTCACTGACACCATCTCTTCCATTTTTCTTTTCACATTTTGTTTTCAAGCCCAGATTCTGAAAGCAGATAATGATGAAATACTTGTATTTTCAAAAATAGCTTCTGTCCTTCTCTGCTGTAAAAGGAGGTGTAAAAAATGGTGGCAGCCCAAAACAGAAGCAATAGAACCTCATTTTCTAACTGTCAAGACTTCTTGATCTCAGCTCTTCACCTGGCAAGATTGCTTGAAAGCCTTGGGGGTTCCTGCCTCAGGAGCTTGCCTTTCATACCTGACCTGCAACATCTAAACAAACATGCAGGAACACATTCATTGCTTTCCTACAATTTTTGTTCTTATAGTTATTCCTATTTTATGAAAGCTGACAAGAGAGATGCACAGTCTAATTCTCCATGAGAGCTGGTTTTTTCCCAGGGGAAAAATCTAGAAACTATAACCACAGTGTTGTTGCTCTTGTTTGTACCTAAAGAGTCAATGAAAGTCAACCACTCCTGCATAGATTTTTGGTGGAAGTGCATTTGCTACTTTTTATAACAAGAAAAACAGAAACCAACTGCCAGAGAAACTCACATGACTGCAAGTGAATCACTCAGTGCTGTTCCTTGTATATGCACAAAGTTTTTTGGTCCCAGCATGCCTAATCCTTAGAGAAGAATCTCCCCCTTACTCTATTTTGACTCACTACAATACCTGTAGCATCAGACTGAAACTCAAACTGTTCTGTGTGCCAGAGAGAATAGTTCTACTGGATAGATTAAAATAGGACAAAAGAAAGGCAGTCATGAGATGTCTTAGAATATGCAAGATGTAATACAGAAAACACCCCAAGAAGATGATAAGTATAAGCTCAAGTGGAAAAAAAAAAAAAAAGGACAGGAAAAACTGACCACAGGCTTGTATTTTAGACAGGGAAAGGAAACTCAGCTGGTGTCCTTCCAGCACAGACCACTTTATTTCAATCACAACACATTTTAAGCTATGAAACAGCTGTCTGTGGAAGCCCTGACTGCCTCCAAGGCACTCTGTAGGTTCAGGCCCTGCTGAGATTGTCTAATAGTAATTCTTTCACAACATCACAGAATATGCTGAGTTGGAAGGGACCCACAAGGATCACTGAGTCCAACTCACAGCCCTGCACAGAACCATCCCCAAGAGTCACACCATGTGCCTGAGTGCACTGTCCAAATGCTTCTTGAACTCTGTCAGGCTTAATGCTGTGACCACTTCCCTGGGGAGCCTGTTCCAGTGACCAACCACTCTCTGGGTGAAGAACCTCTTTCTAATATCCAACCTAAACCTCCCCTGACACAATCTCAGGCCATTCCCTCAGGTTCTGTCATTGGCCATCACAAAGAAGAGATCAGTGTCTGCCCCTTCTCTTCCCCTCACAAGGAAGTTGTAACTGCAATGAGGTGTCCCCTCAGTCTCCTCTTCTCTAGGCTAAACAGACCAAGTGACCTCAGCCGCTCCTCATACGGCTTCTCCTCAAAGCCCTTCACCATCTTTGCTGTCCTCCTTTGGATGCTCTCTAAGGGCTTAATATCTTTCTTACGTTGCAATGCCCAAAACTGAACATGATATTCAAGATGAGGCCACACCAGTGCAGATGAGAGCGGGACAATCCCCTCCCTCGACCGACTGGTGATGCTGTGCCTGATGCCCCCCAGGACAGGGTTGGCTCTCCTGGCTGCCAGGGCACTGCTGGCTCATATTCAGCTTGCCTTTGACCAGGACCCCCAGGTCCCTTTCCACAGCACTGCTTTCCAGCATCTTATTCCCCAGACTGTATGCCCTGAGGCATCCAGGGTTGCCCCATCCCAGGTACAGAGTCCGGCACTTACCCTTGTTGAACTTCATATGGTTGATGATTGCTCAGTTCTCTAATTTGTTCAGGTCTCTCTGCAGGGCCTCCCTGCCTTCAAGGAATTATACACCTCCTCTGAGTTTTGTATCATCTGCAAACTTGCTTAGTATCCCTTCCAGTCCTCTGTCAAAGTGATTTACGAAGATGAAGAGCACAGGGCCCACAATGGAGCCCTGCGGAACCCCACTAGCGACAGGTCTCCAGTCTGATGTCACCCCATTCACTGTTACCCCCTGTGCTCGATCCATGAGCCAATTGCTCACCCACCACATGATGTGTTTATCCAGCTGTGGGCTGGACATCTTGTGCAGAACTGCGAGAGACAGTATCAAAAGCTTTACTGAAATCCAAAAAGATTACAATAACTAGCTTTCCTTGATCAACTAGGTGTATTACCTTCTCATAAAAGAAAATCAGGTTTGATGAGCAGGGCTTTCCTCTGATGAAGCCGTGCTGGCTCTGACCAATAACATCGTTGTCTTTCAGGTGTTTTTCAATACTTCCCAGAATAATCTTCTCCATAACTTTACTAGGCACTGAAGTGGAACTTACAGGCCTGTAGTTTCCTGGGTTCTTCTTATTGCCTTTCTTGAGAATCAGGTTTGATTATTCTCAAGCAATATATCTGCACCCTGAATCCCCAAGCCTGTAGCTTAGGACAGTTAGATAACCACTGCAGGTGCTGCTTTAATAAATAACAATTTTCAAAAACTTATGCATATCTTAAGGTGCAATACTGAATGGGTATTCACAGATGGCAGCCTTTACAGTATTCCTCACTTCCTGAGAAATGAAGACATGAAGCAAGAGCAGCAAGAAACCACCAAAGACTTACTAAGTGTTCACCATAAGGTCACTGGATTGCAATATGATGGTCCCAGTGGAACATTTGGAAAGAGTATTTTCTTTTTTAGAACAGCAACAGTCTCATTTTCTGGCCTCCCCATGCATGATTGGAGGTCTCGCATTTCTGGATGATCTGGATTAGTGTAACTTTAATCTGTCGCAGCACTCATTCCATCACCAGCTCTGGCAGCAATCCAGACAGAGGACAGAAAACCTCCACAGACTTTCTTTGGGAGCTTTCTTTTCCCAAGAAACCAGGTCACCATAGGCATGGTGACAGAGCTTTTTCTGACTCAGAAATAAGTGTGTCTTACACTCCCATTGGCTTTGAGAGACTGAGGTAGCCACACAGCCATCTGCCACAGGTATCATTCTTCCCATTTTATCACATAATTATGTGATTCAAAGACCACAGAGTAAGCAGGTATCAGAACCAGGAAGACGTACTAAGATTTTTTACACCTTCAAAGGACAAGAGCATTAAGCAAGTGGCAAGTTATCATGAGCTATTTTATTTGGTTCTGGTTAGTATCAGTTTTGAGATACAGGTGTTGATGGCATGAAGTCCTTCATGATATACTATAAAAAGAGGGAAAGGGGAAAAATAATCAGTACTCAGTTAAAAACAGACTCTTAATCTTTCTTTTGGTCAGCCCACTAACTGAGACCAGGAAGCAGAGCCCTGCTGAACAAAACCTAGAATTGTGGCACTTTTCATGTGTGGTCGCAGTGATAGTTATGAAACAATACCCCTTCTCTGTGAAGTGTCCTGTCTTACCACAACCTGACCAAGACTCAGGATGTATAGCAGAGTGGAATGCTTTGTGGGGGACCAAAACCTTACACCACTTGCAGCTGCAAAGCTTCCTAGCTCTTATTAAAGAGAAAGATTAGCCTCTACAAGTATCCAGTCCTGTCTCAGAATCACACATCATACACAAAACACACTCAGATTCACTCTAGAGTTGGGACTGCTATGAATGAGTTCCTTTAAAGACGAATTAAAAGCGTGGCATCTGTAAATAAAGCAACCTGCACTTATGAAGCCAGACATCTTCACTAGGAAGAAAGGGTCTCAAGCCAAAGGCAATAAAATATCTCAGTAGGACTGTTGCGGAGTTTAAAGTCCGTCTTTGAAGTACCACAGAGTAGTGTTGTTATGTGTGCTAATGAATAGCTCAGCATTCTCAACTAACTCTCATTTAAGCACTACAAGGAATTAGAAATGCGTTGTGCCAGCCACTGTTTCAGTGAAGCCACTGGCAATGTTTTTGTGGTAGTTTGACTCTCTGAAACCTTAAAAGTGGCATTGCTGAAGGTTTCCATAGAAGGAAAGAAGAACGTGGAAGCAGGTGTACTGAATAAATAACAACAGAAATTTATTTCTGAGCAGTTCTGAGCACCGGTTTCAGCAGCAGCAAACGTAGGTGTTCAGCAGCACTCTGGATATGCACATGCAAATAATGATGAGACAGAGCCATGAAGAAATGTGAGTTATCTGTTCTCTAATTCCTCTTACTTCTTTTGGTTATGTTCATTTGCAAGAGACTAAGGCCAGAGAAAGCAGTTAGATACACTGTAATCAATAACAAATCAATTACTTTTGAACATGAAACTCTGCATCTCTCTGCTGTCTAAAAAAAGACTGCACAGGACATCTTTCACAGGAAATGCACAGTATTACTAAGTGGACCAAAGCCAGGAATCAAAGCCAGGATAATTGCAGAGAGAAAATAACTGTCATAAGCTATTAACAGTAGCTCAGTGGCTTCTAAGCTTAGCCTCACTTTTGCTAGCAGGAAAGGTTCTGGATAGTGCTTCATTGAATACACTGCCTTAAGACATACTGCCTCATTCATTTTAGCATCTCTTTCACCTGCTAAAGAGCAGCATTTTTGATCTTGTATAGGCTTGAAGTGACATTACACTGCACAGCAGCCTTGAGAACACTTTCAAGGAAATGGACAGAGAGGGATGCTTTTAAAAACATTAAAGTTACTCTTCTTTTATTTTTGAACTCTAGAGGCACTTCTGTTTGTTCCATAAATAAACCTTCACTCTCCATTCCGTCACTTAAAAGGTTGATTTAGAAGTTCCAGTACATCTGTGAAGCATTGGAACTAGTGTGACAGCCTCAATCTACACACAGTCCCTGGGAATTCAGTTGCTGGAGCAGCCCTGCTCGAGCTCCCTTAGAAGGAAGCAAGCTCAGCAGCATTACCTTCTGCCAGCAGTCAAGTAACTCAGCTCTACCAGTTAACAAATATAGCTGTCTTTTGCAAAGATTAATAGGGTAGGGAGCAATGGACACAGTCCAGATTCCATCTCTTCTCCTGGAAAACCTCCCTTCCCCACACACACATACCCCTAATCCAGCTAATGAAGTCCCCTTTAAGAACGAGAGACACCTCTCTCCACTCTCTGCTGCCTGACAGAGCTTTGTGCATTACCAGCAGAGCATTAACAGCATTACCTGTGCTGTTACCACCTCCCAAGTGGCCTATGCAGAGTCAAAGAAGCAGTCCTGCTGCAGAGTGCCCCAGTTTCCCTCAGCAGAGAATCATTAACCCTGCATCAATACTGAACCTTGAAGTCTGCCGATTCCCCTGGAATCAGTTAACACCAGGCAGGTCTCCGGGTACCAGCAAAGAAAGAAGTATTAACAGACAGTGCTCTTTGGGAGAAACATAAAAAACAAAAACAACTCCCCCCGCATACTTGTTTTTACTTACACGCTGATCAGTTCCAAGAAGTCTGTTTTTCACCCAGCATGCTGCTGTCAGGATACACACAGTCTCGCAGTTGACTCCCATTTGTCATGATTATTGTTTCCATCAAGAGAGATCCTTTACATATCCAAACTCTCAGCAGCCTGACAAACAGTACACTAAACAGCTCACTATCATCAAGAGATGAAAGATGAAAGTCCTCCTCCCTTTTCTCACCTCTTCCCTCCTTACACATACCTTATCAGGTCCTATTGCCCATTGGTGCCATCCACAAGCCAGAAGAAACGAATGTGAGCTCAGGTGCACATGAAATCTCTGCCTCAGGGTTTTCTCCCTCCCTGCAGGGCTTCTGGGCAAGACCCAACTTAATCAGGGGTCACCTGTTCAACAAAATAGCTAAAAGCTCCATTTTTTTCTTCAGAAACATTGGTCTCTCTAACACAGGACATGGTTCAGCCATTCTTTTTCCAGAAAATAAATAGAACATGTTAATAAGTGTCCCACAGGCACCTACAAGGATAGTCTGTCATGTTGCAGCAGTGCTAAATTAGGACAGTCATAGATAGTCTCTGAAAAATACAAGAAACTTAGAGTTTTTGCCTTCATAGTGACTACTGAGACTAGTTTTCATAAACAGTTGTGGAAGTCAAAGTAGAGAAAATGGCTGTTATATGAATTAGCATTTGGACTTGCATGTGCCTAACAAGCCACAGCATCAGAAGAAGTTCTTCCTCTGGCTGCAGCGTCCCCTATTTTTCTTTCCTACGGATTCTCTGGTAACTCAGACTTTGAGCATACACCATGGGCATTGTTTATAGAGCCACAAGTAGGAGGCACTCCCCATCACTTATTTTCAGGAAACTTACAGCAAGTCAGTAACTTCACAATGTATATGTTAAATAAAATTGCACTTGGCAAATAAATTCAGAAATTGGAGAGGGAAGAACATGGACACAGAAAAAAAGGATATAACAAATGTGCACAAGCTCGGATGCCCAGGCGCCATTTCCTTAGAAACCGGGCTAAGGACAGGAAAATCCTCTAATCAACAGCAATATCTGTAGCTGAGCATCAAGATTTAATAGGAACGCCTTGTGTTTTAGAGTACAAGCTCAAACCCAAAAATTCTCCCTCTCCTCCAGATTATACAGGTGCAACACACTGACAGTAGTAGATAATGATTGCCTTGTAAGGTTCAGATGCTAAAATTAGTAGTGACAAGTGCATGGCTGCACATGATTCAGCTGATATTCTGATAAACACCATCCTTCCAGAGAACTGGCAGGAGGGTGCCGCATTATCAGCACCCAGCATAAAAAGAAAGGATTCTCAGGGAAATCATCTGCATTTACTATTCTGCGGAATCAAGTCTGAATTTCAAAAACCTCCATCTAGATCATCCTAAATGAAGAAAGGGATTTCACAAAGGTGTTCGATGGAAACTTGTTCCATATTCTACCAGTCCTCCTGGGATATAAATGGAGAATAGCTCAGCATTAGCATTCACCTCCTGTACATGTGCAAGGGTACTTTTTGGGAGAAGTTCTTCTATCCAAATCCTTTGCCAAAATTCACTGTAGATAGCACCAAGACCATTTTTGAGTGTTACATGGCTTGTTTCATATAGGGATAGTTAGTAATAGAAAGAGTCTAACTGCATATAGATTTCAAACAGTAAAAATCTGTACTACAGGCCTTGTGCAGCATAGGAAACCAGTGCTAAAAGATATATAACTCCAGTAACACTGCTCTAGAGTATGCCAGGGAAGACTTGTTCCTGCAAGGACTCCAGAATAATTTAGATGTACACTAAATGTGGCAGTGGTGTGATTGTCTCAATGTGCAAAGCAGCAGAATTCGGTTAAAGAACTCCAAAATGCATGGAAGTGGGAAGTAATTTTTTCAGACTAGGTATTGGAGAGTGCAAAGGTGATGCTGGTTCAAGGAAGACAAGGGTCTTCCTGCCTCATGATAAGGTGGGAAAAATTGTCTTGGTAAACAGAAAAGGGAAAGTCTTTCTGACCACATTGGTGGGTTAGAGATCTTGATCACAAGAGGACTGAATGTTCATTCCTAGCACTCTGGGCACAACCTGTGACTCTGACTAAATCTATGTGATGGAGAGTACGTGTATCTTCAGAAATCTGAACAGTAGCTGGAAGAAATGGGTTCTTCCCTTACTATTTCTTTAACTCAAGAGAAGGTGCCTGGTTGTCCGACAGTGCAATCTTTGAGCCAGTGGAAACAGGAAAATAACCACGAAACCTGTTCACAAGCTGATTATTATGCAGATCAGCAATCGTTATCCTTTCTCTCATTACCTCAAATGCTTTCTGCCATCTGTTGGTAACAAACCTGCATCTGGCAGATTACCAGAGGAGCCCTAATCAATGGGTAATTGGGGTAGAGGATTGTGTGGACAATCGTGGCAATGAAAGCACAGAAAAACTTACAGCAGGAGAAGAAAGTTTGCCCATCACAAGTGTGAGATCCTATACCCAGCATTTGTCTACCATTCTGACAGAAATCCTTCTTGTTGGGAAGAGTGTGGAGGGGGGGTGACAGAGATTTGTCACAGGCAATGGGATGAATTATACCAGCCTCTGTAACGATACCTCGTGCAAAAGGTTAATTTCTGACAGATTATGCCAGCGAGTGCTGCCAGGAGAGGCACAAGCAGAGCAAGCACAAACATGCATGAGTTTGCATTTCCACAGTTGCCTCTTAGAACCATCTGTTAATGAGACATAGAGGATACTATGGACTCTTTCAAGTACTGTCTCCTAGTCTAGTCTCTTACTGCCTTCTGATAAGAAATGCTCAAAATATGTCCACTGCAGGTTTTCCATTTCCAGCCATGCATTCAGGGTCCTGCCCCATTCCGTGCAGTCCTTCCAAATCGTGTTTACAGCGGCTCAGATCCAATATTCACATTATTCCCCTGGCTTCCAAAAGAAACAAAGCTTTTTAAATCCTACTTCTGGCACCAAACTCCCAATAGAGACATACTGACAGATTTCAGCTGAATTTCAGAATGAGGCAGAGTTACCAGAGTCCTACAAGTTTTGAGGGAAATGGCATGTGAGTCAAACAGAGAAACCCAGCCAGAACCTCCAGGAAGGGAAAGCAAAGGGGAAGTTGCTGCTCTGCATTCCCATCATCAGCTGGCCTGGTCAGTCAGAAATGCTTTGAGCTACTCTGCACATGTCGAGCTGTCAAGTAGCTACCACTGCTGCTCTCCTTCTCTACCACAAACACCTAGAAAGTAAGATGAAAGTTTAACTGGCAATTGTAGAGATTTCTGTAAGAATCAGATTTTATTGATTCACCTTTCAAAGGATGGATCAAATCAAAACCAGTATTGTACTGTTTGAAAGGTCCACCCTTCTGCCAGTCTATAGACCCTGAGGACAATTTCAACCAGAAAAAATGGTCAGGGTATTTGACTCTACCTCTCTAATCACATTATAATAGTGCTAGAGATGTCAAGATATCTGAGTTTAATAATGACACAACAAATCAACAAGGCTAAGTAATCTCCCCAAACTAGATCTAAGGTTGTGAAAAAGGTAGTGCCTTTTTCCCCCCCTGTGCCTTGCAGACCAGTGCTGTGTTATACCTGTTTGCACTGGCCCTGGCAGCTGGGAAAGCACATACATAACATCTACTGCTCAGACACCACCCTAAGAGTGTTGCATTCACTGGAGCACAGAAGAAGTAAGGAATTCTTGTAGTAAGAAAGTGGCCCAAAGAAAAGAAGGAAGTAGAAATCCCTATAAATATCCAGATCTTGCCAATGCCCACACATGCTGGGCTAGGATCCAAAGTAACTGTTTTGGGGTGATAAGAATCCTTATGAGGCACTCGAGCATGGGAGAGGAGCATCAACACCCAAGCGAAGATGTTAATGAGACTGTGACCAAAAATCAACATCCTAGAGTGATCTAATACCCAGGCTATGGTGACTAAAAAGTGAGAATGTGAATTTTTACCATTCAAAGGGACTAAAAGGAGACATAGGAATGCAAGTGAAAGTTGGTTTTAGAAGCATGTTCCCAAGAGATACAGATCTTATTTCCTTCCTGCTATTAAAGGAAAGGGGTGACTTTGATATGTACTGGACTACATTAGGGCAGAGAGCAACACCCCCATTTATTCAAATCCAACAACTTTGCCTTTTTTTTTTTTTTTTCCCAGGGACAGTACTGCAATCTCCATCTAACAGCTGCAGCCTGCAACATTGCATTTATGTCCCCACTCAGTAGGCATCTGGACACAATAACTTTTCATAGGCTACCAAATTGCACCACTGCCAAAAGCCAAGGGTTCTGTATAGCTTGTGACCCAAATTATCTAACTTAAAATTTTCAGAGATGGAACAGAAATAGAGCTGGTAGAGAGAGATTTGCCACACTGCTTTTTTGGCGGTGTTGTTTTTGTTTCGAAATAGGGGTGTTGTGTGACCCACCTCAGTCACTTCTCTGCAACATCAGATACCTCTTTGTCAACGGAAGGGATACTTTCTCCAGATATCTTGAGCCTCCCATACTCATTAATGGTATTAGTCAGAAAGATGAGGGGCATAGTGAAAAGCCAAATCCTCTTCCTATGTTAGTTGTGGCACTGAAAAAGCAGTGAAAAAAACTCAAAACCCCCAGGCTCAGTTCTTCAACAAGACCATGCTACTGTGGGCAATCTCTGTAGATTTAAATATCAAACTTTGTTCAAACAGCCATCCTATTGCTTTGCCACTGACACAGCTCAGAACAGCTCCTCTGAACAAGAGAGCGTTGGTATTAATTCAGACATGACACTGAATTGTCCTGCTGACACCTCAGTAGTGACTCAGCTGTGTAAGCATCTAAGAGCATTTTAAGGATCCTAGTATTTCCATACACAGACAGCATAGTTTAAGAAATAAAAGCACCTAAAAGCCAGGTATGACACTCAGCAGCCTCTAGGAGAGCTGTTTATACATCAGTAACCCTCCTGAATCCAAAGCATGCTCTGTCCTACTCTCCAACTCCTCCTCATTCCACCAATATAGGAGTCTTGTAGATCATCCTCTTGTCTGCTGCAAATGATAAAATCTGGTACACCCTTCCCAGCCACAAGCTTGTGATACTCCTGTCTATGACTCAGAGAAAAGTAGTACACACTTCAGGCAAGAGAGATTGGCCAGAAGCAAGAATTTTCAGAAGCTTTACTATTCTGCTGTATTGGAATAAAGACTGCAAGCTACATTCATTGCACTACCCTGGCACAGCTTTGCTCTGTCTCCTGTGTTTCATCCTTCTGAAATCTGAAAGCCAGTGGGCATCTTGTTACCTTCTCCACATAATTCTCTTCCTTTCTTCCTTAGTTTTCAACCTTAGTGGAAGGGAGCTTCACCACTCACTCCATATTAACTCTTTCTATATTTAGTATTTATGTCAGAATCAAATAGTTCTTTGCTAAAGCAATGAGCAGAGAAGGTGAAAGAAGTGAGTGAGAGACAAAGGTGGCTGCTAAGATGGTACCTTGCCCCAATGACAGAAGAATGAATAAAAAAGGTACATGTCAAGCATCACTGTTGATTCAGAGTCTCATAAGAAGGTAGTCAGCTCCAGAAGTGTTCTGACTTCTGAAGAACAGGATAAGAAGAGAACACTTTGAACTTCTGCTCAAGACCCTATCTACAGATTTTGGTTGACTTATAGAGAGCATCCAGCCTTGCTCTGACCTAACATTATGCTGATGTGCTGAAGAACTGACAACAATATCTATGTTGTGTGCAGAAATTCTTCCTACTTGCTCATTTCAAAATGGACTTCTCAAGCTGTTGATTTCCTTCAGAACATAACCCAGGGCAGGACAAGATGCCTGGCAGGCAAATAATTCACACCTTTACTTTTGCCTCAGGTGCCACAGCATCAAGCAAGTAACATGCTGCAGCTCAAAGCTGCTAAAACACAGCACTTAACCACTCAATTCCACAAAGCTACCACTTTCCAGGTAACCTCTTCATAAGGATAAAAGGGCCGCTCAAGATTCTTCTGAAAACTCCCTTCTTCTGTAACCATGCTGCAGAGAAAAACAGCTTTCAGAGAGCAAACTCTGATTCTACATCAACAAAGAAACTATTGCCAGAGTCTAAGCTTGCTGCCTGCTGAATACTGCTATTCATTGTTCCACTTCACGGTCTCCTAGGACTGGCTGTGTGTACAAATCAAGGATCAAGGTAGATCAAGGATCACAGACATTTCTCAATCAACAGCTGACAGCAAGTCTAGGGAGATGCTACTTCTAAACAGAAAAGTCCACATTACTGATTTGTGCCCACTCAAGTTCACAGAAGAGGACATTTCTCTTCACTCCTTCCTTAGATGTTTCCTGTACTAAAATATTTTTTGCTTTGGAAACCCTGCCACTGCAAGTCTTTCAAGCACTGAGGATTACCATAACCAACCTTTCAGAGGAACATAGAAAGATGACATGGTCCTAGTTATTCCAAACTCATTAACTGGGTGAGCAGGCAAGTTTGAAACAGACTGGAGAACATAAAGAATTGCTTTTCTCCCAAAAGGCTGTTCTGCAGAATGTATCACTGTAACACAAATGCAGATGTCGATCCGAGACAGTCATGCTGTGACACAGAGGCAAGTATTAAACAAAGAATTGGGACATCTAGGAAAGTAAGCCTCAACTCTCTGTTTCCTCCTCACCCAGCAACATTCTGCTCAATTCTCTCAAACAGCATGAGCTGATGATCTAAGTTTACAGCCCTGTTATCAAGGATGGCAACATATGGTTCAGCTACATGTGGAATATTTTATTTAGATATTCTGTACAAATTATCTTGATAGCTACTATAAGAAAAATTAGACAACAGCTATTTTGATGAAACCAACAATTTTTTTACTACTCATGCCTTCACAGGCTCTTACCAGAGAGTATCTTGTTCCCATGGTGAAAAACACACAGCAGCTTTCTAACCCAGTCAGGCTAGCTGCTAATAATTGTCATATAGAGTCTGTAGAGAAAAGTCCTAAAAAAGTAATTCAGCAGCCTTCATGCTCTTTGTCCCTGAAATCCCTCAAAACCACACTGTGCTCCTTGTTTTTAATAAATGTGAGAAAATAAAAGAGAATCTGTAGATAGGAACAACTTCATTATGAACCCAGTTCCACTGCAATAATTTATTTATTAGAAAATCTATTCAGTATGTACACACAAAGAGATGAAAAAAGACTGTTGAATAACTGACTAATTGGAAAACACAGATGTCTGCTTAAGTAGAGTCCAGCAGCCTCTGAGTTCAGGCTGTGTTCCGAAGATCACACCCCATGCCAAGTGACCAGCACTTGGATTTGAACTGCATGAAGTAGAGAATACCTGTTTTTGGATACCAAACCAGTTGTTCAATCCTTTTTCTATAAGCCGCCACCTACAATGAACCATTCAATATGAAATGAGGACTAGGCTACGGTTCAGCTTCTCCTGAACACTTTCATTGTAATAAACCTCTACCAACAAATAGTATTCTCAGTTCAGACGAAGCAAGCAAACTATGTGTTAAACAAACAAAAGGCTAGATCTAATCCTCTTCTGAAGACAACACAGCCTACAGCTACCACACCAGCACAGCAGCAATATATGAATTCCTGCAAAGTAGGGAAATGCCAAAATTACTGTCACATATCAGGTACAGCCTGTATGCTCCTTTATAAAACAAGGATATTTATATGGTGTTTGGAAGCATATGATGAAAATCTCTGTGCAGTTGTACAAACACATCAGCTGTGCTTATCCCCACACCAGCCAAGCTCTGCAGCTCAAGTGTTAAATTCAAACAGCTCTACCACCATTATCATAGGGGTCATGAAGCACTGTGGCAAGTCTGAACCCAATACTGACTTGCTGCTAGTTGGAAACTGTCCTCTGCTGAGCTGTCCCACCATGACAAGGAGAGTGTGTAGGATCGGTTATAGCTGTACTTGTAACCTTAGAGTGCTCCTGTAGCTTCCCTGTTCCTAAGGAACCAGTTCTATTTAAACAAGCTGCCTCCAATACCTTTGGCCATTACAGAGAGGAAATGCCTAAGCCCCTTTTTCTCTCTGTCCCAACCAGTTTCAACATGTAGATCTAATAAGTTTGTTTAATCTTTTTCCCCTCCTTTCACCTGAAAGCAGCTGCAGGCCAGGTTGCCTTAAAGTTTATTCCCTAAATAAGTAGCCTGATGCCTTTCCATGAGATCTGGGAGTAAAAAAAACCAAACACTGAGTCAAGGGGAAAGTATCACATGTCTCCAAAATCACAGTACAAGCATGAAACTCAAATCCTGGAGGGTTCAAAAGGTGTTAAGTCTGGACTGGGCATACTCATAGACAGCACAGAGAAGCTGAACCCATATACAATTCACTGCAAATTTAAGGCATGCCTGTAATGTTCCACTTTCAAACCCTAAGCTTTTCAATTTTATCAAAATTCTTACTCCGAAGGCAATTATTTTTTTCTTCCTCAGTACCTCAATGTGAACAGTACAGATCCATTGATATTACAGTTTTACTGGGGAAGCTTCCCTGAAGTCAGATACATAAAGTTTGGCCAAATTATTTTACAGAAACCACCATCCCCTTTCCTTTCTAGGGCATCCCTTCCTTGATGTACAAAAACGACAGAAGATCCTTGCCAGCCTCTCTCTACTTTGCAGATGCCTTAAGATTCTCTCATAAACACTACACATACTACAGTGAATCACACGGTACTCCATCTATTCTGGGTAAAAACACTTAATGCATCTGAATAATAACAAATTTAAAATGAAAAACAGTAAGTCCTGTATGTTTCAAACCTCAATTTTCAGCTCAGCATACTTGTTGCAAGGAAGAGGCCTAGTTTTATTCTGTCTTCCCACAGCTCAGTACAGGTTTGTTGGATGAAGTGATGCAAGGAATGAAATCCCACTAGAAACTAAGAATTTGCACTTGTAAACATAGACAGTCTATATGTTGACATTGACAGTACCGTGCTGAACAGGAACCACCCATTCCAAGAAATACATGCTAATACATGACTACTGTCTGAGTCAAACTACAACATCTTATATTGATGGAGACAAGATGTACCTACTCCCACTTGCAGTTTTATTGGGATTATGACCCCATAACTCAGAGGCAAAAGCAAACATACGAACTTACCTGTTTATGCAAGCCAGTGTCCAATATCGTATTACAAATCAAGTTTTACTGGTGCTTTCAACAAGACGCACTAAATGTGAACTCAGGCAACTAAGGAGCTGGCTCACATTCTGTGTGTCTGCTGTCAGGACAGAGTGAATAGGAAGCAAGCAAAAATGGCCAGAACCAAGGTCACCAGATATTGCAACTCCGAGCCCAGGGAAGATCTCTCTACAGTTTACTAAATCAACTAGGTCTGTAGGGAACTTATACTAGAATACAACTAAGTAAAAAAGGCTGCACCTCAAACACTGTGTTCAGTTTTGGGCCTCCCACCACAAGACAGACATGGAGATGCTGGAATGTTCCAAAGAGCAACAAGGGTCTGGAGCTGAAGTCTTATGAGGAGTGGCTGAAGGAACTGTGGTTGTTTAGCCTGGAGAAAAGGACGCTTAGAAGGGATCTTACTGTTCTTTAAAAAAACTACCTGAAGCAAGGGGGAGGTTGGTCTCTTCACCCGGCTAACAAATGACAGGGTAAGAGGAAACAGCCTCAAGTTGTGCCAGGAGAGACTTAGATTGGATATCAGGAAAAAATTCTTCACTGAAAGAGTGGTCAGATATTGGAACAAGATGTCCAGGGAAGTGATGGAATCACCATCCTCGGAGGTATTTAAAAGACATGTGGATGTGGCACCTGGGGACATGGTTTAGTAGTATACTTGGAAGTGCTGGGTGAGCAGTTGGACTTGATGATCTTAGAGGTCTTTTCCAACCTAAATGATTTTACAATTTTATGATACTTATTAACAGAGTAAATGCATCTTTTGATACTCAAAATCTGAAAAATAGTGATCTGTGAACGAAATTGCCTTTTACTTAAAGACAATTTTTTAACATTTTTTACCTCCAGTAACTACCTTACAGGTCTGTTTCCACACACCCCCAAAGGCGCTGGGATCTAGGTTCACCTCCTTGCTTTTGTACTGTTCTTTCTTCTGCTACAGAACACCTCTAGCTCTCTGCAGCAAACTTCAGTATTTAAATGGACAGCAATGACATCTAGTGGTTTGTTAAGAATTTGCCTTTCTAAATTTCCAGCCTGGGCATTCATTTTTCAAAAGCAGACAGAACACACTGCTCTCCAAGTTGCAGTTAGCTACTTTTAAGTACACAGATCAGCAGCAAGTGCACCTGAAATTCTCTACATACTCTTTCAACACACACACTCACCATTGTCTCCCCCAACCTGAGTATTTCCCCCCATCCCTTGCTCAAGGCCTAGGAGAGGTGATGTAGTAGGCACAAGTTTGCTTTAGGTCTTGCCTGCACAATTAAATTTCTTCAGTGTATATCTAGCTACAGGTATTTTTTCTGAGTACACAGAGCTGGGGGTCCCACCCACCTTTTTGGTTATGCTGTTCTTCAGCTGCATTAAACTAAATGGTAGAGGTTATTCACACAGACAAGGACAAAGCCCAAGGCCACATCATCTGTTATAGCTGGTATACA
This sequence comes from Cephalopterus ornatus, assembly GCA_013396775.1. Lineage (NCBI taxonomy): Eukaryota > Metazoa > Chordata > Aves > Passeriformes > Cotingidae > Cephalopterus > Cephalopterus ornatus. Next base: position 544,089 of record VZRE01015329.1, read on the forward strand.
GTTCATTCATAGCTAAAAAACCAAAGAACTGAGTTCTAAAATGTAACTATGTTGAAATTACAAGGAGAAAAGATAAAAATGCTATTCTGAAAGCAAAGAGAAAGACCTTGCAGATTAGAGTTATGGGAGAACAGTAAGCAGTTCACTTCCCTCCACCACCACATACTCACTTGCCTTGCAAAAAACAAACCCTCTTACCTTTTTCACTGAGTGACACTGCAAAATTGCCAAGAAGCACAAGTGAGTGGTTATTGAAACTTCTGAAGCATGTGACAATGTAAAGAAAGTTCAGAAGATACCTTATGTAGCTTCCTGTACTACTGGCACCGGTCATTTAATCACTGCTGCAGTCTTTGCCAGCAGTAACACTCTCCACAACCTTGATAACAAATCACCTAAATGATTTTTCAGTTAACAATGGTGAGGAAGCATGAGTATATGTGTGGTATATGCATCTGGTGCACACTCCTAGAGCCAAAGAAAACTACATGTGGGGCTTTCTGAGCCACCTCTTAACAGAACCACTGAAACAGTGGTTTCTGATAAGCCAAGAAACACACACCACCAGGTGGTAATAAGACTGCCTATCCCATGACTCCAACAAAGAAAACAGGATTTCAAAACCTCAGGTCTTCCTACTGTCAGATCTGTTCTTTATTACTCATGTCATTTTACACAGATAAAATTCATCCATTCCAGGCTGAAGCTCCCAATAAAAGCATAGAAGTTCTTCGGAAGCTCTGAATTGTTATTGTAATTCTTAGGTCAGATCCTTGAGGTCACCAATTTATACTAACATGAAGACCCATTTCTACAACCCTACAAACAGGGAGATTAGGAGATTGAGAGAGGTACTCAAGACAACCACATACATTCATATGAAAGAACTGAAAAGGTTTTTCAGAAGACAGTATTTTCTATTGCCTTAATTACAAGAATATTATTTTCTCCTTTTAGGACACTCAATTCTTCTGTCCATTATTACCTTTATGATTCAGCCCCAAACAGCAAAACTTAATTAAAATTTTATTTTCTTTAAATAAATAAGGAACTCTTCCTAAATCTCTAAAGAAAATATTTTGTTCCCTCACTCACAAGCAGTGATTGCTATCTTCTGGGAAGAATTTTCCAAGTTGGAGCAATAGATAGAAGCATTGACTTACAGCCATCTCCAGAAAGTATAAAAAACTATCAGGAAAGCAAAAGACTTTTTAAGCACAAGGTACTGTCTTCAAAGGGCAAAGCAAAATTTCACACCACAGAACTTATCTGTAGACTAGGATTGAGTGAAACTCTGACTAGTGCAGCTTGAAAAGGACCACTTCAGGATAATACCAACAGGTTATGTTCCTGCTTGCAGAACATCACTTGAAACGTTATTACTGCATATATCAATTTTGGTTTGATATATTTTTTTGAGACAAAACCAAGACCCGCTATACAAAGGCAGTCAGAGTAGAAGCAGCATGGAGAGAGGGAGAAAGGGGTGAACAAGCATTTCCAGAAACAGTACCTGGAGAAAATTCAAATGTATAAGCTTGTGCATAAAGCTTGTGAGAAAGAGAATTACACATCTTGAATTGCAGGCAAATTATTTTAGTGTATTATTAGACACTCTTGCTTGAGAATTATACACATTCTTACATCACATTGTGTAGAAACACATATTTGTGTAGCATGTTGTTTACAAAATAGATATGCAAGAGCATTTGTCCTTTCATGTTCTTCCCATGTGTGTGGTTATATATTCTCAGCAAAAAGGAAACAGACGACAATTTCAGCTTTGAAAGTGATAAATTAAGACTACATTGCTTAGTATCCTTCACTACCTTTCCCTTTAAGCTTGTCTTCACCAAAACAAATACCACACAACAGGGAAGACAAATCGTGGGCTATTCCCAGTTCCTTCTGGACAAGACACTCCATTAGCTTCCCATTGAGAACCCCAGAAGAACTGCAAGCAGCAAACATCTGCTAAATATATTCCAGGATGTAAGCTGGTTCTAACTATTGCTCAAGTTCTTAAATAGCCATAGCTGTATCTCCCCATTTTTCAAGACTAGTTCTCTGTAATCCTGGTAAAAAGACTCCACTACTCTCCTTAGAGTTCCACAGAGGCTACTGTGTTCCTGCTCCTGGAGGTTATATTGCCACCACAGAAGCTTCACGAGTTATGGACAAAACTACTCTCACACATCGACAGTTGTAGATTTGGAAAATTACAGCCAGCTTTGCATCTCCTCTTCATACTTTTGGGGATCAATAAAAGGTTTGTCAATGGATCGGATCATCAGCTCACCACAGTACACACATTCTGCTGCCACGATATCATCAATGTCAGCTTTGATCTGTTCCCGACTCTGCTGCCCCTTCCCCAAGCTAATGGTATCTGCATCCTTGGGACGATGGTGGTTCTTGGACGGCTGACTGGTAGCTGCCAGCTTCTTCTGAAGATCTTCAAGTTTTGCCTGCTTATAGGCAGGAAGGTTTGGGAAAACTGCTTGGAGGAGACAGTCATAGTGAAACATGTGACCACACAGGAAAAGGTAAAAAGGGCGGTTTAGAAGTGGAAAGTCACAAGCAGCACATTTTTCCTGAGGCTCCACAGAGCCATACTTATTTCTCATTTCTTGGATGTCCTCTCGAATCCTCTTGGCACTCTGTGTGGCTTCCTCCATCTCCCTTTTCAGCTCCTCAATGTGTTTGTTGTAGTCCTCCAGTGAGTTACAGATTGCCTCCTTGAAATGGTCAATAGTGACAAAGTCTGGAAAGAATGGCAGCACATCCTCAATCTTCAGCAGGGCACAACTGGACAGGCAAGCCATTGCCTTCTTGACATCCTTCTCTTCCTGAACAACATGCCGAGCGATCTTTAACCACAGCTTCTTCCGTAGTTCCTCATCATCTTCAGGAAGATCTGCACAGGATTTGGCAAGATCAACATCCACCTAGAAGTTGGACAGACAAGGAAACAGAGTTAAGTTTCCCTCTTTGTTTATTCACCATTCAACTTCAAAACCTGCTGTCCATTATAGGGGGCATTAATAGAAAACTTCTCTTTGCCTAGGACTGCACTACTGGCCTGCTCCTTGTTTACATGTCAAACGCCTCTCCTCTCCACCAGTATTCCCCCATGACGATTCCCTTGCTACCCAACAGAGAACAAAGCCCAGCACAAAAAAGGCAAATCCATGTTAGAGTATCTTTGCTGGTCACATATTTCAGCTAAGACATAGCAAGGTCAATAGAAAAAAATCCAGCATCTCAGTGAAGGTCAGATTAAGCTGACAAAGGCATTCTGCTGTGACAATTTTCACAGCTAGGAAGTAATTAGAATCCTTAACAGTAGCTTTACAAGTCTTGCATAAAGGCAGATATGTTAAAGGTATTTCATGTCAGAGACTGAGCTTAAGACAGACAGCACTCCCCTTTGTACTTACCGTGCCCCTACCCTCAGTTATGGCTTGTAACAGACAGCTGTCTACTTAAAACAACTGTGAAAGCACAGAAGTATGTTAACAGAGACAGGTCTTTCCTCCTAGCCTTAGCTGCACAGCTTCAATACTGATGAGTCTGTCCAGTTCCTCTCAATGCTCCATTGTTCAAGGTAACTTGAATAAGCTACATTCCTATATATCATAGCATGCACAGACACACACACACACCTGTAAAGCGAGATCCACAGCCTCCTCATATAATTCCATCACTTTGTAAATATGGACACATGCATGGTGGTGCCCATGCTCTGCACACAAGCGCAATGCATACTTCAGGTCATAGTGGATCCTGTTTGGGTTGGTTCCTGCTTGCTCCAGGTATGATAGCAGTGAGTCTGGCCGACATAAAGCGTAAAGAGACAGCAGGTAGTTGTGAATGGCTTGCTGGGTTTCCTCCAACTGATAGACACAGAACTCCATATATCTAATGGCTTCATTGATCTGCTGGGTGCTGGCACTCTGGCTATAGTTAACAAGGGCTGGAATGAGGTTCCTGGCATCCAGTCTAGAGCCCATAGAAATCCAAGCATCAACTACTTTCTTGGGAATATGCTGGATGAGAACTGGAGAGAACTTGTAGAACAGCTTCTCGTCTCTGTGCCTGGACAACACATTTAGAGCCTCATCGTACTCATCGTGCTGGCAGTGGTGAGCTACTACACGCTCGTAATCCTGCATGATGACTGCAAAGTACACCATGTGCTCTGTGTCACCATGGCTTGCCAACAGCTCATAAATAGATGCCCGATTATTAAAAAGGCAGTCTTTGTTTTTAGGACTGCTCAGGAAAGTGCGAAACTTCTCCCGTGTATCCAAATAGAGATTTCGCTGCGAGGGATCTCCTTCCAATACACCTAGCCAGTTCAGGTACAGCTCCGTCAGCCACGTGGTCAGCAGAGTGGTCTGTGTTTTCTCTGAAGGTTTTAGGTTACTTAGCTTCTTAATCAGAAACTCCATCAGGGCCTCTTCTTGCTTGGCTTCAATGAACTTCAGAGCAATTTCCTCAAAGTAGTTCTGGGTCAGTGCGTAACATTTGGCACTGTCTAGATATCTCTTGTTTTGGAAACAGTGCTCTGCCTCCTTTGCCAGTACAATATCTAGACACTCTGGACGGTCCTTACAATACTCTTTAGCTAAATCAAATTTGTTCATATTCATATACATCTTCCACACATCTCTAGATTCCCGTTGGACATGGTAGCGGAACACTACTTTCTCAGTGTGGATCCATATCTGCTGGACTGTGGGATCTTTGATCATGCACGTCAGCAGGCCAAACTTCTCCAGGAAGAGATCTTGGAAAACAACCTGCCCATTCAGAGTGCATACAGCCTTCACCCGGTCAGGCAGCAGCAACAGGAAGTGGAACTGGGTAAGTACAATGGATATGGGCTTGTTCACAGTTATGTCGATATCAGAAGGATAAACCCAGACCCGTTCATCGCTCAAAATGGAATCAGGACGACTATAATCCAATGTACCATATAAAACACCGTTTCCCATCATCCAGGCAAAGGAGCGTGGGTTGGAGCGCAGTTTTGGAGTGTAAAAGGCTATCTCACTGAATCCCAAGTTGGCCGGAAACTCCCGAAAGCTGGGCAAATGCTCAGCATGCATAGCAAATATAGAGCTGAAGCCTTGCTGCTCTGTTCCTTCAGGCACTTTGCCAACAAACTGGAAGAGTCTCTTCCTAGTGGTTGCTATAATAAAAAATTTCCCTTCTATCCCTCGTTCAATCTCCAAGCAGCAGACTGGGGCAGGTCCTGATTCCTCCTCCAAAGTGTAGACCTGTCGGAAGTACTGGTCCGGGTTAGTGCTGAAGAGGCTTCCTTCGCTGACAGAGATTTCAGCCTCATAGATGTGCCCCTGGGATGTCCCCACCAGAATGGGCCCAGTGTTGGTCTCTGAACCAAGAAATTTGTTCCAGCCCACACTTTCAATCAAGTGTCCTTTCCAGCGGGAGAGTGCCCGCACTTTCTGAACACTTCTGTTCAGGTACAGGCATTCACTGGTGTTCAGAGCAATCAGGAGATGGGAGCCTGCCAACAGGAGATGGGTATGGGAAGGAAAAGGAGAGAATAAATGAAGACTGTGCCTAAGGAAGTCAAATTCCTGAGGCTTCTAATCCTAACATTTGATAAGGTCCAATATCAACATACTTAATCCAACACTTTCCCGGGCATTCACAGGAATGTGGGGGATTTCCATGCTGGATCAGAACGGTAGTCCATATGTTGCAAACTTACATTACTAATTCCATATGCTTTACCAGGAAGGTGCTTTAGCAGTAAGTGTCCTAAGGATAAACAGTTCCCAGAGTTCCCTACTACCCCTGACAGTTGGTGAGAGACACAAGCATCTCTTTCCAAACTTTCATTTAGTTTTTTAAAATCAGTCAAGGCTACAAACTGCAGATGTTTTATGGTCCTTTTTAAAAATTCTTATATAAACCATATATCACAGAGTGATGGCTGAAAATTTTCTTTTACTGGCTTTAGCAGCTTTGCTTACAACAGCCTAATTGCATGTGTCCATTTTAGAGAGTTCTGAAACACAACACAGACACAACAAGCCAGTGTTTTACTACTAGTAAAAGGGCAAATTAGTAAGCAGGGTCCCTGGGCAACGGAGCCTGGCCCAGAAGATTGACCTGTTCTCCTTATATATAGAACAGAAAGCAAACTTCACCAGAACTTTGTTTTGCATGCTCAATTGCACCGCTGACCACTGTCCGTAAATATACATGGTCCACTGCCTCACCTGTGTGGTCCAAAAACATCTTGTAGACTCTTGCTTCATCTTTGCGTCCCAGCTCTACCTGATTAGGTTCATCTGGCTTCCCAAGATCAATCCTGCAAAGACAAACCATGAAAGCATGTTTCCAACAAAAGTCCATGTACGTGTAACTCCTCACCTGTTTTCCATAATTGGCTCATGGCTTCTCATCCAGTTTGCAAATATAAGTTCTCTAATAACTTAAGAAAGCAAAAAAAGGGGCAGGGGAAAATAAGCAATAACTTCAGGACTCTGGCAGCATTACCTGAGAATGGTGTCTTTACCAAGGCTCATACAGAGCTGGTTAGAGGAGACCACTAAGCTGTTAATTTTCTCTGGAGGAGCAAAATCAATCCTTTGCTTGTTAAATATTGGTGTTTCCTTCTCCAGTCGTGCATTTACATACCCTGGAGAAAGAATGCAAACACTTATAAACTAAACAAGACAAAACCCCACAACAATAATCCCATACTGCATCAAAATCCAACCTAAAATACTAGAAGGATCATTGCCTACTCTGAGTTTTACTGAAAAAAGTGTGCTCCATGGAGCATGAACACAGAGCAGCACTCAAATAGATATGTAAAACAGGAAAGTAACAATATGCTTTACTATCTTGTCACAGAACTGCAGACTTGTCATAAGCACTAATTTGAAAGCAAATCGAATTGCAGAGGATGCCAGAAAACCGTCACATAAACTGCAAAAAGGGCTGAAAATGAGAGTAGAATCACATAATAATTTGTTTTCCTTGATGGACAGTTTATTTATTCAAGACAGGAAAGAATGGTTGTTATTATACAAGACACAAAGAGGGCTCTGAGCAAACACTACCATACGAGCTACCCAAGAGACCACTGTTAATTGAAATATATTTCTCTCTCATTCCATACTTTACATCCATCACACACAAGCTAAAGCTTTTTTTAAAGCCACGCTGGGTTTTTCCATACCCACATAGCAGAATTCATCACAGAGAGAAGTCTGTTGGATCACTTGCTGCAGGGAACACAACTGGAGTCACAATGATGCCTCTACCATAACTGTGTTTTACCAACCATAACACTATCCTAATTGCAACTTTCCAGCTTTTGCGGGACAGCATAGGAACTACTTATTAGAGCCAAAACAATAGCTAAGACTTGGTGATTGCTTAATCAATACTCCAGTCTTGGCATAAATCACTTCCTGAGCCAAGACCCATTTAGACTGGTTTATCGTTTCATGGCAAATCCCAACATGAAGCCAGACTAACCTAATCCTCAGATCTTTTCAAAAACCATGCCTGAATTCTAAGAAATGCCCAATGAAGTTAAGGCTAGAGTTACGAAGTTTGACAAGACACAGCTACCTTATAGGACACATGCTGCGTTTTAAGCCCAAAGAAGCAAACCTGGCAAATCAATGAACTGAAAATGGGCATGTGTACAACCAGAGCAAATTAGCTAACGTGACTAATTAAGTATTCAGCTAGTCAGTTTAGTCCCAGCCAGCCTGCGAAATGTGGTATACATGGTAATGCACATTGAGGGATTATTTATAAAGGAGATCTCGGTGGGAAAGGCAGAGAATGGAGAAAGTCTGACTTGAGGGAAGCGACATGCTTCTGGAGAAATGTGTTAATAAACAGATCTTAGAGGTATAATGCTTTAAAGACCTCTTATGATCTTCAGTACAGATGGGCAAAGCACAAGATGCAGTTCCTTTGGGTATGACAATGGCAAAAGCCCAGCCATAGGCAAGCAGTCAACAAATTTTTTAAGACAGGTGAATCTTTAATACATGTGGCAGTGCAGAAAAGCAGCACACCATTTTTAGTTTTCAGTGCACATGGGTAGACCTCTGCACCAAGAAACACGGGACTTGAAGAGGCCATGCCACTCTACTCCTAAATGAGAACAGCACTCTTTATGGTCTTCTTATGAGGAAGCAAAAAACTACAGAAGTGCTCAGATAAGCCAGTGAACTGTAAAATAAGAACACATTCAGAGAAAACCAAACCCAGGTGATGATACTCAATAGCAAAATACTGGAACATATGTGCATCCACCAACAGATCTTACTACAAAGTTTCATCCATATCTGTCCCATGAGACAAGTTTTTCCAGTGACTGAATTTCCCATATGCACAAATTCTTACATAACCCTCTGTCAAAGAAAACCGCAGAGGATCTCAATCTGACCAAACTATCTCAAGCTTAGAAGCAACACAGACTGATACTTTGCTAGGTTAACACATGTGCTTTGCTCCATATGCAAGTGAAGGATCTCTAAAGCAAGCAGATCCATGCAGCAGTTAGCCTGGCTAGGATGATCAAGGCCAAAAAGAGCTATAACAAGTTAAGGTTGTCCATGGACAAAGTAGTTAACTAGGAAGGTGTAAACTTAAAGAAAAAAGAAATCTGGAATTGTATCTCAGAGAGAACATACTACTTCCACCCTACAGAGCAGAGGCTTAACATTCTCTAAACGGGGACTAAAAGCATCACTTTGAAGCACACTCAATACACAATGCAGCAGGATCTTAGGTTGGATACAGAGTCACACTGCTTGGTTACCTACAACTTTAAGAAACAATACCTGCAGTTTAACAGATGCAGGCAGCAACTAACTGAAACTGAGGAATATGTTTCGACATCTTCCAAAATTTCTGATCTAACCTTATGGACTGCTTTCAGGAAATTAACTATCGTATCTTTTCCCAAAATAAATTTGCTTAAACTTCAGATTGCCCACAAGTCTTACCAGCCCAAATTTTATTAAAAACTGCCAGTCTGGTCTGATTTAAGAATAATTAAAATCCTGATTAGGCTGTGCCTTTGCCATTTAGCAGTTTCCCCAACTTCCTTTGCCAACATTAACTGTCAGCAAACAGGCAGATTTCTCAACTGTAAAGCAGATATGACTGGAGACAGGTGTAGCAGCAGTCAAGAAGAAAAGCTGAGTCCTTGAAAATTTATTTTCAGTGACCTGGTTTGTCCCAACACTGTTTTGCACAACAGCTATTCAGGCCACTTATTCTTTATCTAACATTACAAAACAAAATAACTGTGTATGTCAAAACAAACAAGAGGAACATACCTACTTCAGTACCTAGCTCAGATTAATTCTGCCAGTGTATTTATACTCAATAATATACACAGTATGACAGAATTCATCAATTCTTACTGCATATATGAACCTCATAACCTGGTTTCCCCAAAGATTCACAGTGGGCAAGACTATATGAAGAAAAAATTTGAAAGAATGTGTCCATGTATTTCCAAACTTGTAACTCAAAAATGCCAGCTCTGCACAGCAGCTGGTACTACTGTGACAATACCAGATAGAACAGAATTGTCTCATAACCTACATTTCCCTGCCACACCCAACAAAATGTTGAATGGTGGCATCTAATAGGGAATGGTTACTGAACTTAATAAAGTTTGAATTCATCATGGAATATTCCTGCCATTTGTTTGCTTTCTCTCATGGGGAAGAAACAACTGACTGATGATCACACCATCACTTCACATCAATTGGACGCCTCCCTGAATAGGACCATATACCAAAGCTTCACAGACCCTATCAAAAAAGTTTAATAGTGATACAGAGTGCTTTCTTAGTAACCTTGCCATCATGTAGTCGTCCTAAGGGAACCACTCGAAAGAAATGAAGTCTTTGGAAACTGCCCCTGGGTTAGGAAACTAACTCCATACAGGTACAGCTGTGCGCACATCCGTAACACTGTAACAGCTGGCTTCCTCAGAGAGGAGATAAAAAAGGAAGCAAAGTGACGAGATGTTCTCAATCAGCTACCACAGCTCTGAGCTGGGCAGGGCTGAGGTGCGGGTGGTTGTAACTTGTGACTACGAAGGCATGCGCCACCGGGTGCACGCGTGTTCGCCCCGCACGGCACAGGGGCCGGGCCGCGCCGCCCCTCCCACAGATAACAGCCCCTCAGTTCTGCTAAGCTGACCTGCATCACCCCTGCGCTCCACCAGCAATCAGGTGCCCCCTGTGTCAAAGCATTTCACACAGCAAACAACGGCAAAACAAACCGCAGCTGAACGCTGTGCGACACACGCAGCGACACCCCTTTTCCTGGCAGCACTCCCCGCAGCCTGGCGTGTCCTAGTCACCACCCGGAGCTGCCCACTCGCCTCCCCGCTCTCAGCGGGAACACCCGCACACCGAAGGCCCCGCCGAGTGCAGGAGGACACCTACCGGAGTGCGGGATGCCCACGCTGGCGCGGCTCTGCTGCACGGAGGCGGAGCGGTGCAGGGAATCCTCGTACTCGTCCAGGATGGAGGCCATGGCCGACGCCGACAGCGGCCCTCCCCGACCCGCGCCCGCCGCTGCCCCGCGCTCAGCTGACCCCCGTCACGTGCCCGCACTGCGCCTGCGCGCGGGGGCCGCCGGGCGGGAAGGGCCCGTCCCTCCTCAAAATGGCGCTGGAATTGGTCGCGCGTGTACTCGCATCCCGGACCTTCGTGTCCCTGACCTTCCCCCGAGAATGGCTACTCGGCCTGTACCCTTGCTTCCAGGCCTTGGGCTCCGTGCAGTGCCCGCGGCTTCTGCTCGCTGCCGTTGATGCCAAAAGGTCTCTGTTGAAATAAGAAAGAGCCTGCTTGAATAAACAAAGCAGTTATATACATCAGTAATAATCAGATGATCTTTTATCGGCTGTTGTGTATGCCAGTAATAAACCAGAAGGTCCTCTATGGGAGTTGGACAGTCTGGTTTCGTTGCTGAATATAACAAGATAAAACCATCCCAAACTTGAAAACCTGTATTTGTGACCAAATAAGGATAAAAAGAGGCAGGGTACCATCCCAAATGAATATTAGACACCCCTCAAATGACCCCTTCCCAAATATGTGTGCATGTGTAATAAGATCTATGCAATTAATTAAAATACAAATAAGGATTATTGGAAATAGTCGTAAACTTCTGGGAATGTAAATACATATGCATACAATAAATTGTATATAAGCAATAGAAATGTGAATCTCTATGTACATGATACGCAGAGAGACCTGCCATGTAGCTGGTGCTGTAAAAAAGTAATGTGGGCTTTCTAACCTGTAGCTCTGGTTTGAAAGTTTTCTTTCCCATTTTTCGGTGACACTGTCCTTTTGTGTGCAGCCATGTGCACAAGCAATCCCCTCCTGAGTGCAGCAGTGTGCACCACTAGAATCAGTCCTGACGGTCCTACAAAAACAGTATTTCATAGTCATTCTACTGACCGCAAGTAGGAATTGTCTGTTTTTAAACACTCCTGTAAAAACTCCTGTGTTGTGGCTCCTGTGTAGTACTGAGTGGTAAAATCTTGGCTCTACTGCTAGAATGATGATTGATGCACAGGATATGGGGATCCAGCATAAGGCTGTTCTTGAACTATACTAGACTTGCTCTGCAAGTTTATCCCAGCTTTCTAGACTAAGTGTGTTGGACTCAGCTTCTATATTGCTAAATAGTGCTTATAACTTGGGGGTTTCTTTTGTTCTGGTGTGCAAACAATTGTTATTTACAATATTACCTGCTAGACTGAACTAGCAGAATTTATAACAATGGTATTAACAAAAAGACTAATCTCTCATATAGCCCTTTGGTTTTCACAGAATCACAGAATATGCCAAGTTGGAAGGGACCCACAAGGATCACTGAGTCCAACCCATAGCCCTGCACAGAACCATCCCCAAGAGTCACACCATGCGCCTGAGTGCACTGTCCAAATGCTTCTTGAACTCTGTCAGGCTTGATGCTGTGACCACTTCCCTGGGGAGCCTGTTCCAGTGTCCAACCACTCTCTGGGTGAAGAACCTCTTTCTAATATCCAACCTAAACCTCCCCTGACACAACTTCAAGCCATTTCCTCAGGTCCTGTCACTGGTCACCACAGAGAAGAGATCAGTGTCTGCCCCTCCTCTTCCTCTCATGAGGAAGTTGTAACTGCAATGAGGTGTCCCCTCAGTCTCCTCCAGGCTATATAAAATGAATAGAGATGTATACGTGTATACTACATGTATGCTATATACTATGTTGTGAGTTTATGCTGTATATTAGATGTAATTTTCACTTTCTGGAAGGAAAGGAACAGAGAAATGTTGTCCCACAGGGTACAGGACAATTTGCAACACAGAGGGATCCATTATGAGATTGAGGAGGTCTTCCCAAACTTAGTTTGGACATCAGGTGGCAGTCAGGCACCACTAGCAGCAGTGGCATGTGCTTGCCTTTGCACAGTTATATCTTCTTTTTCTCTGGTCTTTTACTGGACACCTCACTCCCATAAACTTGGCCTGTGGTCTGCATCACTCAGCCTCAGGCCTTCTCCCCAGTGCTGAGCCAAATATTCAGATAACACGCTAGCTGAGTTCCTGGAGGCTCCCATGGTGTGCCTCCACAGGGTCACCTCTGCCTGCTTTGCTAAAAACAGAACACGGCTTTTGCTGACTCCACCTGCCCGCAAGCACTGGCAGGAGCCAAGACCCAGTTCCAGCTTCTGCTCTTTAGCCTCTTTATGCAGCAGCTCTGAGCCAAAATAACAAAACCACATTCTTTTGCTGTCTAATCATCCTGATCATTATAAGCAGCAACTGTTCTCCTTCAGCTTCTCAAAAGGTACACACAAATTACATTAGGTTTAGGGTAATGAGTTAGGAAGGGACTTCTTGGACTATCAGATCCATTCTCCCACTCTTGTAGATACCACATCATATAGTCCTTTCTCTATTCCTGTCAAGCTCTGTCTGAGAGTGTGGGTATTTTTTCCCCCGATTGCTCCAGCTCTTACCTGTTCCAAACACTCTCAGGATTTCAAGCTCGGATTTCAAGCTCTGATTTCCAGTCTAATATAACCTATGGCTAGTCTGAATCCTTTTGTTCTTGTTAAAACACTGTCCTTTAGCGTACAGGACATCTGAGAGCTTTCATTTCCTCTGCAAAAGCCATAACCAATGATAGCCTTCATTCAGATGTACCAAATTCAGGATTTCTCAAGAAGTTCCTGCCCTTCTCATCTTAAAAAGATGAGGTAATTAGTTTCCTGGAGCATCCAAGTAGTTCTCTGCATCAGTTGCAGCTTCTGCTTATGTTTATATAACAGGGCTGAGCATAGTTTAACCCCTCATTTCAGATGAGGTCTCCCCCTGTTGCCTTCAACAATGACGCTCATACTTTTTCTCTTTTTAGTCATATTTTTAGCAGTAGAAGATTGAAGGGTTGTTTGCTAAGGGGGAAATAAACTTGAAATATAGCTAGAAATTAGGCTAAATTGACATTTTGCACAAATTTCTCAGCTTCCAGCTCTATGGGCTGTTTCCACTCAAAGCCTAGATCAGGACATATCTTTATAATTTTTTTTCTTTGTCACATCCAGAAATGAAAGAGGTTTTTTTTTCTTATTCTGGCAGATGTTATAGCCTGTTAAGACTGATAGCTCCTGAGAAAGCTGTGTCTGATTTTATTGTGGTTAAATTGGAAGCCAGATTCTCACCTTATTTGGAAATGAAACACCAGCCTAAAGCTAATCCAGGCCCACAAGCCTGCTCCGTCCATCTGCACTATCGTCTGCTGTGATTATTTAATTTACAAACATATGCAATAATTATATCCCAGTGCTACATTCACAGATTTGGTATTCTGAAAAGAAGGGGAGAGCAAGGGTTGCAGGCAAAAGATTTATCAGCTCTTTGATGCACCAGGAATGTGTGGAGAATCAGATGATTACATTTTGTGTGTAGCAGTGGTATAAGTCTAGAAGAGGAACTTGTGGGAGAGAATCTAGGTGGTTTCGGTGATATGTTTGGGTTGGAAACCTAAATCCTGGTCTTGTTTTGGTGTAACTGTGGTCACAGTTGGAGTAATTTGCAGTAATTTTAACTTACACAGTTAACATTTTCTCCAAGCTATGGACACAGCTATCAACATGTAGATGCTGTTTGACATGCTAATCTCTTCAGCTGCCTTGAGGAACAGATTCTAGATAATGGCCTTGACAAACATATAATATGTCCAAGGTCCAGACTCCCAGAATATTTAGCCTGTCTGAATTTGGGCTTCCTCAACGCTGTCTGTATCACTCCTGGCTTCCCTGTCCAGCCCACACCTTGTGCACATCAGTGCATGTATGACTGTAGAGTGAGACAGTTCATTGCCCCACAGCAGATGACTATGTGATCCGCAATCCAAACATGAGTGCTGATGCAGAAGAGACGGCAGGAAGATGTGGATGTGGGAAGAGGTAAGAGCAGAACCTAGTGACACAATTATAATTTGAATTAAACCCTGGACTTCCTCTTAGATTTCCACTACAGATGCAGTACTGATCATCATTCCACCTCACTGTATATAGAATATTCCTTCACTGTGATCAACATAAAAAATACACTGTATTCATAAAAGCCGTAGGCAAATAGTTGTAATTCCCTAAATGCAACAGCCTCCATAAGATACCAACAAAGACACAGCCAGGCTCTCAGACACCCCTTTACCTGCTTTGAGGATGGTGCTGCAGATACCTATATTCCCCATCCAACCAAGAGACTTTCTCCCAGGAGAAGGGAGAGTGTTTTTGAGTGACCACTTGAATGCCATGTACAAATTAATATAGTGAAAGAAATTGCAGTGGCTGTGTACCCATGGGTATCACAGTTCCCCATGAGAACCTGAATTGGAACCTACACGGGGAGCCATACAACAATTATCATTTATCCTGAAAGAGATCAAAGCTCACAATGAGTTTGCCAGAGCCCACCTCCTAACGAGTAACCAACCTCCCAAGCTCTTCAAACTCATTGTCAGAAGCAGACTTCCTGCAGACTGATAAACGCTGGGTGGAACCGCATTATGCCAGAGCAGCAATTGCAGACTTGCATACCACGGCTCCCCTGACACCTCAAGAAGTTCTCCCACAAGTGAACTACCAAGGCCTGTTGATGCTACGTATGCACTCCAGAGCATTCTGCCCTTTGTAAGCCCACCAAGTGCCCCATGGAAACCTAGGCCGTAACCTCTCAGTCCTACAACAAGCATACAAAGGACAGGAACCTTTTTCTGGTCACCAGCACCCTGTTGCTAATCCCTCAGTTCTGATCTTCAAGGAGGATCCATAAATTATAAGCTTGAGAGCTGAAACTGGTAACTTGGTGGAGACAGTGATCTTACAGCATTTTATGGTTTTCCTAGCTTCAATGCAGCCCCTCACTGTTTGGTGTTAACTGCCTGCCTGTCCCTGTTTCACAGTGGGGATAAGAATTTTATCACTTTCCTATTGTTAATTCCCTCACCCATTCCAGTTAAGTGTTAACTCCTCTTTTTTGATAAAGTGTCTAATTGATTGACATAATTACATTAAGCTCAGACCAATGTCTCCCAACCTGTCTTGAGTCTGAAATCTGCTGTTTCTTTTTGATTTAAAGAAAGGGCTTTGAGTGCCTTAAATCTTGCCTGTTCTTTCATATTTATCAGTTGATATATTAAAAGATGTACCTTCTCCAGCAGATGGCAACACACTTCTGAATTATTTATAGGACAGCTGAGAGGTAGGACTTGTTCCTGTGCAAGTCATGTGGGAGATGAATTTGTCTTTGAGAACGTGGCTTAGTGCAATACAGGTTCTTGTCTTTCCTTGGAACATTTAAGAAAATATTTATTGAGCAAGTGACATTGTCATGTCATTTAAACTTAGTATTCTGTACTTTTAAATTGTTGTGGCTCTTTGCTTCCACATTTAACTAGAGTAAACAGATGAACCAGAACATCTCTGTGCATCTCCCATGGCATGTACTTATTTTGAAGAAGCAATAGAGTAATTCAGAGGCCAGGATAGTGAGAGCTGAATTAAATGTCGTTTCTCTCCCTTTTTTTTATTTTCCCAAAAGGTATTTCAAAACCACACATCTCCAGTTCACACCAGAAGTGTCCATTAGCTGCTCTAGAATTGTAAAGTATTTTTATTACTGTGGACTCAGAAACTACAGAGTTCCTATCAATCAAGAAATCTATATTGGAAAGTAAATACTATAATATTTTTTCATTTGATTTCACTTGTAGTAATTTTTCTGTCAATAGCCACAGTCTGATTTTTCAGACTTTTTTTCTGACTTTTGTGTTGTGGCTGTTTCTGTCTCTGTGAAGTTGATAGAAAATGATATGAAGAAGCATTTGACATCACTTCCTGCAGGTTGCAGTGACCAGACAAGGCACACCACAAGGGAAAACCGGGCTCAGGCTCTTGTCTTCACCCTTTTGTCCGTCACCTCTTTTAAGTGGTAATTACGCTTGATTTTTCCCAGGGAGGATACACACTCAGGTGCATGACAAAACACTGGCTGACTCAGCACTGGTTAACTCATTGCTTATGACTATGAATGCCACCGGCTGGGCAGCAGCTGTATCTTGATTTATTCAACGTGGCCCTTGGCATCACAGACCCAGGTTGCTCTGGAACCTGCACTCCAGTTTAGCCCCGCTCTCAGTCTTAGATTCCCACTCGCCTGCCCCAATGCACAATGACATTGTCACCTGTTCTCACCATCCCCCCATTTCTCATCATTTAGGGTTTCTCTTGCACAGCACCGTAAAAAGATTGAGAAATGTGATCCAAGGGCACCGCTTGCAAAGAGGGCATACTGACATATGCAGCCCACCTGTATAAATGCAAGTAATGCTGAAGGCCAGGTTTGCTCACTACTGTGTTAAGAATGGCTGATAATTTTTTCTCTCACCCTGGTAAGAAGGGAGCCCCAATATGTTTTTAAAACCGAGTTCTGCCAACTCCCATAACATGAGATATTTTTTCTGAGGCAATGTGAGTAGTTCAGTAGGCTTTGCAAAAACAATAGTGGCTTCCAGTCTGTGACTTTCAGATAAGATTCCAGAATATCAGCCAGGTAGGCAGAAGACAATGTTGTCAGAAGTGAAGAATAAGAGGTTGTTGGAGGTGAAATATTGCTCAGGAGCCCATGAAGTCAGGACCAGTAGCTGCAAAAAGAACCCAGTATCACAATTTCCCCGAATTATAACACTGCACTTCAGAAGGGAAACAATAAGGAATAGTTTGAGCTGATCCATACTTTCATCCCCACAAGAGACAAGCCCTAGTTTCCTCCTCTTCAAAATTGGTTTATGTACTGGTCTTAACTTGGTCAATAGGTGAATTTCTTCCACAGCAGCAGTGAGAAAAATGGCTATAATTATTAGAAATGGGCAGAAAAGGAAGTGTCTTCCTCTAAATGACTGTTTCTTTTAAAAACAGGACTTTGTACAGATGTATAAAGTTTGTTTGATGGTAACAATCACACACTGCCTAAATATATAGATTTATTTCCACTGTAAAACACTTGGTACTCTAATGGAGCAGCTTTTCTATTGCATTTAAGAAGCTACACATGACAGTGCAGCTCAGCTGAGTACCTGAAATCTATATTTGATCTGCCTGAAAAGAGTTTGATCTTCTGCACTTAATTCCTGGTGGATGGGAATTCACACCGTGAGAAAGACTGTCATAATTTGTACTAATTATAATTCCTGGGAGAGAGGCCAAATACAGCCTTGCAGACTGTGTATTTCCCACTCAGACACAGCTGATTTTGGCAGAGGAGCATGTCAGGCAAGCAGCATGCAGTGGGGCTTTCCTGCTGTACCTGCTACCTACATGGCAGAGCTGGTCCCTGTGGCTGTTGGTTCAGAAGCTCCAGGAATGGGACAGACTTCCACTGCAAAAAAACCCAAACTGTACAAAAAAGTCTAGAAAACCCAAAATGTCTGACTCCTCACTGTGTTGTGAAACTAAACTTGTGTCTTCTGTTCACTGTCAGGAGCAAGGCAAGACCTGAGAAACGAACCCATGGGAGCCGCCGTGTTTGTTTGCTCAATCACTTAGTTTAAATATAGATTAAAAATCACTTAAGCTCATTGACAAGTTGTGTGTGTCAGCCAACGGGTGTCAGAAGTGGTAAGGAAAAAAGAGCATAGTCTCAGAACATAGTCTCAGAAGGAAGAAATTTTAGGAATGGAATGACAGAAAAAAAGTAGAATGGGGCAACAGTGTATCTTCTTAAGGGACATCCATTCCCAACTAAACAGTATACAGGAAACAAGGGCTGTCAGCTTCCCCCGCTACTGCTAACAGTGAACAATTTGTTGAATAATCCCTCATTTACATTTATTTCTTCTGATTAAATGGAAATGTCACAGTTCACAGAATGTCAGCCTGTGCCTGAAGTGCACTGAAAAAGCTCTGAAAGGTTCTCACTTGATGTGCTGCCTTCCTTGGCTGTGGTGTATTGTGTCCTTTGCACTCCTACTGGAGGCACAGCCACACCTCATACATTGCAGCACTTTTGCCTTTTCTGGAGCAGTTCAGCTGTCACCTGGCTCTGAACTGGCACTGGAGAGTGCAGCACCAGAAAAAGCCAGTCTAATACAAGCCAGTCCCTTAAGACAGCAGCCACTTGCTGTAGCAAGACTATCTGACACATGTTTTAGCAGCAGCCTAATTTCTAATACCACCCCCTTATTTTGTGGCTGTAGAAATTTAAGGCTGTACTTTAGTAAAAACACAGAATGGGTTGATTAAAGCAAACTGCTAGAGAAAACTACAAAGAAAAAGCCTTCTTCCTTCTTGTTCCCAGGAAGCTTGTGGGCTGTCTCCAAAGAATGGTCATGCTTTGTCCACTGAATCTGAAGGGTTGCAGTGCTTGTGACTTTCTGTCAACCATAGGAAAAAAGCATTCTAGACCGTGCCTGGCTTAAGGATGTCTTCTCAAGTTTAGTATTAATATAGGTGAAACACCTGTGTAGCTTCTCAGTGTGGATGCAAACCACGGCAAGACACAGGAACTGCTAATCGGAGGCTCCTTGCAGCACAAACCTGCCTAGTGCAGACAGGTCTCCCTTGCTGAGAGCACCATGAAGGACATTGTGGTAACTAAATTAGTGGTATTCATAGACAGCCAGAGTTTAGCTCCTCCACTAGGACACAGATCCACATTCAAAGCTGATGTTGCAATACTAGGTATTGCAGGCATTAATAGTTTCCCTCCAGTGTTTCCAATCACTTGTAGGTGCTATGCTGGTGTGTGATGATTGCTGCGATAGTGTGGCCACATCTCTCCTTTTAAGTGGTGTGCTCCCACTCCTCTGTTTGTTTAGTCCTACCTTCTTTAGACAGTAGGCTCCTGAGGGCAGGGATGGAGCTGTCTTCTCAGCTGCCAAGGGCACAGTGTGGTATGTGAGCTACCAAAGGTGAATATGAAAAAAGGCAGCAGGCTGGGAACTCCTGCACGTGTCCATGCAGCTAGAAAAATACACTGTGGCTTTTGTCAGCATGTAGCAAGAGCTTGGCTGGGTCAGATAAATGACTGTAATGACAAGCACACAGCTAACAGATGTGATGTATTTCGGGCACTTGTTTTCCATTGTCCCTCACAATATTGACCAGCACTGTTGGTTTTATTCCTGTCCTGATTTTATGGCAGAAATCGCAGATGCTCCAGGTGGGGTAATGGCCCTGCTTCTTTTGAAAAGGAAGCAGGAGGGGGACGGATGGAGTGCGGCTTTCCCGTGTGTTCACGACAAAGAGCACGGCGTGGCACCCACCGAAATTCCGAGGGCAGGAGCTGCTCGGAGGGCATCGCGGCCGATGGGCGTGCAGCATCGGGGCTCTCACCCGCGGGACGCTGCGGGAGGAGGCGGCTGGGCCGGGCAGGGCTGAGCCAGGCCGCCTCCCGGCGGGGCGGACCGGGGCGGGACTAGGGAAATAGGGGCCGGTTTTGTGCTTAGGGTGGCAGGTGTAGTGATGAGGAGCGAAGCTCGGCGGGCTGGAGAAGGTGGCCTCGCACGGCAGCCCCGACAGCAGCCCGCTCGCACGGGCATGGCAGTGACCTCGCCGCGCCGTTCCCCTCGCTGAGTCCTGTCGAGCCCCCTGTGCCAGTGCCATTGCAGTTGCCATGCCTCCCCAGGAGCTTCTGGATTACGCGCCCGCCCTGCGGAGACACAGCCCGTCCCGGGGCAGCGGCCCGGAGCTGGGCATCAAGTGCGTGCTGGTAGGCGATGGCGCCGTGGGCAAGACCAGCCTGGTGGTCAGCTACACCACCAACGGGTACCCCGACGAATACCAGCCCACCGCCCTCGACACCTTCTCCGGTAGGTGCCCTCCCGCGCTCCGCGGGGTCTGGGACGGCGGGGAGGGATCCCCATTCGACGCGGTGTCGGGGCGAGCGGGGCGGAGGTGAGCGCTCCCGGTGCCACCGCTGCCAGCGATGCTGCGCGCCGGGGGCTCTGCGGTCAGCGCAGCCCGGGGGCCTACAGCCGAGGGCGTTTCTGTGGCTCGGACCGAGTCCTTCGGGCATTTCACTTGCTTTAGCAGATGGAGGTCCTGCGTTCTGCAGCTCTGTGTCAACCCACCGTGTGTCCAGTTGGTTTGCAAGTGCCATGAACTTGGGCACTTTCCTGGTTTTGCGGTGTTGTTATGCCTAAATAGATGAGGGTTTAATTTTTTCGTTGTTGTTGTTCGTGGTGGTTTTAGCTTCAGAAATATCACAGCATTGCACTGCAGGCTTTCTAATTTCAACTGACATTCAGGAAAACCAACCTGTTCCCCACGTGCGTGCCGAAGTTAGCATTGAAGAGAGGTTGGCAAAAAGTTGAAGAGCTTTGTAAGTCAGACTAGAATTGCCTTCCCTGTCAGCTGATGAGCTCTCATTAGTTTCCACTTTTCTAAATGCTATCTTTGTTCTTGTTCTACATTCCTCTTCCTTTGGGCTCCAATTTCTAATGTAAATCCCAGAAGAATACAAAGCTCTTTGAAGGATTTCTTATCTTCATTTGATATGAAGAAACACAACAGGACTTGATAATACAGATTGGTAGATTAGAGATGTGCTCGAGTCAGACCAGGAATGAGACATCTAATGTGTCATAGTCTCAGGGTGCTTAGAGGGAGTGTTTTGTTTGTCTGAATGTCCCCCCACTTGCTCACTCTTACAGTGGGAATTGTTGATTTACCTTGACCCTCTCCAAGCTCTTCCACTGTCACTTGAAGGAAATGAAATGGGAACATGTTGCTGTTCAATGTCTAGCAGCCCTTTGGGAACAAACATAAGGAGTCATGAGTCCTTCAAGGGAAAGGTTACTTCTCTCTCTGCTTCCTTTACATTGATATGTATGGTTTGGGCTAAGAGAGGCTTAAAATTACTGTTATTAGCTTGCACATTTTTTTTGAAAGGGCAAATCCATAATAAAATTGTCCAGAAGGGTGAAGGCAGCATGAGTGCAGAGATGCCCACATTAGCAATAGGCAATTTGAAAATAGCTGCACATGGATTTAGCCCCAGTCTGGATGTCCCAGGTACTAAGCCTGCCTTCAGAGGTGCAGAGGATTTGCTACTGACAGAAATCAAAAACATTAAAAATGGGTATTCTGAAGTTCAATTTCTGCTTCTTGGGAGGAAATGGGAGAATAGATAAGTTTCCCTTCCCACCCCTGCTCTTAACCTGGTTAAATCTGAGGAAAGTCCCTCCCTGGATTCACAAATTATAGTTCAGGCTCCACTTCAGAAATTTCAACCCAATTCCTCCCATTCTTGGGGAATATCTGCAATTGCAACTGCCAGCAGAATTGAGCAGTTTACATCTGAATTTAATCCTGGTCATGGGACTGTGATGCCAATAACAAGATAGGGCAAGGTACTGCATTATTAGAGGAATGGCTCTGGGACAGTGACCGAGCCACATACATCTGTCTGAGTGCTACCTCCTGCTGGGTGTCGCTGCCACGTAGAGCAGCCTTGGGTGAAACGTGTACCTGGTGACCTTTCTCCACCAGGCTATCCTGTTCTGCCGGCCCCTTTGCTATTGTACCATGATCCATCCTCATCCTGAGGGTGCGGACCTTGTGAGGGCGGTATTTGGAGGGCTGTTGCAGAGTTGCTAGTGTAGTTCAGGCTAGCAGCAGATATGACAAAACTTTGTGCAAACACTGGAGCAGTAGGTAATATATGTGATGCCTCTCTTCTGAAGACGGCAAAACATTTCAGAGATGGTAATTCCTTCTCTCAATGCCCTTATGAGACAGAGGAAACCAGATACTAGAAAGGCAAATGCCTGCTGCCTTGAAGATCAAGTCAGGATCTAGCAGGTTCTTTGATCAGGAACAGGTTTCTCTTCCTCCTCTGGGGCAAAGATATGATAACAACCCAACTTTTTCCCAGTCACAAGGAAGCAATGACTTTCAGCTACGCTGTGAGGAGTGGCACTGTGGTGGACGCACCCACCTCTTGGTTTTTCCTCCAGTCTCAGTCTCCCACCAAACTTCAGGTCATCTTTTGTCTGTGTCTCCCTCTTTTGCCCCCTCTGACTGTTTTCAGGGAGGAGTGTTCTCCTTCAAAAGCATGTGGTACACTCTCTAAGTCAGTTGTTTCTATCAGTTTTCTTGCCTGACTGATTACTTCAAGAATCACAAAAACTTGATCTGGCTTCTGGTTGGGAGTATTTTATTTGCTTTTCCTTTTGTTTTTAATGAAGAGGACAATAAAGCCTCCTTTTTGCACAGAGCAATGGAGTTTTGCTAGCTCGTGTCAAGTGCCAGCCATTGCCACCTTAGCCTTGATGTCTGCCTCTATTCAGCCAACCACAACCCCATCCACCTTGTCTGGACTTTCAAGTGACTTCCAGCTCCTCAATCATTTTCTCCTTTTCCTCAGTTCCTAACCAGTCTCTGTGGTATCTATGTGCTTAAACATCTAACAGTTTTGCTCCAGATTTCCATCAGAGGTCCTGCCAGCCCTCAGTCTGAGTCAGCTGATACCACATGAAGGCTTACTGTGATTAGGGAGTGAAATGGGAGCAAACTTTACATGTGTAACTAAGCAGTTTTCCAGTTTTCAGTGTGTGGATAGTCTCCGAAGGGGATTTCACTCATCACTGTTTTCTTAATAGCTTCTTCATTTCAAAGATGGGTTTAGGTCTTTGTCTTTCGTTAGCTAGGACACTCACAGAAATTTTTTTAAAAGCCAAATTTCTTGTCTGAATGGGAAAAATCTGCCAATAGCTTGTTTGAGGGTGATTTGGGTTTCCTTGGCCAAGAAACTAGGAGCAAGTTGCTCAAGTTCTCTGTTTGTTTTTTATCCTTATCTTCTTTCCTGTGTTGTGGAAGAAGGATGAGTGGTTAACGAGGATACCATTTGGCTAAGGGTTCCTCTTCTCTAGAGGAACAGTTGTTCAGTAATATGGAACTGTTCTTTCAAAATACTGGACAAGTACACAAAACACCCAAGAGCTAACAAAATCAGAAGGTCTGTTGCAGGTCTCTTAATGTTCCCAGTGCAAGCTTCAGCTGTTTTAGTGAGGTTTGGGAGAATGGTCAGCTAGGAGGACAGACTTAAGTGACTTCAGTGAGTCTGTTCAATGGGATATGACCCACAGTGCTCGAGAAAAGCCCGTACAAGTGTATGCATGCATGCTGGTCAACTGCTTTAGAATCATCCTCATTCTCTTTCTGCTACAGTGCAGGTCCTTGTGGATGGAGCCCCAGTCCGAATTCAGCTGTGGGACACTGCTGGACAGGTAAGCTCTATCAAAGCATCTTTCAGTTCTGATCCTGTGGGACAGGGACTGTTGCAGGCTTTGAGGAAGGCAGTGTTGAACTGGGAAGAAAGGAAATGGACTAGTCCAGCACCAGCCATTTGATGAATGGCGCTGAAACTTGTGTCGAAACGTGGCATGGTCACAAATTCAGCACAATGCCCTGCCTCTGAGGGTGTTGCTATCCTACTTAACATGTGGAAAAGCTACTGAAGTATCATGCTGTTAGAAGATCAGTCCAGTGAAGACTTCTTTTTTCTTTTCTCCCCTCCTTCCTTTTTCCCCCTCCCTTTTCTACAGGAGGACTTTGACTGCTTGCGCTCTCTTTGTTACCCTGACACCGACGTCTTCCTTGTCTGCTTCAGTGTGGTAAACCCCAGCTCCTTCCAAAATATTACTGAGAAGTGGATCCCCGAGATACGAACTCACAACCCCCGGGCACCAGTGCTGCTAGTGGGGACACAGGCAGACTTGCGGGACGATGTCAATGTCCTCATCAGCCTGGATCGCTACCATGTGAAGCCTGTGCCCCGACCTCAGGCAGAAGGTCTAGCTGACAAAATCCGGGCTGAAGCCTACCTGGAATGCTCAGCACTGACTCAAAAGAACCTCAAAGAAGTTTTTGACATGGCCATTGTCAGTGGTGTTGAGCACAAAGCACGGCAGGAAAAGAAGATGACTGCCAAAGGCATCAAGACTCTCTCCAAGTGCCGCTGGAAGAAGTTCTTTTGCTTTGTTTGAAGCTGCTTTAAAGGAATGGAAAAGAAACACCTAATGCCAGTATTGGCTCTGCACCTTCTTGGAGTGACTGCTCCTATGGCCCCAGCAAGGAGGGTATGATAAGCTGCTGGGCTTGGAAACCTGTCTCTTGCTGGGTACAGTATCTGATGCCTAGGAGACATGAACTAGATTGCCATTGTGCCAAGATGTAGAATGGTCCAGGCAGCTATAATACCTGCTGGACATGTCTGTAGTGTCCCAGACTAAGGGGAGCCTTTAATACATGAAGACTCAGTATTCCAGAACAGGCAGGTTCCTTACATTGTTTAAAATGATCAGTTTCCTGGTCGAAGCTCACACACTTTTGGAGTTCTGATGCAGCATAATAAATGTGGGGGACTTTTGAAATCGGCCTGTGTTTTGGCTGATTTACAGGCTTGGCAGAGAGTAGGGCAGGGCCGACTGCAATGTGGTCAGACATGGGCTGCAGAGTTTGTAACGAGAGGCGTGGGTTCCCCTTCTGATTCTGTGTGCCAAAGTAAGTAGAAGTTACTTGGCTGTGAAAAACCAGCACTCTTTCTTAAAGGCCCTCTATTGAAAGTACCCTTGAGAAGGTATTTCCTAAATAAAGGCCATTAGCAGGCTGAAGAGAAAATGGATTGGGATCTATAGTAATACTTTGAGCAAAACTTTTTTTGAGAGGACTGTTTAGTCCACTGGGGACCAGTGTTATAGTCCTATCCTAAGAGGTAGTTGTGAACTTGGGGACCTACTTTGAAAGGCTTTTTGTGTGTGTGGTGTTTTGAGAGAAAGAACAGGTGAGGAACAGTGATGAGTGGCTCTGTCTAGCAGCGACAAAACTGTCAGCAAAGGCTTTATAACACTACCAAGGGGTGATAGGTAGAGGGAGAGCCACATATGTAATGGAAGAAGAGAGAAGGAAGAAAAGGAAGAGAATAAAAAGGAAAAAGATGGAATGAAGAAAGGGAGATGGAGAAGGAAAGAAGAATGAAGGTTGTTAGATGAAAGTTGTAATTCTACTTAGCTGAGATGCTAATATTCAGGGAATCTTCTAGGGACCTGAAAAATTTGCTAGTGGTATCAATTTCAAAGTAATATTATCCATACATTCAGTTCTGAATCAAAAGGAGGGTGTTGTATTGAGAGACAGTTCCTCTTCATCAGTAAAATCCTCCATTTCAGATCTACACAAGAGACCAGAATTTACCTTGTACAGTTCTTCCTGAAGCTGCAGAACATGAAGGGAGGAGGGTACAGGGCTTATTTCTGTTGTGCTTCCCTTTCTTAAAAGTCACTGCTTGATCTGCTGAAATCAAAAGCAAAGGCAATCCATGAAGTTTCTGCTGGAGAAAAACATTCACTGTGTTTTCTCCCTTCCTCTCTCACCTGTTTCTCAGGGGATTAATATCCTGGTGAGCCTATTCACATTTTATTACAGAACTTTTGTCAATTTCTAAATCTTCTTTTGCAGAGACATTTCATTTTGGTTTATGTAGCAGAGGATGTGACAGGTCTGTCAAGCAGTACTTTCAATACTCAGAGGGTTCTCTGCATCTGGCCATGGCCCATCACTTTGGGAGTGCTCTGGAGCGATGTGACAGAAAGCAATATAGCTGTGGGTGGTTTGCCCAGGACCAAAAGCAAGCTTATATGAGCTAGTGAGCCTGTAAAAAGACAAATGCAAGTAATGCAGTCTAGTTCTAAACAAATGCTTGCAAACATCTCTCACAACTATCTCTTTTTGTGGTACAGCTCATGTAGTCCCCTAGGACGTGAGGCAAGACTGCTGTCTCCCGGGCAGTATTGCAGGATGAAAGAGATGGGCAAGTTTTCCTGCAAAGGGAAGTTGCCCACAGCCTTGGAGCTACTTGTAGGGCAAAGCTTAGAGACCTGAAAAGGACGGTGTAGCAAAACAAGCTGAATGTTGAAAGGATTCCTCCTACTGAAATGCCATTCAGGTCCAGGAGGAGTCCTAAGAGATGATGAGTACAGAGGTGGTAGCTGGAAGTGACATGTCTAACAAAGGTTTAGGTAGGACACCACTTCCTGAACAAAGCTCTCAGCAATGCATCCCTGCATATATTTCTACCTGTACAGGTGCCTTTGCTGCATGACTAGTTCAGTTTGTTGGGTCTTTACACATTTCTTTAGCCTGTGAAACTGAGAGCTGTGGTGTGACCTGTCAAAGAGCATGCCATACCCCTATGGAGCAAATCCACAGGTGGAAAGAACACCAGCCTTTCTCCTGCTGAGGAGAGCAAGGGTTGTCCTGCAGTAGCTTGGTATGAAACAGGGATTATTTCATTCTGGAAAAGAAACTGTACTAAGAGCTACTTTCTTCCTCTGTGATTGCATCTAATATTTGGTCAAATAAATTTTTTTAATGTCCACAATTTGTGTTTGTAATTTTGTCAGTGCAAATCAAGTTGGGTTTTAACATGGAGGAGGAGTTATTCCATTTTACTGACAATAGCATAAGAAGGAAAATAGCCTCATTTCTCACTCCATGTCCTAACCACCATTAGCAATGGTAAAAATCACTCATAGCTGAAACCTTCCAAGTTCCTTCTGTTGCCTCAGCTCATCTTTCTCTACGTCAGCAGCCACTCAGGGTGAAAGCTCCTGAGGAGGATGGAGCAGCAAACATCCAAAGCTTTCAATGGCTCTCCCCAGAAGCCACCATCCAGGGGCCAGTCAGGAGGCCCTCCCAGCACTCACTGAATCAATCCCATGTAGGACTCACATTTGGAGCCTTAATAACAGCATGCTGCTCTGTCATTAAGCTGGTGGGTAATTTAGCAACCAGTTTTATTTAACGTAACTTGGTAGTTAAACACTGTTCAAGTGCTGAAAAATTTTGCCTGTGCTACACAGGATGCAAAGTTTCTATCCAAGATAGCTCACAGGACTCCTCCTTTTAGCCCCATCTTCAGTATTACAGATAGGTCAAGACCCCTGCCTGTCCACATCTGGGCTCCCATAGCTGCTCCAAAGTCAGAGGACTGGGAAATGAGGCTTCTGAGGGTGGAGTGTGGTGGTTCAGCAGAAAGCTAGGAGAGAAAATAGACAAAAAACCCCCAAAATGCTGCAGAAGTAATGAGCTAAAAGGATAGAGAAATTAGAAGGGAATAGAAAATGCCAACAAAACACAATTGGGGAACTTGTGTTTTGTGTGGGGAGGTTGTTGTGAGGTTTTGGAGGGGGTAGTGTTGTGTGGTTGTTTTTTGGTTTGTTTGTTGTTGGGGGTTTTTTGGTTGTTTTTTTGTTTGGGGTTTTTTTTTAACAAAATCTGAGATCACACTGTCCTGCAATCTACTGTTTGCTAGATGTAAAGTAACCTGTGGGAATATTTGGAACTGGCTCCCAGCTTTGCAGCTTCCTGGCACTAAAGCTTACAGAAGAACCTGTGAATGGAAATAGCAGCAAAGTGTGAATTAACTTTACGGGGAGTGAGTCATTCCACTGAGCCATATCCTGTCATGTGCACAATAAGCACTCTAAAACTCCCTGAAACCTGTGAACAAAGCTGAACTCCTTGGTGGGGGGGATGAATCTATCTCATTAAATGGAGTTTCCTTACCAAAGCCACCTGAAGTGTCTTTAAAGCCTTGCTCTAGTCCTCTCCATGATGCAGTACTGGATCTGTGCTTTGGTAGTTTGGGTTTGTTTCTGCCTTGGAGTGTTGCTTGACCAACCTGTATTTTCAGATGCTGCTGGGAGCACAGGGGAGTTCCTGGGATACAGTTGCTAACACAAATCACCCCACCAAGCAGGATGAAGCTAGCTCAGCCCATTTACTAGGCCAGCACAATTCCTCACAAGTGATGCCTACTTTCATGCCAGAAAGGATCTGTATGATTAGTTGATCTGACTTGCTCCATGAGGGCAAGCTCAGCATCAGATGCTAAAAGTACCTCCTTTCTTTCTCAGGACTCTGACTTGGATCCTGGACAGCAGACTCCTTCACAGTCCTCGCATCCAGCAGAGTAACTGGTCAGGGATTCCCACCTGCACAGGCAACAGTGCAAGTACTTCAGTTTCAGGTGGCTTACCCTGCCACTGAGATTAACCCTTAAATCCACATGAAGCCAGTGTGCTTGCTGTCACTCTCAGCTGCCATCTCTAAAGGAGCTGAGCTTGGGTGTCAGCAATGGTAGCAACACAGCATGAAAAGGAAGGACCCTTGAGTTTCCTTTTTCAGTAGGTTGCACACCCTAAATAGGCTTAACTGTGCCAAGATGGTTCCCAGCTGGCAACACTTTCCTGAGCTTCTACTGAACCCTGACTGGGAATTAATCCCCAGAATAGTATCAAGTTTCGTCTGACTCAGCACAGCTCCTTCCAGCACCAGAAAGGCAAGTCTGAAAGTCCTTCTGGAGATCTTGATGTCCTATAAGTTACATCCTATTTACTTTGAAGGGACAGGCTGAATTATTATGAAGTGAGCTGATGGGAGTCCAGCAGGAGGAACCCTGCTGAAATGCAATTACCTTGGAAAGGCATCCTCTCCTATTTCCTGAGAGGGGTGTGATTGCATTAACAACCTTATCACTTTCTTAACACCCCCCAATATAATCCTCGGGTGCTAACTGGATTTTTTCTTCAGATTGCTCCAAGTTAATGCTATGCATGAATTATGCAACCATTTCAAGCTTGGAAGCAGGGTCTGGTTTGAGTTTTCTCAGCTGTACTGGCAGCTAAGTAATCTGCCTCACCTTTGTTCTTAATGCCTCTGTGCTAGACTGGCCCCCTCCCGTGATCCCCTCTGCAGCCTCTCAAAGAGCAGCGTGGGAACACCAGACGAGCAGGAGAGAGCAGAGACAATGCTTAAACAGACACTGTCACCACAACGAATGTTTGTCCTGTCACAGACTGTGTGTTAATGGAACTGCTGCTCTTCCATCCTGCTGAGAGGTCCTCTCTGCCCAATATGCTGTCCTTATGGTCTGCTTATGCATCTTGGCTCTCCTTTACAGCACTGCCTCTCCTGGAGCCCTGCTAAATTGCTCTGTGGTGAGGCTGGGAGATAAAGCATTTATACAAAGAAACCACCTGAACTTTACGATATGGCTCCAAGACTATTCTCCCTGTACTGGAGGATGCTGGTTGAGGCTCAGCACCTACTCTGCATCTGCTCACAGAAAAGGAATCAAAGAGCTGGCCCAGCTGGTACCTGGCCCTCTTGGAAGCTGCTTACTCATGTCTCTGCCTAGTCCAGCCCTGGGCTCTCCGTTCCCACAGTATAAATACAGCATTGTACTTGCAAAGACCTATTGCACAAGAGAGCAGGGTATGTTTCAACGTATCCCTGAGACAGGTTCCCTTTGCTGCAGACCCATGTGATCCCCGTTCCCAGGGTGACACCATGCCCTTTCCAGCTCCCGGACTGAGCTGCTCGGCATCCAAACTTGCTGGACTTGTTTAGGAGGAGATGTGGGTTCCATCCTCCCCCTCCAACTCCTTATCCCCAGCGCTGCCCCTAGGGCAGTGTTGTGAACTGAAATACTCTGGTTTCTGCTGCTATGGAGGAACATCAGGTGCAGAGAAATTTGGCTCGGGGACAAGTTTCACCACGAGTCACTGAGCCAGGCTT
Source organism: Cephalopterus ornatus (assembly GCA_013396775.1). Classification (NCBI taxonomy): domain Eukaryota; kingdom Metazoa; phylum Chordata; class Aves; order Passeriformes; family Cotingidae; genus Cephalopterus; species Cephalopterus ornatus. The sequence continues at coordinate 574,267 of VZRE01015329.1, forward strand.
TTCTTTCCCATGAGATAATCTTGGGCGGGGCAGACAATCTCTTAAAATTAAAATACAGTGAAAAGACAAGGGCTTCCCAGGGTCTAGGGTAAAGCTCCCTTTCCTTGTTTTCTCAGAAAGCAAGCCAGGTTCTGCTGAAACCTTCCCCAGGCTTTCGGCGCAGCAGGAAATGCTGCAGTGGCAGCCTCAGAGTCAGGCCTGGCTTCTTGGCCAGGATATGGTACCTGCTGCTCCCCCAGCTCCCAGCTGGAAGCCAGGGCCCACCCATGGGACCTGGCTCTGCTGGTGGTGAGGGTAGAAGATCTTGACCTCCCATGAAGGAACCTCCACAGACCTGCAGAGGAGGACAATGGGAGAGTGCAGTTTAGTGAGTTAGGCATGGACAGCAAAGCTCCCTTTCCATGGCACCCCAACGGCTGCACTGCCATCATTGTGCTGGTGACACAGTGGGGCTTTCTGGTGGGGACAGCACTGGTGATTTCCGGGCAATTACCTACATGTGAATGCTTGTGGCAGTGGTTTAACATCATAGATGTTAAACTTTGGGGAGCTCAGGGCACTCAAGTCATGGGCTTGCCCCTTCCACCATCCCCATAAGCATCTCGCCCTGCCACCGAGCTTAATCCTCTGCTTCGCCAGGTAAACACATAGCTCAGTGGCAGCAGGGACACAGGGATCTAGCTGGGATCTGTCAGGGTTGTAACCTGGATCTCACTTGTGGTGCTTGCCCCAGAGACTGAGGTGCTTTCTCATCCAAAAGGGAAAGTCAGCATCACGTGCTGCATCAGGGCTCATCGTGGGAGGATTCGGTTTTCCCTTAAGAGACTGCATCCCTGCGGGGCTGGATGGTAGAGAGACTGGGAAAATGCTGTCCAAGCAGTGCAAATGGGTTTTGGATGGTATTGCAGAGTCCTTGCTGCTCTCCTGCAGCAAGCCCTTTGCTGGGCCCCCTGCTTGGGGAGGAGCATGTGCCTGGGGACAGCTGGTGCCTGCCATGGCCAGAACCACTGGGATGGCTCTTCACAGCGCTGAGGCAGGAGGACCAGCCAGCTACCAGCACAGCTTCAGAAACAGAGCATTCATCTTCCCTGCCAGTAAGCCAGAGAGCGCCCGGGGCGGGCGGATGACGCACAGCACACCTGAGATCATTTTCATGGGAATAGACCCGTGAGAGACAGCAAGAGGAAGAGTCAGGGAAACTCTCCCAGCACTTCAGTCAGTGTCAGCATTCACAGGGCAGATTTCACAAGATAAACAAAAGCCTTTAATAACCTCACTGAAGGGAGACTTTGAAACCCTGTGAAAACTCTGCCAGGAGAGAAGAGCAGCAGGCTTCTCACGGAGCACCAACGCCACCAGCCAGCCAGAGACTTGGCGGGCGCAGAGAAAAAAAGTCTTGCAAAAACCAAACCATAAAGATCCAAGTGTGGGTACCCAAGCTGTATTCCCAGCTGTGGATAGTAGTACACATGGTGCTATATATAGCACCGAGGAATATTCATTCCACTTGCTAAGGGGTTTTAATAACATGGAGCAGATGAAAGATGTCAGCCACCCTGGAATATTATCTGGGCAGCAGTGTATAATTTGAAGGGAAGGTAGGAGAAGATATCTGATGTTGTGATATCTTTTATACAATGATTTGGTTTATTTCTTGTAAGCTGAATAGATTTGTAGAATAACAAGTTATTAGCATCTAACAGTAAAGTCTTGCATGTACAAGACTCCTTCCACAGGATGCTAAGCCTGAAATATGGGGACTGTATGCTAACCAATAAAATACAACCATAACTTGGGAGGAAGAGGACATCCTGCAGTACCTCCCTGACTGCCTTATAAGTACCAGTAACAGCAGTATCCTACCTCTTTCCATGCAGTGCATTTATTCACCATCTCCAAATATTTGGTTTTGGATTATAAAGACACTACATTAGGTGTTGGAGAGAGGTTAAGTCTAAATATAATTTTGGTTGTCAGAAACCTGGAAATGCAGACCCAGGCATTAACAATCATTTCCCTGTGTGGTTTTGGGTGAATGACTTTCCCTTTTCCATTTGCAAGAGAGAGTTTCTTCCCCTCCATAGTATGGTATTCATGGAGTGCCATAGCAGGGTAAGGATTATTGCCAGGAATATCAGAGCACTTCTCTACATGGTCCTCAAAATGGGACAAAGGTTCTGAAATGTGTCCAGACACTAGTCTCCATTATTGTCTTCTGCGAGCTTCCAGAGAAAATTGGAAAACCAAATTCTCGTGATTGTAGCTCCAGATCTGGGGTTTAGGTAATTAAGGGAGAAATTCAGTATTCATTTAGAGCAAATGTCTCCAACTTTCAGAGCTGTTGAAGGAAATATGAAAACTGTGGTCTGCAAAATTAGGAAGTGATTAAAAGGAACTCCTATACCTATTGCTATTTAAATGGTACATATGCCACCTTGGTGATGTGGTAGGAGAGGAAGAAGACTGAAACACAGTGTCTTCATATCAGTGCCCAGAGAATAATAAAGAGTTGGACCCAAAATGCAGAATGTGGGACATTCATGTCTGCTCTGCTGCTTCCACCTGATGTCTGTAGCACAGGCAGAACTATCTAAGCATAGCCACAGCCCAGGTGGATGAGAGGACATCACACAGGAGGTCTGGGGACCCAGTAGCAGCAAGAACTGTTTTCGAACAAGACTCAGAACTAGCTTTAATTCAGGATGGAGAAAGAGCATCATTTTTAGGATGAGCAGAGGAGGAAGAGGTGTTCTCACTATTGAGACACCTCTGCAGAGCTTAGTAGACAAGAGCAACTGACAGGAGCAGCACATGCTTCCAAGAAGGCCAGCTCTTGGGGTAAGCAGCTGATGGCCCAGGCAGGCGTGCCCAAACCCATACTGAATTCCGTGTTGCTGGGCTGTCATGATGCAAGGCTGGATGAAGCTAGCTTATCACCAACAAGCTCTGATCATGCCTCCCAACTAAGGTACAGCCAGATTCTCAGGTGCAAAAAGATATATTTGAGGGGCACGAAACTCTCCTGATGCCACTTGCTGTCAGGCATGGATTGGACTGTTTCCCTCTCCCTTTTGCAGAGGTGAGACCAGAATGGAGCTGCTGAGCACCTTGACAATGTGTTCATTGGGAGGGAATGCCACACTCTGGGGTCCAGCCTTCCTCCTGCTTCATCCAGATAAATAGCCAGTAAAGAGGAAGTTTTGCTTCTGCTAAATATCAGTGCTGACTTCACTGATGCTGCCTTTCTGTGATTTATTGGCATCTACTGGAAATCTCTGGCCACATCTGTGGTCTAAATAATTACATCCTCCAAGCAAGAGAGGGTGAGGAGACAGCATGAGCATTTAAATTTTACAAATGGGATTCTAAAGCAAGCCCTGTTTGCTCTTCCCTAACCTCATTTCTATGCATCAAGAAGCATAAATGAGTAGGAAGAGACCGACTTTTGCTCTCAACCTTCCATCCTAGAGCATGGCTTCACTGGTAATTAAAAACTACATCTTAGCTTAATTTTCTTCCCACACTTGGCTGTACTCTATCTTACCCCATCTCAAAGAGGCATGTCAGTCCTTTCATATCCTCACTGGAGTTCACAGAGGTTTGCCAGCATTAATCAGAGGCAATTACCTCTGCCTCTTTAGGCAGGGATATCAGACCTGAGCCCAGGGTGACTCATCGCAAGATCGCTTTCCCCTCTAAGGTTCTTCCAGACATCTCCTTTGACTGGAGACCTCAGCTGGTGCCTTTGGTCATTCTATACCTGGGAAACTCTCCTGGCAAGGAACAAGCCCCAACTACTACACAGCCTCATGTGCTCCACATCCCTGTCTTTTCATCTCACTTGGTGGAACTGATAAGAAGGTTATAGGCAGATGCCAGCCAGAAATTATCTAAGCAACATTTTCACATTTTAATAGATTATCTTTTTTCAATGGATTTTTGAGTGGAACACTCCTGTTTTGGTGACCACCTATTTCAATGCAGCCAGGGCTGCTGGACCACAAGCATGTTCTCAGCAGTGAGTCTGTATGAACCTTGGAGGAACCCAATCACACTGACCACTCCTGATGCAGACATCTCCAGAATTCCCGTCTTCCGGCTGAGAAGAAATGAGTTGCACCTTCAACCTTTGCAGCTCTGATGCCCTGAGAGCCCTGGCTAGAAGGAGATCCCTTTTGAAATCTCTTGTCTCTGTGGGAAGAGAGATCCCTCAGAGGTGAACAGACTGTGCTGCTTCTTTCATTTATGAGAGAAAGAACTCATGGTTTCCTAGAGGGAAAGTCTTCTATCCTACAGAAATCCCAGGGTTCAGTGTGGGTCATAAGAAAAATATACATTGGAATATTTGCTAGAAATATTCCAAAGTAGTAGAAATATAAGTCCCAGAGAAGAAATGGAGTTGCAGCAAGCTGTAGCACTTGAAAGTGAAAAGTTATATTATGCACAATTTGAAAGAGATACTTTGTTACCACTAATGTTACTATTGCTTGCTAATCAATATTTTTGTTATTCAGCTCAGCCTGCTGACACCTACTCTTGAGTGTTGGCTGTAGAGACCCTGTAGAGAAGCTTGTGTCAACCTCATAGAGATCCTGACTGTCAAGAAACACTCAGATGGCCCCGGCCCACCAACCTGCATGTACCTTCAGAGCTCCAAGCATTTGCAGGAGAGCAAAAGAAATCTGGTGATTTAAAAGGGAACAAACCTCCAGCACAACCTCTCCGGCTGGTCAGGGAGCAGAGCATTTCACATCACACCTGCATGCTATGAAATGAAATTGGAAAAGTATGAGTGTTATGGGCCTGTTGAGATCACTACATGAGGATTGCTGCCCTTTTATTTCTTTCCTTCCCCTCCCAGCAGCCCACCAGCTAGGATAGATTACTCCGCTGTTCTGAAATAATGTGGATGTTCTGTCTGTAGATCTGGCTTTGGGGTGCTTCTGTGCAAACACACTACTTTTGTGTTCTGGAGTCAAGAAGGAAAATGAGCAGGAAGGAAAGCAACTGACTGAAAATAAAGCACATCTCAGTAAAGAGATGAAAGATACTAAGCGGTAATCTAGTTCCGTGTAGAACGGACAGAGTTCTCAGAACCCCAGAGAGCTAGAAAAGAGCCTACCTCTCACAAGGGCTGGAAAGCTCCTTGTGGGGAACTCACCCCACATGCAGGGTGCTGCTCGCAGAGTCCTGTCTCAGCAGTGCTGAGTGAGCAGGGTATGAATGCTTTATGCAAAGCATTCCCCTGCAAAATAAATATTGCTCTGGATGTAAGGAAGCTGCCCAGTCATAATATGTATCGCTGATTGCAGAGTTGCACAAGAAGAAGACGGCTCTGAAGTTGATGAGAGCAGCTCTGTAAGCACCCTGAACTGGCAGGGGCTGGCTGGGCAGCAGCTCACATCCCACAGTTTACCAGATCATGCTGAACACTGACCTGTTTTCAAAGGCAGAACCTCAACTCAGTGAGCAGAGAGGAAAAACGGACATGAAGCAAAAGTGCAAACGTTTTCTGCATGCTCCTTAATGACACGCACAGATGTGCTCCACTTCTGGAAGTGAAGGCAAAACAAATGAGCTGTCACTTCCATCTCTGGCACTGCTAGTGACAGGGAAATCTCTGATAATAGGGACAGATTTCCTATGTGGAAAGCAACCTTTTTTTTTGGACTGACTCTTCACTGTTTACTAAAACCTTTTTTCATCTTCTTAGCCAGAATGTACATCCCTGTTCTTAAAAGCTGGACAATAGCCTTCTTACCAGTAGGAATTACCTCTGAGTTGTGAAGAGGACAGGGACACGAAAAGCAGGCTTCTCTGACAGGGCAAGCCTTTCCATCACAGCAAAACACTGCGGTGTATAACAGGCCCCAACACTGTTTTGGTGCCCATTGTTCCTTTGCATAAAAGCCTTTGAACCAGAGTTAGTAATTATGGGAGCCACATTGTGCACAGTTCCTCAGCTGCTGATATGTTTATCCGTGGAACATCAATCTGACTTGCTTCCAGGAGGTTTAGATGGCATGGGGTCATGCTTACATCAGCTAATAAACTCAGAGCTGGGTTGATCTCTTTCTTTTGTATCTGTGAAGCACACAGCATCAATGGACTCCCCACCCTGATTTAAATAGCTGCCTCAATTCAGCAATGACAACGGGCAAGGCTTTAAGGCGTGGGGACTGGAGAGGCACTGCAAAGGTGCAGGAGTGTTTCCTGCCAGTTTCAGGAGGTTGAAAACAGAGGGGCTTTTAAACGAAATGAACAAACAGATCTTGCTATGCTAAAATACATTTTGTTATGAAAACACAAAGGTTTGCTTTCCTCACACCCGGTCTGGACTTTGGCCGAGCATGACTGACAAGTAAGTGACTTAGAAACAGTCACTGGCAGGATCTTCTTCGACATCTACCTTTACCTGGGAGGAATAGGGATCCTTGGTGCAGCAGGGCAGTCCCTCTGATTTGTCCTAGGGTGAATCAGCAGTCTTAGCATCATTAGACACACTAAGGATTTCTGAAATCCCTAATTTTGTGAGATTTTTGCTGATCCTATGGAGCCAGGAGATCCAGTGCTGTAACAATCAGACATGTGGGACAAACTGCAAGAAGAGGTTGAGGCATAGCCTCTTCATGAGATATTCAGCTTTCTCATGCTAGGGGTAGAAAAAAGCTTTTTAAAGAAAAGAACAATTTTTGGCACAAGTGAAATGGGTGTGAACAGGACAAAATTCAAGACAGGTTAGAAAGCAGAAGATTTCTTTTGGTCGCAAAGCCTGGAAGTTCTGGAGAGGTTTTGAGATGGAACACTGTGAGAACAACCCCTCCCCTTGGAGACTGAGCATGTCTTGTTTGTGATGACAAAGTTGTCTAAAACATAAGGTAAGTGGACATGAGTCAGGAGGCCCTTTCTAGTCCTGTGGCAGTTTCAAAGGACTGCCATACCTTACAATTACAATAACACTGGGGATGGCTCCTGTGCTTTGCCCAGCTCCACAGCCCTCGTCTCTACAGAAATTTGGTCCATACTATGTGCAACATGTATTACTCCACTCTAATTGCAGCAGAGACAAGCATAGACTTGGTTAGGAACCAAACATAGTTTGTCTCATTGCTTTCAGTGGCTACTTTTAAGATGCACTGTGCATCATCTCTTCCCTTGTAACACAGTCAGGAGCCTGACCTTCCATTCATCACTCTTTTTCCCAGAGACAACTGGGCAGAGAGCTGATTTCCTTACTGCTTGGACTGGGACAAGAACTCTGTTCCCATCAGTCACCCACAGGTCTGGAGCCGCAAAAATCCACCCAAGACATCATGAGCATTGCATCTCGACAGACAACCCCAAACCCATGTCATGGAGGCAGCAGTCTGGTCACAAGGAGGTGGCTAGTCAAGCTCTGAATGTTTCCAGGAGGAATTGTTTTGTCCTCTTCTCCAAGAAGATGAAAGGCACCCTGGAGAGGACAGTTTGTTTCATCTTTGCTGAAAAACATCATTAAGCTGGGTGAGAAGACAGCCAGCTTGCTTTTACCTTCACATAGCTGCTGGACATCTCACACAGATAGGAGTGTGGGTCCTGTGTCGATATACTGAGGTGAACATTTCCTTATCTTGAATTTTGCTGTAGGACACTCAGCTGAAGTTAGCTTTCTGGAAATCAGAGGCACTGTTTTTTTCAGGCAAGCAGATTTTCAATCATTAGGGCTTCCATGATGCTCTCTGCAAGGTTTGCAATTGTCCCACCCAAACTGCTTTGCACAGTGTCAAAAATCTCCTCAGTCATTCAAACTGGAAAAAGCTATTACCACTTCCTTTCCTGACACCATTACATCTGGTGCAGAACATTTACAGTGTCCAGGAATATACAGAGACATAGAGTGCTTCTGTGACTGGAGGAAGATGCTATCTCCTGCCTGATGCTGTGATACTTGGATTGTGCCACGTGGTCTGGCCGTTCCAGACATCTTGCAATTCATATCAGAAGTCTCTGGGGGAAAAATCAAAAAGACAGAAAAGAAGTGTGTGCTGAGAGTCAAACAAAGGTAGAGTTTATGGGAGAGTGAAGAGGAGGGGGGCAAACAAGCAATAGGAAGTTAAGACTTTGAACAAGCCCAGTCATGACTCTAGTACCAGTTCTACCTGTCTGCCGCCTGACCACAGCCCAGTCTGCCCAATGACTTCAGTGGGAACTGGGGTGCTGAGCAGCACTGAGCATGAGGTTTGTCTGCTGGTGGTGTTCCTGTGGAGGAGAGGTGGCCGAGACATGATTCAATGAGTGTGTCAGTCAGCGGGCAGCCCTTGACACAGGTCCATGTGCCGGAACCAGAAGTGGCTCTGGAGAGGAAACACTGATCCACGTGTAACATCTCTATTGCAGGACCTGGGAAGCAAGTGAATATTGCCAGAGGAGGATTCAGTGATCTCTGCAGCCTGCCTCAAGCTGCATATGGCTGCTGAAAGGGAGACCCTGGTTACAGAACCAGGTATATTCACAAGTCATTACAGCTTAACATGATCCCCCCTTTAAAAGAGAAAAATGACACTCCCTATCCAAAACATCTTCCTTTCTCCTACCCAACAGAGTTTAATGACCTGGTCAAGCTTTGAGCTTGGTAAAAAGAGGCAGCACTCAATTAAAACAGCAAACCAGCTGGGCACACACAAGCCCTTCTCCATTTTGAAACAGAAACAGCATACTCCAAGCTGAGATTGTCTGTTTTGGATTTCATTAGTTACCTAGCAGGCCTTTTTCTCTTACCTCAGGAGGAAAAGTCATTAGCAACTTTGAAGTAGAAAGGGCATTAGTTGGACAGAGTCAGAAAAGACAGTTATCTCCCAGGGAAGGACAAACATCCTGTGCTCCCTGCTATCCTCTTTTCCTTGGTTACTTCTCAAGGTCTGGAGATGATAATTCCACTGCATTTCTGCTTAGCTTCTCCTAAAGAGAACAAGTGAAGGGAGGCTCAAGTACCCAGTCTGCAGGTTGTCTGAGACTTGTGAGCACCTCAACCACAGAAACCTTCTGGAGGAATTTCACTGGAGTGCAGAAAGGGGAGCAGGGACAAGTGGCTTCATTCCCTCCAGACCTGCTGACTTCTTCAGTGCTACAGAAATAATAATTAAAACAAACAAACAAACAAAAACAAACAAACCCGACAAACCAAACTGATACTACCACTTTTTTTTCCACCCAGAGGGAAATGGTGATCGAGTCGCCTTTGGTACCTGTTTTACGTACAATACTGTGTGGATAAAATGTCAGAGCGTGCACTTCTAGGGATCCAGGCCCTGCCAGCCAGGGCTCAGAGCATCCCTTCCTAGCTCTGGGAGAGGCTTTTCTCCTGTCTTACTGATGGTCACACACACAACCCTGCCAGGAAGTACTTGGCCTGCTGTCTCAGGGGACATATGCAAAATAATTGGTCCCTTTTGCCCCAGTCACAGGTTCTACTTGACCTGGGCATTTGTAGCCCACTCATCCTGCTGCAGAAATCCAGGCTCAAGGGAGAAGCTTTTGCAGTTTTACATGTGTGTTTTACCACGCCTGTTTCCTGGCTCTTTCCTCATGGCTTCCTTGGAACAGACTGTCAGAAGAGTTTCCAGCCCACAGCTGGCTAATCATGCACAATTAACATAAACCTGAACATAGTGGGGAATAAATGAAAGCTGGGAAAGCCCCCTTTTCTCAGCAGCTGGATGAGGCAATTTACAGAAAGCCTGGAGGCATGGGAAAGAAAGGAGCCTTTCATGAGGTTGTGGGTCGATGTGAAAGGGCAGATGAGGGCAGTTTAGGGAAGTGCTTCCGGGCCCCCTCAGACCCAGTCATGTGGGCCAAGGCAGGACAGCAGGTGAGCTCCCTGCCCCAGACACCAGCCCTGCTGAAAATGGTGCAGTGGTGCAGGGTAAAATGCTCTGAACCATGGAGAGGGCCAAGGGCTGAGATGGCAATGTTACTCACAATCTGCCAATGAAGAGATAAGCTGAGCAGCGACTTGACTTGCAGGACAACAGGCAGAAGCTGGATGCAGTTTTCTAGAGCTTCAGTCCAGTGCTGTAGAGCCAGGGCTTATAGGGCTAGGAGAGATGTCAGGGCTGATGGGTATGGTTTGATGTTCTGGGTAGCTTCCCTCAGAGATGCTCTCCAAGCCATGTTCCTGTAGGTTCTCTTCTGCCACCGCTGGTGGCAGAGGAGCTGGGATGCCCTGGGGAGCTGGTTCAAGGAGCTGTACTAGCAGAAAAGAGATCCCTGAAAAGTGAATAGCTTTTTGCCAGGATGTTTTGGGGGGAGCAGCGCTAATGTGAAGAAAGCAGCCCGAGCATGGGACTACTCCTTCAGCAGGAGCTAGCTGTAGGACAGAATGAGTTGTAATGCTGAGCTACTCCTTTGGACTCAATTTTCACTATGAGCTCTGCAGGATCCTGTTTACCCAGGTGTCTTGCACTCTTGGCTGGAGTCTCCCACTACAGAGCGGACCAGGCCAGCCTAGCAGGAAACTCACCCAGCAGAGAAACAGAATGTCCCACCAAGTGGAACTGCCTGGCACTTGGTGATATGAAGACCAGCACCCACGTAATGGAGACCAGCTCACCTTCAGTGTGCAAAGACAAACATGTGCAGCCATCAGTGCATTCACATGCAGTGCATTGTGAAACATCAGCTGTGAGGTACAGCATGTGGATCTTAGATCAGTTCCTTGCACCCAGGGCCTTGAGGAGGAAGAGGAGTCTAGTGGTGCAAAAATACTGATAAAAACAAATAGTTATTTTCTTGGTACTTGGACTTCCTTTAGGATCTCACCCACTTGCTCCAGGGTTGGCCAACAGTGGAAGTTCCCCCAGTACATGATGCTTTTGGTATTCAAATGACTGTGTCTGGAACACTGACTATTTCCAAGCACAGTCCTTTAGATGCTTACTCATTTTCTGATGGCCAGGTATTTGCATGTGTGTTTAAGACAGTAGTGTGATGAGAATGCAATAAAAAAGGAAGATAAAGCCTCCCTGGCTGAGAATGTGCATATACAAGGTGATGGGAAGGATGATATTGGGCACACACGTTGTGCCAGCTCTTCCCTTTATCTAAGGGGTTGTGCTCTGACTGACTCTGTCTCTGACTTAGCACTTGAATGGGGAGATAAGTGGAAGTAGGATGGAAACAGCATGGCTGAGCAGCATAGAATTGGTGGATGGATCAGTTAGCAGAAGACATAGCAGGCAAGAGGTGATTCCTTGGCAAATGTTTTTCATTTAAAGCAGATTAGCCTAGGCTTTGGGGTAAAGGGGAAAAGACTTCGCCATGTCCCAAAATACTAAGGCGAGAGGGAAAGGAAGCTTTGTTGACAGGGTGTAATTCTACAGCATAAGCAGGGATAGTTCCTAAATATGAGAAAGAACCAGTTCAAACTGGTTTAACAGAAACTTCGTGCACCAAAAACCTCTAGTGAGGACATTAGAATAAGAGCATTGCATCCTCTCTAGCCTCTCCCGTCTGCTCAGCTGCAGAGCCACATGGTCCACGCAATGACCCCCCAGCTCCCCAAAGCATCTGCCTCTGTTGTTCATTGTGTCACAAATGCCACTCCATCTCTAATAGAGATTTGCAGCTGCCTCCAAGGCAGAGAAGTGTTGTGTGGTGAAGGCTGGGAGACAGAGCTACCAGCTTCCAGATTTGATGACAGTCTACAAAAGAACTACTTTGGCTAGCTTTGGTTTTAATGAAGACTCTACTGCCTGAAGTCCTCTGATTACAGGAAAAAAAATCTCTTATTTCTTTCAAAACATAATGTGTATGTTGAGGGGAGCAGTAGAAGTCAGCAAAAAAAAAATCTGGGAAACTTATTCAAAAGACAAAGAGCACCCACAAATAGATAAAATCACCCACATGTTTGTTTTTTCAAAGTCACACTGAAAAGTTTTTGAGGCTGGACTGGTAACCCCAGCATCTGGGGTAACCCATACAAAACCCAGGGGAAGCAGACCCATGGCACAGAGGGCCCACAAGAGGTTTGGGAGACCTTAGGTCAATTCTCTGTTCTTTTGAAGGTTGTACCAGCTCTCCCCTGTCTTGCAGGTGGTTATGATGTTTTGAGAACCTGGGGGAGTATGGTTATATGGACAATAACATTACCATAGATGGGGAAGAAGGGAACAGGACCTCACATCTTATGGAGCTCATAGAGGCCCACATCTCACACCTTAGCACCCAACTGCAGCAGTGCACAATGTCCCTGCTGGTTTGACTATTCCAAGGGAACACCATGTGCGGTATTAAGACATTGCTGCCCCCTCTTGTGGACATCTCAAAGGAGCTGGAAAACCACCCTGGGCAGCTGCTCTGGCTGAACAATACTCTATACTGAATAAAAAATGCAGCAGTGCAGCCTGCAGCCTCTGGTGGAGGCAGGAGGCAGGCAGAAGAGCTCTGAGCTCCAGGCCCCTGGGGGTGTAGCTGGGGGAGGGAAGGGCTCCCATGATTCCTACGTGAGAGGAACACTATCATTTAATTCAAAGAGTCCCAGCAGCTCAAATTTCTGGGCCAGTGTTTTGCTTCAGCTGGTCACAAGTATTTTTTAACGATCGTGAAGCAGCTGTCATGTGGCTCAGGTGTATCAGGACAGAGAACAAAGACACAGATACTTCGCATTCACTGAGACTTGTGAAAAAATTCCCTTCTTACTGGAGCGCCTGGCTGGCTCCAGCAGGGTCCCTGGCCTCTTGCATCTCATGTCAGCTACTCGTCATCATTTTCTATATCCTCTCATGTAGGCTGGCTCTGGGCAACTTAGCAAAGATGGTAATTAAACATTGAGTCTGGCCCCTGAAAAATCTTCTAGAGCTGTTACAGGAACCAATAGTCTCAAAACTCCTGACACAGCTGGAGATGAGGACATCTTGGAGAGGAAACCACTGAATGAGGGCCACAGAAACTGTCACGCCTCAGGTGGCACCTTGCCCAGGAAATACTGGTCAAGCTTCCTTGCAGAAAGGTTCTTCCATGCCCTGTTACATATTGCAGAAGAGATCAGAGTTGCTAGAATTTCTAGATCTGATTGTATTTCTCTGTGACTATAAGCTATTACAATAACATTACAGTTCTGTACTTTATGAACAAGGGAGAGTATTTCCAACTTCTCTCTCCATTTCTTCAGGGAGAAAAAGGAAAAAAAAGAGTTTCTGGAAAGTTTTCACAGGCTATTTCTCACACAGGCACTACTTTAGTGAGCAGTGTTTTGCTTACCACATGCTGGACTAGCCATGGTACTTCAAATATGCATCTGCTCCATTTAGGAGCTCTAAGCACACTGCAGTAGGAGCAGGTCTGGTCGTTCCTAACACCTGAAGTAAGGTGGGGAAAAACAACATTCAAAATTTGTCTTTACATTAGGCAGAGCTCACAGACAACCCCATTGCTTTCCCCCCCCAGCTTTAGGGCTCTCTTTTTAATCTGAATGAACCGTTTGACCTGAAAACCAAAATAATTTCTTCCTTAAGCAATAAATTAGGCCTGAGAACTAAAGTAACTTATCAGAAAGTGTCACACCACTGTGGCTTTTGTTCAGGGCACAATATTCTGGCCTGCCACTGTGGAATGATCGATCGCTTGTCACGTTGGGACAGCTACTGTGTTTATTTGCAGACCCATTGTGCCACAGGGAAGCCAGAGACACCCAATACTTAGCTGTGAGCTGATGCTTCCTGCATCCCGCCCGGCAGCCACACAAATGTGAGGTCCCCTCCAGCCTGCTGGCATTATCTCAGCCAAAAGCTCGGTCAAGTCCTTCTTCCTGACAATCAGAGCAAGGTGGGTAAAAAGCTTTGCTGGTCAGGAAGGGAAGAGAGGCTCCATGGTCATCCTTTTGCAGAGGTGGAGACCACAAATAGGCCAGACTGGACACTTGTGAAAGGGCAGTAGGTTCTGCAAGGGTTCTGAAGGGGATGCAGGCCTGCAAGCTGCAAAGGGAAAGGCTCAGGCTGGACCTGCAGCCTCCAGCAGGACTGTGTCCAAAACCAGGGACACAAAGGTGTGCTGTAAGTGAAAGAGACTGTCAGCCACATACCCGCCTCTCTCTGGAGACAAGAGAAGCAGCCATGGTTTCAGGCAGGACTCCCAGGCCAGGCTCCCTCTGGGAGTGGTGACCCCATTGGCTAAGCTGAGCTGGGCTAAGCAGAGCTGCTCCTGGGGCAGCACTTCAGGCGACAAGGGGGATAAGGTCTGTACTTGTCTGTAAGTAGCTGGAGACGGCAGGACAGGAGACCTGTGCAGAGTGGGTGGTTGTGACAGAGCAAAGTCCACAGCCCAGAGTAAGGTGCAGGGAGGAAGCATTCCTGCTGTGAGCAACACTTGGAGGCTCAGCCAGTGCTGCTAGATCAGTGAAGCAGGGCAGGTCTGCCTGGTTCCCACACATACCCATTGCTGATTAGCCAGTTAGATTTAGCTGACTTTACATTGTAGTACCTGAGCGATCACCAGCCTGGAGACACAGCTAGAGCAACTCCTGTTTGAAAAATAGTGTCTGCTTTTGGTTTCAGACCCAAAGCCCAAACCAGTTTGACCAGCTGGAACCCAGTTTCAGGTTACACCCTGCCTTGCTCTCTGGGTGACTTAGTGGGTAATGATCTCGCTCCCAGCACATCTCATGCAGTAGTTGCCTCTCCAGATATCCACGTATGTTGCATCCCGCAGTCCCAGTCCTCCCCAAGCCATGGGACTGCCGCTCCTGCAGCTCTCCCCTGAGATACCCACAGTCGGGGCAGATGAAAGCGTGGGAGATAGCATGGGAACGGTACCTGCCCCCTCTGCAGGTCATTGCTCCTCAGACACCACTCCCAAGCCAGATAAAACAAACAATTCCTTTTTATTATCAGAGCAAACACACACAAAAAAAAAAAAAAATCAAGACACTAGGTTTATTGCATAGGCCACGATAGGCTATGGGAAAAACAAAGAGATGGAAGAAATGGTATGAGACAGATTACAAAAAGCCATAGAGGAATCTGGCCAGCCCCAGGGACACTCAGGCAGATGCCCATCACAGAAAGAGGCATGCAGTCAGATTGCCAGCAGGCTCTGGGCAGTGGTTTCTTTACTTCCAGCCCAGGCATCAGCCCAAGGAGGCAGCTCTCCTGGCACTGCACTTGAGAGGACCTGAGCCATGTCCTGAGCTGGGCATGGCTTCACCAGAGCCTTCCAGAGCCACTCTGCCCTCAGCCCTGAATTAGTCCAAGCACTGAAACTAAAGTTTGCACATAGATTTATGCTTCTTTCACACACACACACACACACACACGCAAACATACACACTGCTTTCCTCTCTCTTCACAGCAGTTTTCCAAGAGCAGCAGGCACTGGAAGTTTGGGGACTGATGTTGACCCCATATCCAACAAAGCACATCAGGCACTTCACAAATAGCTACTTCTGCCCCAACAGAAGTCCTCAGCTTACTGAGGTACAAGCCTGGACCACAGAGATGCAGCAGTACAGAACTAGGAAGCATCTCATTGCAAAGGGACTATGGGGAACACAGTACCTTGCCAAAGTGTGGATTTGGTATGCTGCCCTGGGGCCGGGGATGAGCTCTGGACCTTGAAGGGTCAGGCTTATCTTGCACAGGGAGGGACAAGCCAGCAGGAGAAAGGAAGCCTGCAGAGATTAGCTGGTGGTATCCAATCCACACCCGTGCTCTAGGAGATGCCAGGGACTCAGGTCAGGTTTCATGCTTGGAGGAACACACAGTAAAATCAAAGCTGAGGCAAAGTTTTAACTGCGAGGGAACTGGGTCCTTCACCCTCCCCTCATCATCAGCAGGAAAAGTAGGGACATTTACTTTCCTTTCATATGAGAATAAATAGATATTTTCTCAATGTATCTGGGTTCAGACTGAACACTGGAAAAGCAACCAGGGCAACTCACAGAGAGAAAAATGGTGGACATGTAGTATACACAGAAGGCTGAAACACAGCACCCAGGTAGAAAAAAATCTAGGTGTGCTTTCCTGTTAAAAGCAAAGCCTAGTGATTAAAGTAGGTATTTCTGTTTCCATCCATCTTGAAAATGGGAACCGCTGCAGAGTGTCACAGAACTATGCAGGTCTGGACGGTTATGTGACTCCCACAGACCTCAAGAGACTCACCATGGCCAGGAAGACTGCTGTGAGGCAGGGCCACCTTGCAGAGGACTGGGAGAAAGGGAGGAAAGTAAAAGGTTGGGTGGAAGAAAGTGGCACTGCAAATAGATTGCTGACTCTGGTGAGCTTGCACCATTCACTAACATAAATGCTACACAGATCCAGTCCTAGGGTCCTTCAGGAAGTTGAGCAGAGTAGTGCTCCAGGTTTAAGCAGGAAGAAAGATATAATTCAGAGTTTCACTGGATTGTTTGAGGTTAGGAAGGGATGGATATCAGAGAGCACCAGAATGCTCCCAGATCCTCACTTTCCAGAGCAGCCATTTATCCAAGACAATCACAAATACTAGTACTGCCAAATCATGGCTAGATCTTGGCCTGATGCTACAAATGTCTTCATAGAGAAAAAGTCCTTCAGGCACAGGCTCATGCATAAAAACAGAACTCCAGAAGTTCTGGGGAGTGCCCCAGTGTTCAGCTGGAGAGAGACAAGCTGTAGGTCAGACTGGTTTGGTGGCACTGCTGTAAAACAGATGCTCAGTGTCCTCTGTGGTGGAGAGGGTTGAGTTGGTAGCAGTGGCAGGCTGACGGCGACGGCTGTTCTTCTTCTTTTTCTTCAAGAAGAAGTAGCCAATGATCACCAGGACCACCATGATGCAGATCCCAAGGAGTACAGCAATCACTACCTCAAAGGCACCTGCAGGGATACATGAACACGTCAGGAGGGATGCTCTGATGCGGCAGGAGTGGTCAGGAGGAAGCAAGGACAAAAACCGCTGCTGAAATTGTGCTGGCTAAGAGAAGAGGTGGGCAACAGCTGGCATGACAGCAGGGTGGTCACTGCACAACTAGGCAAAGAAGAAAGATGGCAACCACACGGCATAAAGGTATGACCAAGGTTCAGCCAGCCTCTCTCCTAAATGGTGGTTCCCAGCGTTTCCCAGATGCACCACGCCCCCTAAAGGCCGTTCCCAGACTTCAGCAGATCTGGCCATTTGACAACCCTAGAAATAACAAGTCCTTCTGCAATGCTGGCCTTGTGTCATACCTCAACAGGCCACCAAAGGGTGGTCACAGAAGGCACCTCCTGGTTAAGGACAATGCTGAGGAAGTGAGCTGTGGTGGATAGGCTGAATCTGTGGAGAAAGCACTCGCAGCAGTGGTGTGAGCACTTGTTATTCTCTAGCCAAACAAACTCCTGCGTTATCAGTGGAGACAGTGAAACATGAGGGATGGCGTATATTTGAAGATTAAATCAATTTCTAGGATTGAAGAACAAAAGTGTGTAATTTCAGGAGTTCTCTACTGAAGAAAGAGGCCTACAGCTCTGCAGTAAAAGGACACCAACCTTCATGTGATATTCTTTAACGAACTTGTATTTTAATAGCTTTGGGCTTTTTTAGTATTGTAGAGAGGGTGTATAGGGTTGCCACGTTTCCCCACATTCTAACACCCAACATTATCGCCATATCTGCTTGAGCCTTCTTTCTTGCAGAAGTTAGTAGTCCTTATGTGAACCTGGCCCTTAGGAGGAATTTTACTTGCCATTTTTTGATGTTGAAGAGTGGAGCATTCACGCATGCAAATGGAAAGAAAATCAGGACGCTCTATATGAGCTACTGAGTCACAGACACAGGTGATACTGTTGCACTTTTCAGGCCAGGGAAAAGCAATAAGCAAAATCTGTAGGAAAAAGTGTTACTCACTTAAGATAGCAGTTTGGGACTCAAATGATTCCCATCTTCGGCCAATGACATCTGCTTCTGAATTGGGAACACAGAGGGGGGGAAAAAAAGGTTGGCAACAAGGGATAAGACAGGTTTCTGAGGACTATATTTCCAGTGCTCTGAAGTGACAGAATGCATCCAGCATCCCTTCCTGACAACCATGGTACTGAGCTCTGAGGGCAGGCTATGAGGCACAGTGTAGCTGAGGGTAGCAGAAAATCAGCAACAGTTTGCCTCCTAACAGATACAGTTTGGCAGAATTCCTCCTGTTAGCCTCCACAGCAACACACACAAAGCTCTACAGAGTAAACCTTTCCCTTGTTTATTTAAAACTTCATCCTAGCATATGTCATTGAGGATTTTCTTATTTCTCCCCTCTCCCTTGAGATCTGGAGCCAAGCTAGAAGGTTAGATTCTCTGTAGACCATCTGTACCATGTCTCTGGTTAGTTTTGTTATCCTCCTTTGTCTCTTTTTCAACATCAGTACCCGAAATGCTTTCCAGCTCTGAGAAATTACAGGTTGCATTGCAGAAAAATGCTGTAGATACATCATTCCCCATAAGCCATTGGTCACTGTGGGTCATGGCCAGGGTTTGAGAGCAGAGCTGCTCTGACTAAAAGCTCCCAAGGGACCACCTCTTTGGGACTACAGAACTTAATCTGAAGGATTTTCACAGTTTGATCAGTAAAACTCTAGCCTTTGCTATATATGCTTACTTGTGATGCCTGAACATGATTTCATGCACTCCTCCTCTTCTTCGAAGTTGTTGTTGTTGCCACCACAGCCTCCGTAGGTGAAGGGGTCACATTTCTCCGAGAATGGGTTATAGTACCAGCGGGGGATGCTTTCACTGCACTGTCCAGTATCAGGCAAATCCACACAGTGACCTGGCAAAGCAAAGGAGAGGTGTTTTAGCCCAAGCAGTGTCCTTATGCTTTCAACAAAAGAGCACAAGCACTATGGCAGAGGAAAACCATAGCCAGAACAGTGGCTTTCAGGTCCTCACTGCTCAGGTGCCAGCTACTCAAATTGGCATTGTCAAGACGAGCTGCCACCTGCCCATAAACCCAACCAGCAAGGAGGAAAAAGGCACATTAAAGCATGCAGTTATGCTAAACTCTGGATTCAATCCCCCATGGAAATAACCTGTCCTCCTTGGGAGGCAGAAGGGAACATGAAGAGCCTGGACACACAAAAACCACAGATGGGCTCAGGTCTCCTCTAGGAGCAAGCTGTATTTCAGATGACTTGGAATATACTCTTTTAGTCCAGTGATAGGTCCACTGTCTACACTAGTACAAACAAGGCAAAGGTATGGGATTGGGCACAGGCATTGTTGTGTCCCCCACACTGCTTTGGTTTGCACTACTTCTAAAAGCTGCTGCAGGGTTTTGCAGAGTCCATGTACTATGCCCAGCAGGCAACATGCATAAGACCTGCTTGGGCGGAAAAACCATAGGCAGGACAGTGAAAGCCTGCTCTCAACAGCTGTCCTCAAGGTCAGAGAACAGGAACTTCCTCATTTTTAATACAAAGAGTACCCAGATGCTACACCCGTTTTTGGATTTATACAGGGAAGCAGTTTTACCATGAAACAACAGACTGAAGAAAAAACCAAAAGCTGGTAGAGGTTCAGACTATGTGCTCTGGACTGTACATACCTTGCTTATGTGTGACATTGATTTTCTGCAGTCTATTGAACTCGCGAGCATCTGTGAATGAAACATTCTGTGTTAAAACTTCTTTCAGCAGTTGAAAAGAAATGCCTCCATCCATGCAGACATGGGCAGATGGGTCTTTCCTGCACATTCCTTTGCTATCACAAGCCAGGGAAAGGGACATATCATTTGATGTTCTTAAATATCTCAAAGCTATGAGAGGAACATGGGAAAAATAAAACGTCATAAAGAGAAACTATTCCCAATTTCCATTCCACAAATACAGAGACAAAACTAAGGAAAATGAAGGCTGATTTCTTGCTTTTGTTTGAGAAGTATGGGAAAATTCCTATCACTCCAGGTTTTAAGAAGTACAAAAGAGCACTAATGTAGAATATAAGAGAGGGCAAAAGAGATGAATTGTAGGTTTGCAGCCTAAAAAGGCAGCAAAACACCCATATACAGGAAAGAGATTATGGAAATTCTGTCACAAGAGGGGAGGAAGGATGGAGTGAGGAGAGAGTGTGGACTTGGGCACCTCGTCACTATGTGTTTACATTAACATAAAAAGACAATGTTAAGGGGACTGTCTCACTGGACAGACTGGGAGAAATCATGGTTTCCTTTCCCACCTCTCAGCTCTGTGAGATCATCTAAGGTCACTCAGTGAGAAAAATATTGGAAGGGGAAGAAAGGACAGGCTCTGAAGTCTTACAGACAGGTGCAGAGAAGACAGTCAAAGACTATTTAAGAGGCAGGAAACATCATAGAAGGAAGGTCATCTTTTGCAGTCAGCAGAGATACAGGAAATGGCAGAACCTGCAAATATAATTCTGCAGAAAGAGATAATGCAGTATCAGGAGATAAGAACAGAAGACACCAAAAAGCATTGATTTAGCACCTGTAACATACATTGCAGTCATCCCATGGCAGATGCTACAAAGTGCTTACATTGTTCACAGTACATCTCATCCGATCCATCAGCACAGTCAAGAGTTTCATCACACTCCAGATAGGCATCAATGCAGCAGCCATCCTTGCATCTGAAGAAGGGGGGCTGACAGTTCCCATTGCATACTGCATCAGAAACAGTTCAGATAGCTCATTAAAACTGATTTTTTCTCCCTGCCACACAGATGCTTTATGAAGAACTTAAAAGCTGCTGAGAGGGTTGGCAAAAAAGAAACAAGGCAGATTGGTAAAGGTCTCTCCTCAGTGCCACCCTAGACTCAAAAAAAAAAAAAAAAAATTCCTGATTATAAATGAAACATTGCTCTGGGAACAGCCATGCTTTTATCTCAGGACAGAAGTACACAGATGGTGGAAGCAAGAAAGAGCTACTCAGGAGGAATATGGAGACATTGTCCAAGCATGGGGGATTAAATCAGGAAAGCCAAACCGAAACCTACATACTGGACTGCGAGAGCTTCAAATCCCTTTGCTCCAGAGGTATTCCCAAGTGCTGAGTACCCAGTTCTGAGCTCCCCAGTGCACAAAAGGCATTGGCATAATACAGTGAATCCAGTAAAGACTCAGCAAGAGCCTGCCACACAAGACCTAGCATGAGGTTATGGAGAACACAGAGGTTATGGAGAGGACAGACTCATTTCGGAGGTGCATAGTAATAGGATGAGCAGCAACAGACAGGAGTTGCAACAAGGAAAAGCAATTCAGTGTAAGGGTAGAACATTTTAATGAGGGTCAAACACTGGCACAGTTTGACCAGAGAAGGTGTAAAATCTTCACCAGAGATACCCAAAACTGGATGACTACAGTCCTGAGCAACATAATGTGACTCAAAGCTGGTAGAATTTGAGTAGTGGGCTGGACCAGACGACCTCCAGAGGTAATTCCAACCTGAATTATCCTATGACATGAAAGTAAAAGGCTTATTAAAGAAATTAGTTTCCAGTGCCTCATTTTCCACACTAACTGAGTCGGAATTAAAAGCCACAGGAATGGACATAAGACACTGAGCCCAAGCTCACAGCAGGATTACACCATGGTACAGGAGACTCACCTGGCTGTTGTCGCCCACCAACAGAACCTGAAGAGACAAGGGGAAAAAATAAAATAAATTTATCACTACATCATTTTGTCAGCTCAGTATCAGAATTATATTGCCTTCATTAGTCACCTAAGAAGTGCACAGTTTCTGGAAGGAAGCACCGGATAGGTAAAGGAGGTGAAATATGGATGCCACCCACCCAGACACCCCAGATTAGTAGCCACATTGAGGCAGGCCTGGAGGAGCACAGGGGAACTTCCCACCACTAGCTAGACCACTTCCAAACGGTCTTTCTTTTCCAAGGCTTTTGCCTCCCCCTTAAGCTATTTGTTGCAAAGGGCCTGTTTATCTGAGGCAGCACTAAATGGTTCTCAGAACTTGGCCAAGAGGGTACTAAGGAGGGAGATTAATTTCATTTGGGAGGTGAAGCACTTCTGGCCCCCCACAGCACAATGCTGCCTTCTGGATTTAGATTTTAGACGACACAAAGGTCTGGTGAGGGCTTCTGCAGGCAGAGGCATACCAGGGACACTGTCCAGTGGAGCAGTGCTTCAGAAGCTGGGTTAGATATGTTGGCAGCATAAGACAAGGACTGCCCATCCATAATTAGCCCAGACTCCTCAGCTTCCTGGGCTCTAACTAGCCATCAGCCAAGAAGCTGCAGTACCTGTCCATGGGGTCATCCCAATCCTACAAGAAAGAGGGGGCCGGATTTTCAGAGAAGACTCACCTCGAACATTCCTGCAGGCAAGTTTACACTCCTCTTCCCGTAAGTAGTTATTCTTGTTGGGCTTGCAGCCACCAAAAATGAATTCCTCACACTGCTGAAGGCTGGGGTTGTAAAACCAACGTGGAAAAGATCCCCGACACCAACCCACCTTCTTAGGGGTCAAACAATGCTCTATCAAGAAAGTTAACACAAAAGGCTCTGGTTAGATAAGTCCTTTGGGAGACCTTCTCCTCTGTATATGTGAAGGCAAAGGAAGTCCTCCAAAGGACTTGTCTGAAAGATTTGTAAAATCTTGAGCAGCATGGAGAAGGGGAGTAGGGAATCGCGGAATGCATTTTTTAATATGAAAGGCAGGGTCACAAAAGCAAACTGGAAGGTACCATATCCATAAAAGCAAAAGGAGCTGCTTCTCCACAAAGCACATAGTTAGGCTGTGAAACTCCTTGTTTCAGGATGTTGCTGCTGTGCAAATATTACATGAAGTCAAAAAGGGATTAATCCATGGTTATTAAAGACAGCATCTTCTGCTTAAAAAAATATTCCAGATACAAAATCCTTGGGGATTAGTCAAGCATAGTAGGGATATACTGATCACGTCATGTTCTTGTACTCTTTCCAAGGTATCAACTGCTGGACACTGTTGAATGCAGTGTACTGGAGTTTGGTCACACCATTAGTGTCATTTGACATGACTGTTCTCATACTTTTATGGTACCTGTGGTAAGAGGAGAAATCCCCTGCTTAGCTACTAGTCAACCATTTGTCTGTGAACTCCTGGCTCCTAATGCACTTGTGGTGCTGAACATTTTTATCATTAAACAAGGCCATTAAAGGAAAAAACACAGAAATAAAGCCAGAGACACTCTGAATGTCTTGCAAGCAGCTCTACCTACTCTGCAGCCTAAAGGCCTTCACTGCAAAACCACAGAGTCAACAAGACCTTTCAGGTTCTCCTGTTTTACTCCCTCAGTTGCACCCAGGCTTCAGACCCTCTGGTGTCACCCAGCAGAGGGTAATGACAGGCAGAGCGGGTGGAGTTATTGCAGGCTACTTCTGCTGCAGAGGTATGTGAAAACCCTAAAACAGACGGCTGTAGATGTGGAGACCTTCTGCTACTGGTCCAGCTGGAAAAAGCTGGCATTCAAGTCCAGTCTCTTGGTTGTGCTCTTCTTCCATCTACCCCTCTGAGAAGAGCACCAGTAACGCCAGAGCAGCACCCAGGCTTAAGGACTCCAGCTAGACCTCTGTGGGCTCAGGCTCACCTTCTGTCTGCTCAGAGTTCAGCACTATGATGGTGATGTTGGTGAAGTCTTGCTGTTGTGCAGTGTCCGTGACAGTAAGCTGGAAGACGTAAGTCCCCACCTGCAGATTGGAGATTTCTACCTGGTCTTCTTCATGCTTCTGAAAATGCAAAAGAAAGGCTTATGCATGAGAAAGCACCTCTAAGGAAGGAGTGAGTGAAGCCATGCAAGGCCCATGTTCCTGCATTAAGGAGAAAGAAGCTTGGATGGAAACCTTCAACCAAATGTCTGGCATGAAAAATGTCTTGGTGCTACACAATCCCCTCAAAATCATGGGCCAGTACCCAGCTGGAATAGCAGAGAGAATAAGCACCACAGCGTAATTAGATATTTTATATTTTGGGTCATTGTGAAAGCACAAGGGGAAAAAAAAACCTCTTCGGAGAGGACTGAAATACCTGTAGTTTTTATTTTCCTTTTTAAAACATAAAACCTATTAGCATATAGGGAATAAGGTAGGTGTATTCAATTATTTTGTCAGAATAGAAAGCTACAATATTATTGACATAAACTTTTCTTAGAAAAACTTTTACTTAGAAAATTGGGCCTTCATTTCCATGCTATCTTTGTTTTTGGTAATGTTTCAAAGGAACACAGCCTCACCATACACTATTTTAATGTAGTTCATACAGCAGAGTATTAGGGGACTCTTCCACCCTCTTCCCCCTGAAAGATGCTTTGGTTGGGCTAGAACAAAGGGAAAAGGAAAGGAGCACTTGCTGATTTCCACAGACTCCTTAGCACTCTAGAGCTTGTAATTGCTGATGTTCAAAAATCAGTTGTGGGCCTGATGTACTCATTTGCTAATTCTTCCAAAAGGTGCCGCAAGAACTCCATATGAGCTCCAAGGCTTTCCAAAGCATTTTGCAGAAGTTTAACAGAAATAATTAGCTCTTCTAAAGCCACAATTCACTTCTAACATCTATCAAATAGGCAGCGTTCACACCCCAGAGATCTTGGATCCCAACAGGAAACATGACTTTTGCTCCAGCTCAGATAAAATAGGAGGAAGAACCTATGCTCTAAAGAGAGAGACAAAGTCCAAGAAAAGCCCCAGGAGAACAGAAGCAGAGTCTGAGACTGGATTATTCAGAAACAGAGGAGGAGATGTACCACAGTGGACAGGGCAAAACTAATTGCAGGCCCCTCACTGAACTACAGGATCCTGGCACCAGAGGCAGCTCTTGCGTCAAAGCTGCTGCCTCTCAGCTGCTCCCACCCAGGCAGACCAGGTGTTGCTCAGGAAGGTTTGAGACAGCATTCTGTGCAGGGAGCCTGAGACCTGATGAGGCCAAGAAATGCCACTTCCAAGTAGTGTGCAAGAGTATAGGGGCCACAAGGAGTGCTCCGTAGCTTTTGGGAACAGGCTCGTTGGTGGACTGGCTTGAAGAGGGAAGGACAAGGTGACCTCTAAGTCAGGGTTGTGACCGCCCAACCTAGTGCAGACCACAGGTGATACTGAGCAAACTATTTACTTCCTGCAGCTCCCTACCTTCATCTCCACTGAAGGGTCGCCAAGGATCTGTTTCCATTCGTAGCTGACTATCCCTCGGTCATCCGTGCTCTCTGTGCCTCTCAGCATCACTGGCTCCCCTGGCTGTACCCTCATGTCCTTGACAGCGCGGGCGATTGGAGGATGGTCATCTGCAGAAGAAATGCAGAACAAGGAGTGGGTAAGAGGTTGAAGGGTCCAGTCCTTGTCTCCATTACAGGAAGACAAGGGAGGGGGATTCTTCAAGGCTAAATCAGTACAGACTTCTACTGCTGAAAGGAAAACACTTCTATACAGCTGTACTCTTTGCAGTCTGAGCAAGCAACAGGCAATCAGTACCGTTAATACTGCACTCACTAATTTAGTAACTGCACAACCCACGCTGGCAGTGTCTTTGAGCCAGTTGGCTCCCTGGCCACTTCTGTCCACAGGAATCACCACAAGAGGGTCACCCTGTGGGTATAGCCATTGTGCTTCTGGCTGTCGAACCGCATCCTCACAAAACAGCACAGAGCAATCCCCACCCTTCACTTAGGGAGATGGCCTGATGTGCATGCTGAAGAATGTGGAACTGACTTTCATCATTCCTACTACCACCCCTAAGCGCCACATTAGTGTATTTAGCCAGAGCTATACACTGTGGGACTTGGATGGACAGTTCATCTTCTACCTCACTCTGTGATATGCATCCCTTTAAAACAGCATAAAAATGCCATTCATGGGGTTGTTATTTTTGTACCATTTCATGGACTAGCTTACCAGCAACCTCCACAAGCTACTAAACACTTTTCCAGACTGTAAGTGCAAGAGATGAAAATTGATCCCTGCATGTGCCAGCAAGAACAGCCTATACAATAACACCATTGAGCTTGACTCATAACTCCTTTTGGCCTGAACGTCTCTGATCACAGGCTTAGTGCATAGCTCAGCCCATAAAACTCCACCTGGTAGCGCCTGTACCAAGTCCAAGACTCAGTGCTCCAGTTCAACCTGAGCCTTTTGCAAAGGCACTGACCATCATTTACAAGCTAGATATAAATCACTCTGCCATTACACTGTTCTATTGACTGTGATTGAGAAGGGGAATATTTTTCAAATGCCTTAAAAAATTACTCCATTAGCTGATTATTTTCACTGTTGCAGACTTGCTCCTAATTTCCTGTTTGAGTGTATTTAGATTCAGATCCCAGCTGCTGCCTCTTACTGGAGTTTACTGAAGGGATATTTAATATAAGGCATATATATGAACAAACCTGACATTCAAAACAAGCTACTTAATTCTTTTGTCACTAAACGCAGTAGGATGGAGGGCTTGGCAAGGAGTATTCCAGAGCAGTTACCACAAACCCACCCAGAATCTTCTGGTTTCTGCTATCTTTTGTCAAATGAAGACATACTCATTCTATTCTGGTCTTGCTGCCACCAGAAAATCTCAGGGGAAGGAAACCTTACCCTGTTTACACATCCAAGCATTGTGCTCAGCCTGTCTGGCTGCAGAAGGAGGGCACTTGTGTGCCAGTCCCCTGAGCGCCCCTGGGTCTCCCCATGCACCCTGCTCCCAGCTGCAGCCCTGCAGTCTGGTTTTATCTTTTCCTTTTTCATGTAAGTATTGGGTGGAAACAATACAGAATCAAGCTCATATTGCTGAGCTTGATCCATCCACCAAAACAGGCAGAGGAGACCACGCTGGACTGAAAGAGGTCAGGAAGATGACACAAGCAGAGGTGCCCACCCTGGTGTCCTGTCACCTTTGGGTGAGCCACAGCTCCCTGCCACTTCCTCAGCACTGTGTGCCAGAGTGATAGGTCCTGTCTCAGTCAGGCATAGAGACTACCGAAAGACATCAGGCAGAGACAAGAGTGCCTGGCACCTCTTGGTTTTGAGCAGGGCCAGTAGGACAGATCAATGGAATTTTGCCTTATTTTCAAGTGGTCTCACCATGAGAACATTGATAAGCAAAAGCGATGACTGCAGCTGGCAATACCTTCCAAACCAAACAGCCCCACAAACACCTTGTATTACACAGCACTACAAGCTCTGGAAAGGGGAGACATTCCTGCCAGACAAAGGATGCCAGGAGCCTGCTAGGAGAAAGGCAGCCTACTCCCTCCCACCCTCCTGCCAGGGTGAGCCCAGTAGGTGGGTGCAATTGCACAAGGCCACTTTTCAACAACATAGAGGCTGATAATTAACTCATGACTCCAAATCGTATTTTTCCTTACATTTTTAAGCACATACACTTTAAACAAAAAAATTACAGGCCAAGTAGTTACTTTGCATTATGAAGAGCACAGTAAAGGAAAAGCTCAGCATGATCAATAGTAAGCATGATCAATGGTCAGCAATTTCTCCAAATTCCATCACTGATTAGCCAAATTTCCCAATTCTCCTCACCTCCAGAAAAATAATCAAGAGTATTTCCTTATCTGTGGTGACTTGACAAGGAGGAACACTCACTTGAAATTAAGGACTTCTTTTTCAATTCTATCCCTTTTCTCCTTAGGACGTCTAAAAGCTCAGTGGCTGGAGTATTTCTGCCACACTGACTACATGAAGTGTCCCATGGCAAAATGGCTGTTGTCCACCTCAGCTTCAGAAACAAGTGCTTACTGAGCCAGAGTGAGTATCAACAAACTGCTTGTGGAAGGGAGATTCTTCATTCAGTTTGTTTTGCTCTGAAAGCCTGTTGGAAAAATGAAAGTTACCCTTGCTATAATGCTCTTCTGACTATGGAAAGTTTCTGCTGTAAAACTCTGTAATTAATGGGGAGGTTAAAGCTTTATGATGCTGTTCTGTGGTG
Source organism: Cephalopterus ornatus (assembly GCA_013396775.1). NCBI lineage: Eukaryota > Metazoa > Chordata > Aves > Passeriformes > Cotingidae > Cephalopterus > Cephalopterus ornatus. The sequence continues at coordinate 602,108 of VZRE01015329.1, forward strand.
TGCTCCTTACTGTGAAGTGTGTGCTGCTGGAGTCACATCATTAAGTGACAACTTCTGCTTCCATTTATAGAATATATCAGAAGGGGAAATCCAAAATGCTTAAAAAATTTTTGTTACTCACAGTGTCTTCACGCATCAGGCTCCGATTTTTGCTTTTTTAAAAATCTCATCTAGTTTAAAGGCTGATGTGGTTTGTCTGGCTTCACCTCTAGTGAGTGAACCTGAACCAAAGTTTAATGGGGAACAGGAATTTAAAAGATAATAAATTCCAACAAGGGCTGCAAAAGTAAGCATCTAGGTAGAGGGAGAGACCCCACTAGGGACCTTGCTATCCGAACCTACAGGCACCAGTGAAATCCCATGGCAGAAAGCACTTCCAAAGCTCCCAGTTTGGGGGTTTCTCTTTAGGAGCTTGGATATTAGCTCTTGCCCTCAATATACAAATCCACAGAAAACCAGATTTCCTCCATTCCAGGGCTCATGCAGATGCACCCTGAGTAGCTGAGACTACAAAGCAACGCTTAAAAATACCTCAGAATAATTTGAGGTTGTCACTAGAAAGAGCTAGAAAGCTTTCTCGTGGTGACTGAGGAGCTCTCACAGCCCACTGCTGACTGCCTTTGCAGGAGCAGCTTGCAAAAGAGACAAGTGTTGCTTGTGCTGGGGACACTGAGGCACTGAGAAGGGGAAGACCTCACTAGAGACAAAAGCCACTGATCGGGCCAAGAGCAGAGACAGGAGCAGAAATGAGGCCACCCAAATTCCAGTATCACACAGCCTTGGAGATTTCAAGTGACAGATGCTAGCTAAATCTGCCTGCTGCAAAAGCGGGTGGGCAGCAGTGTGGCTCTTCCCACAAATGCTAAAGCTCTGCTCCTGCATTGCTTTCAGGGAAGTCATTCAAAAGCAAACAGCTTTCTCACCCATTGACACTAGAAAACTCTCCCCTTTAACAGGCAAAATGAGGGATGACACCCGTGCCACAGTGTTAATTTGCCTGAGCAGGGAGAGAGAGAGAAGGAACAATGCAATGCAACACAGTGCCCAGAGAAAGAGAAATACAGGCTCTTTTTCTAGGGTTTCATCCTGGCTGGGCAGCAAATACAGTTATGATAAAGCTACACAGTTTTCCAACAACTCATGCAGAGTCAAGCAGCTCTCAGCATTATTTCCCAGATGTTTCTGTAGTGGTTTGTAAGAGGTGCACAAGGCAGGTCAACTTAACCTCTCTAAAATAATACAGTATGGGGCTGAACAGATTATATTTTCAGAATAATGTAAGTTGCTGGTACCACCGGGTCCCCTCCATCCTTCCTCAGGGTGTGGGAAATCAATTGTATTTGCTTTAGCAGGCAGAGGGAAAGACTCTCACACAAGTCTTTGTGCCATTTTAGTAAAGATCAGTTTGTTCCTCCAGTCTCTTTAGACTGGAGCTCAGTGACAAGACATGATGTAGCCACTTCAGTAAATGCTGCATGACAAATACTGTTTCAGAGCAAGTGGAGAGGAAGCTGCTCATCACTCACTCTGAGCAGGGAGCTGGACCATATGGTCTTCCAGGGCCCTTCCAGTACACGTTAGCCTCTGAATCTGTGGTGTGGTACCAAATGTGCAACTCCTCCTCTCCTGGTCTGAGCTGAGTGCTGGAGGATGAGCAGCTGGCTCAGGGCTGGGGATCATCCAAGGGTAGACCTGTCTCAGCCCAGCTGGGATCCCACCACTGCTCATTTTAGTTGCACTGTGCCCACAGAATGGAAACCAGTACAAGACCAAGCACTTGAGGAGGGATGAGCTTCAGACTTGGGGAGCTCTCTTTTTTTGAATGCATTACCAAAGCTTTAGCTTGAAAATCTCTCTCCACGATGACACAGAAGTAGACACATCCTGAAGCCTGCAGTTCCCCAGCACTTCCCACCTCCCACTCACAAGCCCTGAATTCAACAGGAGGAGAGTGTTACTGAGCATTTCACAACCACCACAAAAGGTTCAGTTCAAGAAATGGACAAAGGTTCAGGGAGGTTATTTTCCAGTTTCACACCCAAAACAGGTTTGCCTAGACCAGAATAAGCTCGGGCTAGTTACTTAAACACTGGGCTCCATTATTACCAATAAAGTGCATGGTGAGCCTGCCCCTCCCGAATGAGCCAGGCAGAAAACTCGCACCAAAGTTCAGCTGGGGAATCATTTAAGATCGTGCCTTTTAACAATAACATCAGAGACTTCAGGATGTATGGTAGCTATAACAGGCAAGAAACGGTGCCAAGCTGTAGCCACCAGCTTACAAAGAACTCAGAAGCTCTTCTCCAAAATACTGAAAATACACTCAGATGATGTGCAGAAACCAGATTTCAGCAGTATTTATTGTTGCCTGTACCCACATGTCGTTCTAAAGTCATAACACCGTAAGAACGGCCACAGTGGGTTAGAGCACGGGCACCCCATCCCTGTGTTCAGTTGCCAACAGTCTTGCTGTGGATGCTTGAGCAAGAACAGTGCAAGTACATACACCAATTTCCCCACAGCACTCTCCCAGCTCTCAGCTACTTCCATCAGGCTTCAGAAACACTTAAAGATTAAATTTGCCCATTCAGCAGCACCCCAACTGTGCGCTCTCTAGTCTCCTCCTGAACATATATAAACCTCTTAATTCAACAGGTCTGCTCCCTGTAGTAGTAGTGTGGGTCTTACAATGTGTGACTTTTTTATGTCACCCACTGGGATCACTAAATGGATATTCACTATTCACTAGAAAAAACATGCTTTTAATCCTCATTATTGTAGATGATGTCTGAAAATTGCCACAGGCAAAGGCTCTTAGGACACCTGACAGCAGCACATACAGGAAAGGAATGAATGATAAAGCAGCAAATAAACTTCCTGCAGACACTAAGAGCCAGTCTCAGGAGACTGACAGTAACCTGGGCTCCCAAGCAGCCGTGAAACTTCACACTGACACAGCATAACAGCAAGAAAATTACACAATTTTCTCTCCAGTTCAAAACCTGGGCCAAGATTTTTTGCCTATAAACATTTGGCAGGAAAACCTCACATGCCAAAAACAGCTTCCTTAACCCTTGTTTCACCTGGCCTCTTCAGGCATTCTCAAAGGGTCAGTAGCAAAAATGCTGTAGAGCTTCCTTATGCTGCCAGGTGGATACACTCAGTGCCTGGAGCCTCCTTCATCCTGCCTCCTGTACCTGCCCTGTTGTGCCCTTCCCCTTTCCCCCTCAGTGACAGCTAGGCATCCACCCTCCTGCTCAGACAGGCCCATTCTTTGTGCATGGACCCAATTCCAGCATCATGGCTGGAGGGGCTTGGGGCTTTGTTTGGGTTTTTTTTGGTTTGTATCTGAACCAAAATAGAGATCTGCATTCTTAAGTGTCTCATCAACTGCTGTGTGGAGGAGTGCCTAGATGATTTAACTCTTGTTCTTATTTTCTATTTCTCAAGTAAAATAACTCCCTTCATCTCTTTCCCTGCCCCCCTCTGATGTCATTCAAGGTGATTCAGCATCAGTCAAAAACGATGCCTAAAAATTTCAGGAGAGAAAGGAAACGCGTTTCCCATCAAAGCGCCACATGAACACTGCAACTGATCCAAATACACTGAAGCTGCCCAGTGTCTGTCGCTACAGCTGGAGACCTGCCTGGCACCTGCCAAGACTCAAACACGGGTGTAGAAGAGACCGAGCCCTTCCTACACCTGCAGCGGTATCGTGGCGCAAGCCCCACGTGAGCAAGGAGCGGCATGCCCGCCTCGGCAGGCAGAGTAACCCCAACTGCATTTCTGGCATGTTTTTCACTTCTCACTGATAAATCCTCCTGGGTCTTCCTGCTCCACCACAGCCATCCCAGCATCTGCGAAAGGAGCGTTAGGGTTTGCAAGGCAGCACTTGCCTATGGGTGGCTGGCATGCTGAAGCTTGGTGCTGTATGTTGGCAAACACACCACTGCTGGTCGCACAGAGCAGTCAGCGACCCAGGGAAACTCTAAAGACTCACACACATGCAATGCCAAGCCCTTGGACGAGCCAAGGGAGGAGGGTTTGCAGTCTCCTTGTACGCGCAGTGTCCACAGAGATGAAGAGACTGAATTGCTCAACAGTACATTGTATTTTAATCTAATCTTGTGAAATCAAGATGTTCTGCACATGATGCATCCCCCTTTCCTCCAACAATGAAGCATACAGGGGTTCAGACAGCTGCTAGTATGCCACCTCCAGTCCTGGTGATGTGGCCTTCAGTTCCTCCCTAACTGCAGCTCCCATAAAAAGGATTTTGAGCCTGGTATGGAGGTGCAGAACTACTGCAACAGTGAGACACATTTACCAGAAGGTCCTAAAATCCAGTGGGAAGCCGCTAGTAGAGACAGAAAACAGGAGGGCCACTTCCTCCACATTGCTGTTCAAACCAGAAACATCTGGTTTGTTGTGCAGAGAAGTCGCGCCCTGCTCTGAAACCCCCACACTGCTACTCAGGATGCACAAAGTGGACAGTGTGGGTTCAGTGCCATTTTCCATTTTCACCACCCAGAAGGCTCACAGTCTGGCACATCCCAGCAGAAGATTAAAGACCTATTCAGCTCACATCATCGAGCCCAAGCCCTTGACCCCACCTGGATGCTTCCCTTTCCTTCCCACAGGTGGGCTGGGAGGGGGTGTGAGAAGGATTACCAAGTACAGATATCCCCTAACAGCCCTGCCCAGGCATCAACAAATACTAAACTGGTTATTGGTTGCCAAAGACCCAGCCAGGCTAGAAACATCCTGGCCTCATTAGGCTTTAGCCAAAACATGGAAGAAGGAAGCAAAAGGAGGACTGCTGTGTTTTCAGTATTTCTGAACACACTGCAGTTCTTTGGGGACAGCAGAGAGTGTGGGAAGTGGCCAGCTTCTGATCAGTTTGTTTTCCACCTGGTTCTCTGCGTCCTAGTGCAATCTTTCAGAGCAGGGAAACAGGGACTGGGGAAAATAAACTCACCTTCAAAGGGGAAATTTTCTAACCAACCTCCTCCAGCTGTCCCTCTCTCTCCCCCAGCAGCAGGGACCAGCCTCAACAAGCAAAGCAATACTGAGACACCTCACCATCCAAGGTGCTGTTAAAGGTAAGTGGATTGCGTCCTGCCTCTAGCCCCTGAGCAACTAAGAGATTAATGCAGCCCTTTAAAACCCGGTGATGTGTAGATTTTCAGGGGATTTCACTTTCCAACCTCAAAGGCCTAGGGGGAGGGAGAAGAAAAACAATACCTTTTTCTACACTGTCAAGTAGTAAAACCTCAGACTGCATCTGGTAATCATTCACGCACTCCACCCGTTTCAAATAGGTTAAAGAACAATTCCCTTTGCATTTACTAATAGGTAAACTGAGGCACGGATCTTAAATGAGTCTCAAGGTTAGGGAAAACCTTTGTGGCAGAGAAACATACAGAAGCACCATCTTTAGCATCACTTTATCCCGGCTGTTTGGCAGCACTGCTGCACAACCGATGGCCGGAGGAGCTGGCACCAGTGGCCATTATGTTCTTCCAGACCCGCTTTGCAGGAATCCCTTATGGGCACCTTACCACTAGAACCGTGATTCTGCATTGCCAGGTAGGAATCGTACACGTCCTTCTTCAAGAAGTTGAGAAAGCCGATCTTCCTGGCAAATCTGCAGACGAAAGCCTGCTCATAGAGGCAGTTGAGGAGAAAGCAGCCCCGGATGTGGTCTTCCTCCGTGCCCGAGCCTTGCTCCACGAGAGCCAGGTTACAAGCGGGGTCCTTACAGCAGGCTCTCATGCAGTCCCTGCTCCGATGGACCATGGGGGACGACAGGAAGGTGGCTCCATTCTGGACGGAAGCATCTGTATCCAGCACCCAATCCGGCAGTCCTGCCGTAAAGTCCTCCAGGCACATTTCACCGAAGGGTCTTTCCTTCTGCCCTTCGCCGAAATGCAGCGCCAGCACGAAGCACATCCACGATACAAACCATGAACACGATCTCCCTCTGGCCATCATGGCACCCCGATTCCCACTGTACTTTTCCTAAAGGAAGGGAGAAGATAAATGAAGCTAAGAGGGACGGTGTTCAAGTGTATTGTGACCCCGGGGCGAGAGGGGAGCCGAGCATAGCCGAGGCCACGCTCTGGATTCCGGCTCGCCCGTGGGGTAGCCAGTGTGTCTCCCGACCCTGCCACTCATCCCCAGGCACCTGCTTTCAGCCCCCCACCTGGGCGGTCTCCGGTGAAACTGATCCTGGGAGCGGGGTGTCCCCCTCGTCCCGATGCACCTTCACCCCCCCAGGTGTGCCTTCCTTCCCTTGCGTCCAGCGGAGACAAAGGCACGGCGAGCGCAGGAAGTGAAAACCAACTCCCCGAGAGAGAAAAAAAAATCGTCACACCCCTGCAGGGTGAATTGCGTAAGAGGAAGGGGAGGAGAAACAAGCTGATAACGATCTTCTCGCCTCTTGGAGGAGAGTACGGTACGGTTCTTTCGCTCTCGCAGGTGCAAGGGCACCCACTGCAGATGAGCATCTCACCAGCTAGGTGCTTGCTGCATCCCCTGAAAGGGACTGACAGCCGGGGAGCAGGCGGTCTGTGTCCTCTGGCAGTCGCCCTTGTGCTCTCGTGTGGCCAGTGGCACGGAGCACCACTAGCCCGGGTCTTGCTAACCCAAATGAGTCAACCTTGCAGCCCTACCTGCAGTGCCCCCACAGCCGTTGATGCTGCAAGGGGTTCCGTGCTCAGTGCAGGCATCTCGAAATTATTCATTCTCTGTTCTTAGGACACAATATTTCTTTTGAGTGAAAGCGCTTGGGATCATATTTGGAGGCTCACTGCATGGCAGGAACCCTGCCACCACACCAGTGAAAACTTTTAGTAATCACACCCCACTGGCAACCAGCATTTCATTGTTCTCAATCCCATATAGATCAGCCATGGTCCATTTATAGTGCCCTTGTCTTGCAGGATAGTGATGTTTGGGGTCACAGGAACACAAAGGCTGCCTGTCCATGTATTGTTTCCTTTTCTGCTTCTACTTGCAGGTCCATGATCAAATTCCTCTGTTCAACAGATACACCTGTGTCATCTGCCCCGTCTGTCTGTAAACAGTCCTAAAGCCCCTGGGCAAGCTGTTCTTATCCCTTTGTCATTGTCCTTAGGAAAGCAGGGAGTGCTGGTAATTTGCTTGGACATTATTTGTAATGAAATATTTCATCACTTAAAACAACAACCAATGTGAGATGGCATTTCATGGTATGTCTTTGAAAAGAGATGGCGAGCAGCAGCTACATATCAAACAACAGTTGGCTTCGGGGATCATTCTGGTGTCCAGCATTTCAGTTCTTGCTGCTTCTTTCTGTACCCCTGATCCAGTCTCATATATCTTCATAGGATTTGTTGAGAGTCCTTAGAGATGTTTACCACTTCCTGGCTGTCACAAACACCATGGGAACATAATATGGTGGGAACATTATTTTTCAATACCTCTTATGACTTTCTATGAGAAAAGTTTTAAGAAAATACTTTCTGTGGCCTGACGCTGACATTTGTGTATAGTACTGACTTCTGTTTGGAAAAGGGAACTGCTTTGATTTGGCTGTGGTGGGGCATGAAACAAAAAAAATCAGCAAAGCCTAACCTGTGAAAGTGACTAGTAGGAAACATGCACATCTAGAAAGCAGAGACGTTTGTTTTCCTAGTTGGCTTTATGAATCTTTGTCAGAAGAAGCATGGATGCCTCTCACTCCATACTCAGACCCCATCACTTTCTGAGGTCTTTTGGACCTGCCTACAGACAATGCAAGCAGTAAAGAGGGAGTTGACCTTGCTATGCTGAACGTCTTCTAAATACATGCAGGAGAAATAAAAACAACAACAAGGTTGTTTCCTTCTTGTATTCTGCACTGCCTGAGGTGCTCTGCTGTGGGCTCTCTCTTGGGCTCTCTCTTGAATTTAATCTGGAGGAGATTTTTCCTGGATAAATATTCAAAGCCTCCAGCGTGGAGCCAGGTGAGTCTCAGTACAGTTCCCCAGCACTAGAGCAGGGAGCTAAGGGGTCAGCTGGCCCCATGGCAAACCACTGGCAGATATCCACATCCATGTTTGGATATCCACACTGGCAGAACTGGCCCTAACAGTATGGTTTGGTATTTTTGTCTTACTGGCAATTACCTAACCTATTTCAGCAGTAGTGCTGTGTTACAAAATCTGTCAAAGGTTTCCTGCAAATGTGAAGGACATGACATCTCTTCTGCTTGTGCCACATAATATAACTTCTACATGCTTAGAGCTGGGAGAATTCCTTGATTGGCATCTCTAAAGTGTGTGCGTGTGTGTGTGTCCCTCCACCTCCCTGCCCTTTTTTTAACATTTATGAAAGGATGAGCCACTTCATAAGATGATCTAGCCTAGCCTTTAGAGTAGGGGGTTTTAACAGCTTTTGGTCTCAGCAGAAAGCTGTGCTAATGTTCTGCTGCAAGATTTTCTTGCTGCTCACTCTAAATGTCTTTATAGTTACTTTATATTCAGTTTTATTCAATATATTTAGTAACAGTAGCACAGTTTCTAAATATGCCCAGTTGCTTCTGGAAGGATTCAGTAATTAAGACTTTAATTGAGATTAATCCTGAGGTTAAAGACTTCTACTAGGAACCCCTCTCTGTTGCAGCAGTTTTTCTCCCAACTTGTTAACTCAATTTTTGCTCTTCTAACATAGAAATCCCGTTGCAGCCCTCATCTTATGCAAAATTAATAAATTCCCGTGACTTCAGCTGAGACGTATTATTCATATCAGCGTGAAGGGAAAGTAGGGTGTGTGATTTTATAACTTGGGAGTGTTTTTAAGGGGTCCTGAAACAGTGAGTCATTGTTAACTTTTGTCTGTCTTTGAAGTGTCTGCTCTCAGTCTGGAAATAACTTCTCAGGAGATGAGTCAGGGGGGTAAGCCACACCATAGTTTAATATTTGACTAAGATTAAAAGAGCTTAGACACACATGGCTTATAACAAGCTTGGTGCATCACCTACCTTCTCTCTGTGTGATCGCTCTTGAGACCCCAGCACCTGTTAGCAGCTGGATGCTCACCTTCCAGCAACAGGCAGAAAAATAAGGATGAATTGGTTCAGGTTCCCTTTTGCCACATTGTATAACCCAGCTCTCTGGCATCACCACCCGCAATGACTTCTTCACAGCAGCTTGTCCCACCGGCTGCTACAGACGAATCCATTCTGCTGTGTTTTACCTGGGAACCACTCCATGTATAATTAATGCTTGGAAGACAGGTCTGCTTGCTTGCTTGTTTTGTTGTATTTGCCTCAGGTTAAACATCCTGGTGTGGTGTAGGGGTGAGACCCGGATGCAAGTGACGACACAAAGATGTGGCAAAGGAAGGAGACAGGAAGGGATCTCATCAGGCTATGACTAATCACTGGTCCTGTGGAACAAAGCAAGAGAAAGGATGACAGGCTGCTGAATCCTCCTGAGAGCCACTGCCATTGCATCAAGGGTAGCTTTGGGGAAGGGAGGTACAATAATGGTATATTGTTTCTGTGGGGAAGTTCTTGTCTACAGTCCTGCATGACACTGGCTTTTACTTCAATGTTACTAATCAAGGTAAATCCTTAAGGGCAAGAGCAGTGGGAAAGGAAGAAGGGGAATCAGTGTCTAGACTGATTACATTGAGAAAGTATCGGCACTTTGTCCTGTCTGTATAGGGAGACAGGTATGGAAATGTGAAGCAAAGAACCTATAATTTGCAGGAACTAGAATAAACTTACATTTCCCATTGAAGTTCACAGGCAACTTGAACTGTTCTTGAAAACACCTGTGAGTGTAATCAAATTTTCCATGGGGTTCCCCACAGCCTCTCCTTCTCCATCACTTCCTACAGCATCGGCATCCCTGGAAACCTTCTTTCAACACCTTCAGCCCAGCTGCCAGTGGAAAAGTCTGCTCTCCCCTCTGTTTGTAGATGGAGATTTCCCTGCAGGTGTGAGTGGTACAGTCCCTGCAAATGTAACTGCATCCTTTCAAGGGGATCAGGTCATTATAAATTTTTGGTGCAAGAGCTGTACATCGTCTGGAAGCCTGAAATGTTGAAAGCAGGCTGGAAAACAAGGAAGATCCCCTTCAACTATTCAGCCAGTGCTTTTCTTGTCTTTACCATTCAAAGACTTGCGGAAACATCTGTGCCACATGAAAACACTGATCATGCTATCAGTGCTGTGGGACTCTTTCTGTAGGGAAACAACACAGCAATACAAGAGGGAGAGCAATAAAACAACATGGGCAGGTTTTTAAAGATCCCCAAATAATCCATTTGGCATCTAATTCACGCTGTTAGCTTCACTTAACTATTCAAGAGGAAGGGAGGGCTTCTTCCTCAGTGGAGATGCTTACTTCTTCCACTACAGGATGTCTGAGGATGGACACAGATAAGGACAATCACTTTCCTGAATAAGGAGAGGGTCTAGGGCTTGCTCTTCCTGTGGTGCTCCAAAGGAGTAGGTAAAACTGTTTCTCATTCACGCTTCTCAGCTGCTGATGTGCCATTAGCCTTTAGGGTTCACCTGAGTGCCAGTAAGGGAGGCTTGAGGCAGGGCAGGTGGGCAGGGTAGCTTGTCTGACCTCGTTATTGCTGAGACTTGTCTGTTTCCTGAGGCAGTGCCAAATGGTGCCATTTTGGGTTGATCAGTCAAATACTAAATTGGGAATTGTTTTCCTCTGTCACTTGTCGTTCTTCCTTCTCAGTGCCCTTTCATTGCCTTGTGAAAGGTGAGACTGGTCGGAAGAAAGTAGTAAGTCTGATTACTGATGTCTGACTGAAGAATATATAGGCTCCTCTCTGCATGTTGGTGGGGAGGTAGTAGTACTTCTCCGGTGAGGACTGTGTGAGCTGGAAATCCCTGTGTCTTCCTACACTCTCCAGGAGCTGAGGGTGAGAGATGATGCACTCTCCATCATTAGAACTCTGGGGAAACGGTGCAGCCTTTTTGGTTTCCATGCTCCCATGGAAACACCGAAAAATAAGGGAAGTGGATAATGGACATTAGAGACTGGATGTGGCACTTAGTGCCATAATCTGGTAACTGTGGTGGTACTGGATCAAGGGTTGGACTTGATGATCTCAGAGGTCCCTTCAAACCCGGCTCATTCTATGATTCTATGATTCTGTGATTAAGATGGTGGGTGTACTGGCATTGGCACTGGCATTTAGACTCTGGATTTTTTAAATCTCCAGTCCTGTCTACAGTTTCTGATCTGCACAACTTTTTTTCTGTACATGTTCCTGCTCACAGGAAGTTGCAGAACCTCTTTACCTTGTGGTGTCACTGTAGTATTGATACAGTCACCTCTTCTGGCTTCACTGGTTTAATTTGTGTTAACTATCATGTTTGTAACCACAGTGAAAGTGATTATTTTCTTAAGCAGGTGGAGAGCGGCTTCTGCCGTCTTGAAGGGAAACATTCCTCCCTAGGCTGGGACACAAGGGAAAGGGGCCAACCTGGTTCTCTGGAAAGATGAGCTGGGGCTCTGATGAATTATTAAGTACACACTACAGCCATCAGCTTGGAGAGAAAAAGAAGCACCAGCTTAGGTCACAGGTGCGAGATGGAGATTACTAAGAACAGAGGAGTGTAACTGGATCTGACTTATGCCCTTGGATGCTCTGCTGCCCAGATCAGTGTCACAGCTGCTTGGCACTATGACACATGCTCGGCTTGGTTTGGTGGGCCTCTCTGGCACCATAGACAGTCACAAAAGTTCAACTCCACAGTACTGAATGCTCCTGCTCCTTTCAGGGGCATCTCACTCTTAGAGCAAGCCTGGAGGAAGGGCAGTGCTAGGTCACACACATGGAAACCGAGGCACAGTGTTTCAGGCTAACAACTCAAATGTTTTGGCCACGTTTAAACCCCTTTTGTTCACCAACATAAACAATACACAGATTTGCAGACGACACAATCATAAGCAGCTGCAGCAGGAGGTCCACTGGACCTTATGTGCCTGCAGCTCTTGTGAAAAAAAGGTTGATTAGATGACTTTGTTGCCCGAATATTTGTGTTCACACAGAAGTTTTGGGCAGGGTTGTATGCCCAAGGCTATAGGGAAAGATAACCAGGTTGAAAATAAGATCATATCTCTCAGCCATGCCTGAGATCTCAGAGATCCTCCCGCTGTGCATGTCCAAACAAAATGGTGAACGTCTTTCTGTCCCTTTGGCCACGTGGATTTGCTGTGATGCGAGGAAAGGACAGGATGGGGTGTGGCACTGTGAAGAGAGTCATGCAGCTGCTTCTTGTTTGGTGGCAGCTGGTGCTTACCACCACTGGCAGGTGGCTGGTGCACCCATAGGAGATGCTGCCTCATTCAGGGGGACAATATCGCTTACTCTGAATGAGGCACCCAGTCCTGTTCCCGCAGGAACTTCTACCACACACTTATGGACTGATCTTGCACTGTTTTTGCTTATTCCTCTTGCTTTAATAGCAAATTAAAATAGTTTACTACTGGAGGAGGTCTACTTTTTCAGTAAATATTTATTTCTATATTTCCACCTTGCAAGTCTGGTCCTCTTTCTGATGTTAATGCCAGCCTCTCTGGAGTTCCTTCGGACCAAGGAAATATAGGCTGTTTTTCTGTGTTTTCCCCTTTCAAGTATGTCAGTCCTTGAACTCCAGAATAGAGCACTTCTAACTGGAGACAGGAACTTGTCATCTGACAGTGTTTTTCCTTTGGTCCAAAGTTACCTTGTGAAAATCTGCCTGTGTTGGGCCACATTAACCTTTGAAATGTCAATAGTTGTAAATGCATTGTAAGATGTTCAACGGGTTTTGCAAGGTTTCAAAGAGCTAAGAATCTCTGAAGAATCTGCACTCACTGAGTATGCTCTGAGCCTCTCAGAACACAGATTTTTTTGTCTAAATAAGACAGTTTTAGGAGTGAGATTAGAGGGAGGATATAGTCAAGCAGTGAGGAAAAATGAGTAAAACAGCTTAGTCTTCTGAATAGAAGTTTTAGGCTGTCTGAAAAGCAGAGGAGATATTATCAATTTCAGGTATACTTTAATAGTTTATTCTTCACTGATGTGAAAGCAAGTTTCAGAATCAGCATTTTGTGGAATTTCCCATCAGAAAAGGCTTTTATTTTTTGCTCACATTAAGGATGAAAAGAAGGATTGTAGTGGCCCTGCTCATTTTTCTATCACCCTGTGCACAATATGTTGCTGGCTGGCTGTACCACCATCTTTCTGGGGACAGAACTGTCGCAGAGGGATTGGGTAAGACTTCCAGAGGAAACCAGCCCCCTTGCAGACTGTCCTATGCTTTCTGGCAGCAGCTATCAGTGGGAGAAGTGTTGGTTGCTTTTCCTTTGGTTTGTCTAGCTCTTGGTCTCCAAACTGGAAATACCTTGGCTGTCAGGAGCAGCAGAGGCTTATTTGCTTTTTCCACATGAACCGTGAGACTGGAGATGTTCGATCTGCTTCATGATGGAGGGTCTCAGCCTGTTTGTCTGTTCAGTGGGGCAGCTCCCTGGGCAGGTTGCTGGAGGGCTCTGGGAACAGATGAATAAAAAGGTGTGGCAGCACCTGGGGGGACCACAGGTGTCCCAGTGCCCTGGCACCCTGTAAACACAGCCAGTTTGATTTCTGCTCCTCTGAACTGCGCTGCTCACATGTATCCTTCTAAATGGTATAGGGCAATAATGCTGCAGACCTTTAACCTGTATTCCAGTTAGAAAGAAACTGTGAACCAAGCAATAATAATATATAGTCTGATAGCAGTTTATGATGCTTCAGCAGGTGAACCTGTTTACCATGAATAATACGTTTCTATGGGAAAGAGATGATGCTATATCCTGAATCAGGCTTCCCTTGCAGTGTCATCACATCAAATACTGTATTATTTTTCTAATAGGAGCACAAATATTTTCTTTTATTCCAGAAGCCTCTTGCTCAGATGACCTCAAATTCAGGCCACTGGGATTTCTACAGAAACTTTTGAGAAAGCTGGAATAAACTTAGATAATGTAGAACAATGTAAAACGAAACTGCTGAGCCCAAGTTTGGGTTGCAGTGTCATGTCCTGACCTACTGCTGTAAACAGTGGATGTAGCCACCTGACTCCAGACCACTTCTTATGTGTGTGATGGGTCCAGTGCTTTAGCTGGAAAATGCCAAATACACCATTTCTATGGGAGGTAAACCCTGTAGCTGCAGGCAAAGTAGTTTACAGAGTCAAGCAGGAACTGCAGCAGGATTCAATGCATTATGTATGGATCAGCCCTCTGGAATTGCACATGCATGTAAGTTATGCCTGTAGGAAAACAGTAATTTAAAACCTCCTTCTTCCCCACCTCTTGGAGCTGACTTATGTTAAATATTAACAAACTTGGTTCATCAATTCCCTGGTTCACTTGGCTTCTTTTAACAACAGATGTTATTACAACAACAACTCTGTCTGCCTCCCTGCTCCTGTCAGCACAGCCAATGGTGAAACCTAAGAATCTGCAGCTGTAACTCTTCCTGCAGAGCCTGGCTGCTGCCCCAGTCCTAGAGTCATCCCCAGCTTTCTCCCTGAGGTAACAAATGCATCCCACCTTTGGCGTCTCTGAGTAGCTTGTGCTGAGAGACACTTGTTGCAGAGAGGCTTTGGTTAAAGGAGACTGAGGAAAGGTGTGAGGGAGCCCACAGGAAGGTGAGTTCCTGTTGTCAGAGGAGGAAGCAGTGAGCATGGCCAGCAACCCCAGCGCACTGCCTCGGGTAACCTTCCAGACGCCAGAGAAACCTGGGGAGGAATCATCACACAGGAAACTGGGCAAGTTGACCATAAAGTATAACCGCAAAGACCTACAGCGCTGGCTAGACCTGGAGGAATGGATCAATGCCCAGCTGCAGGAGCTGTACCAATGCCGGGTGAGTAACTGGGGCAAATCAGCTTGTCAGGTGAATGGATCTGGAGGCCCTGTGTTCTGGGACAGAGGTTTGCTTGCTCTGCTTCACTGGAAATAGTTTCTCATCTTCATTCTTCAGTAGGTATCTCCTTGCCACCTGCTGTAGCCCTCTGTCTGACTGGTGTGTCGGCAGGTAAAGAAACTTGCACTGATACAATCCAACCATATTTAAACTGCCTGGCGTTGCACCCACTGAGGGGATGTAGCTATTGCTCAGCATGAGTAGCAGAACCTAGAGAGATGTATAAACCCAGGATGCTTCTTTTTGCCGAACTCCATGTGGTGAGTGGCTTTGCTGCGAGTAGTATTTAAGCTAGCTGGGTTAGAGTTATCAGTGTATCCCTGTTCCTTTTTGACACAACAGTGAGGGTCTGCCTGCTGTTTGAAAGAGACACTTTGGATAATGCTGTATGTGTAGCTGCAGTCTGGACGCACTACTGGCAGAAAAAGGGAAAAAAAACCCTGTGCGCAAATGTATAGATCTTATGCCTTCTTCACAAATCCTCAGAGCTGTCTTCCTTGCCTGAACTCCCCTTTGCAACAGGAACAGTCCTTCCTAAATTTTTTCTGCCTGCCTGAGAGTTGTCCCACTGAGAAAGATCTAGGAGTGTCTAGGTCCAGCACCTGAATGGTGTGGGTCTTTATTTCAGCTGTTGCAGAGTAGATGACAGTTTTTTATTGGGTAGTGTGACATTTAAGTCAAGTTCCAGCACTGGCTCTGTACACTGAAATTTTAACCTTGTACTATTGCTTCTATGCACATACTGTGCTTAGATGGATTGCTCTTATGCTGGGCGCTTTCATAAGTGATAGTGCTTTTCCACAATTGAGAGTACCTTTGGACTGTGGTACAGGAAAAGGTGAAAGGATTTCCTACATTGTACATCATGACTTTAAACCCATTTAAATAGCTTGACTAAGAGTTTTTTCTTTACTCTGTAGGGCAGTGACCAGTACAATCAGAGAACATAGCTTTCTTGACTCAGAGGCTGGTATATCTTCAATGGAAGACATAGATGGGTTTAACAAATTGTGTAAAAGAGCTTATCCATGGAAGGGGGATGGACTAAATGGAACCCATCCTGGATGGGGATGGACTAAACAAACTGCCAAGGCCTTTCTGTCCTGTTTTTTTTGCACCCCAGCACAGTGCTGAGCACATTTAAGGAGAAAAGAGTTAATGATTGCTTACAGTCTTCCGCTCTGAGCATCAGCAGTTTCAAATTGCAATCAACAATGGAAGTGGATGTGTTAGCACAGCCCAGGAAAGGTGGTTTTTGTGTTATACGCCATAATGGTATAGAGAAGCTTTTGCCTGCCCAGGGTGATTTTCTCAGTGAGAGCCACTGAATGATGTCAGCTCCATAGCTGAAGAGCCAAACTTCAGGAACTGTCTCCGAGGCTGTCTTTATTGCAGAAAATAAATATGGAGAAAAAGGTCCTTCCTTCTGCTGCAAATGAATGGCTCCTCTGAAAATTGCCCCTTTGGGGAATTACTGCAGTTTTAAAGAGTTACGTTTTTGGGACTTTTTTTGAGACAGATGAGAAGCACTTGGTAGCATCAGTCACACGACCCAGGATGGGGCTCCCTATGTGCTACTCTTACTTGCTGAAGTCTAGAGAGATAGACCTTTACGCTTGTAAAGGTGTGAGAAAAACAAGTCAGCTTACGTTATGTCTTCTGCTTTTCTGAATATTAAGAGCTGTTTACTGTCATCAGAGTAGCTGCCATTTTTTGTCAGTAGCTGACAAAGGGGACATTTTTTTCCCTACTATAAAATGCCAGCAGGCAAAAGTGAGAAACCCAGCCATGCCCTTAAAGGAACAGATTGCCAGTGGATTGCCTTTGGTAGCACCTCTCCAGCACAACAGATTTCCCTACTTCCTGGTGTATTCAGGCCAGCCTAAGAGATTTGCTACCAGGAACTATATAACCTGATGCTGTGCCAGGTCAGAGACTATTAAAAGGGTACAACGG